>CM076412.1:18882563-19340033 GCA_038363315.1 Mugilogobius chulae | reverse complement strand
AATACGTGGTTAGTTTCTAAACCCCCAAATAAGTCAAAGAGTCTTACATTTGCACAGAAAGTGTGTCATTTTTATTTATGCCAGTATTTGCCAAAACTTTTCAGTCAGCCTCTCAGAGGAGCTATATTTCCTCTCCAGTCCCAACGATAACTGTGTTTCCTTTGGCAGAGGTGCACGTTTTGCCTCTTCTTTTGCATAATAGTGGGAGGCACATCATTAAACATGAAAGGGTCCATATTCAGAGCAAATATCAGATGAAAATGTACACAGTGTAATACAAGGACCTGTGGGACTGCTGTGTGTGGGTAGACTTGTTTTTAAACATATGCATTATTTATACAGAATGTTTATGGGGTTCAAAATAGAACACTGTTGAATTGTGAAGAATTGTTTTTGTTTTATGAGAAGATCTGCATACATCTACACAAAATGGCATGGTATTTTCTCCTATTTTGCAGTGTAGATTACAGCCTTCCGCAGCTGGCTTGGTTGAAGTAAATCCAGTTTTTGTTTATGACTTAAGACTGACCAAAAACACTGTTCTGAATGTCCCTGTCGGCCTAGCCTAGTTCGATTTAAACCAGTTTTCCAAAGTGCATGTAAACCCAGGCAGACCTATTGAGGAGCTGTAAACCGGTTTTCGGAAAACCAATTGGCGCATGTGGTCCCGACCGATTGTAATCTGATTTCAGACTCATGTAAACAGACAATCGTTCTGCAGCAGGGCAAATGTAACTGAGCAGCTCACAACCCAAGCCTACTCCACATTCCAACAATAAATGAAGAATAAAGTGCCTTGCACAAAGTGGCACACACAATCTCACATTTAAGTACATGATGAAGCAATGTTTCTTATTTATTTCATGTGCACATCCAGCATGTGAACCTCACGATGATGCATCCTGACAGTGTCGCACAGACACAGAGGGAGAAACTACAAAAAAACGAAAATTCTACTCTGGCCAAGCCTCCCTGAACTCGTAGAGAAGCACATCCGGCTTAAAATCGTGCCAAAACTCCTGAAGTGTGCAGCTGACTAAAAGGACAATCTGATTGGCCAGTCTGTCTAGAGGCAGTGCCGAAACAACACCAAATCTGATTGGACACTGTTTTTTCTGTGACCCTAAAGTGCTGTGAAGGAGTCACACTGCACAATAAACTGTTTTTATTTTATTTAAGTTGAAGCAGTAGTTGTAATGGAATACATTCATAAATATTATTCTGAATATGTAACATCAGCACATGTATTCGTTACTCCCCAACACTGCCTAGATGTAAATGCTAACTCAGAAAATCAAATTCTTTCTGTAAAACACATTTACTTCCTCTTTTCTCTGAACAACATGCCTGGCTCACATTACACAGATGAATGTCTTGTGTCAAATGACTGATGATGTCTTGATTACTCTCACATTTAAACAAAGTGATTACGATGCACAGTCTGTTCTTTACGATCGCATAAGTGAGATTAAACCCTGAACATTTTGGATTCTACAAACATAAAGTTAATCTGATGCGGCAGTGGCTAATTAAAATTGCATAAGGCCAAATCACATTGAACTAAATATTAAAATCACAAGCTGTACAGATGGTATGACGCCACGCTGAGGAGGGGGAAGCTGAAAGATAAATGCACGTTTTATTATTAAGCTTGTGGTCTCAGTCATGCCAAGGCAACTGCTTTGAATCAATAAATTACAAAATGCAAATAAGCAGCAGATTAGGCAGTGTTTATGGGTGGCATTTAATTTTAATTGCTTCATTATTTCTGGAAATTGCATTTTGAAACTCCCTGACTTGCCACAGCTGTGCTTTGTGCGGCGCAGAGGGACTGAAGGCTGCCGGTCCGTAGACGCGCTCAGGCTGTCGAACAACATAAGGGCTTCTGATGGAAAATAAAACTACTACAAATAAGGAATATTCACTCATGCAGAAAACTTGCTTAAAAGTTCAGACTTGTGTTCACAACAAGAACCATTTTAAAAACTGCCATGTCAGACTTCTTTGCTTTGACTTGTAAAATTGCTCAATACAAATCTCCTTCTATGCTGTAAAATAAGGAAAAGTTGAACAATATGTTAAATCTTTGTACAGTCTCCCATTGAGTCTTAAAGTTGAAATGGGAAATTGAAGGTCTTAAATTGTCTTAATTTTGTCAAAATTAGGTTTTATAGGTCTTAAATTGAAGTGGCTTTTTAGACGATGTATTTCGAGCAGATTGATCAAAGATTAAATGAAGAATGTGCGTGTTTGTGTCAGAGAAGCTGCATTTGCTGAGATGCCCGTCATGTAAATTAGAGTCTGATAGATAGATATAGATAGTAGATAGATAGATAGATAGATAGATAGATAGATAGATAGATAGATAGATAGATAGATAGATAGATAGATAGATAGATAGATAGATAGATAATAATACTTTATTGATCCCTCGAGAGGGAAATTCATTCTCTGCATTTGACCCATCCTGCAGAGCCCTGGGCGTCTGTCAGGAGCAGTGTGCTGCCTGAATGGCGCTCGGGACAATCTCCATGATGTTGTGCTTGCTTTGTCAGGGCCTTAGCTGAGGAGCAGGTGTAGTTGGAGGTGGAAACTGGAGTGAAAGACAGATGACAGTCTGGTGCAGGTGAAGCAAGTAGATTCTGTAGACACATCACAGTCAGGTCCAGGTGGAGCAGGTGAACTTCTGTTGTTTCAGTCGGTGATCAGACCATCTCCACAAAATCTTCCTTTGCAAAAAGCTTCGGCTGCAGCAGATGTAAAAGTTCGGTAGCCTTTCCAAAAGTCCAAAGCCAGCAAAGTTAGCTTTCATAGCTTCATGTACCGTCTCCATGGTTACAAGACAAACAAACAACTCCCATTCACAGAATCCTAATTGTGTCTGTTGAACATCACAGGGTGGATGAAATCCCAAGAATCAAACTATTTTCACTGCCAGCGTCCTCTGCTGCTTCAGGTGTGAAAAGTCTGCCATTTTAGAAGTCCAAAGCTAGCTTAGGTAGCATTAGCTTTTGCAAGGTCTCCATGGTTACGAGAAAAAACAGATGTCTTCTTTCACAAATCTGAGATACTTATCTCATGTTTGTTGAACATCAGAGGCCACACGTCTTAGTTGGTTGAAGTCCACAGTTGTTTTGCCCAAAAACTGAGCTAAAAACCCAAAAAAAGTTCAAAAAGTGCTCGGTGCCTCCAGAGAGACAGCAAGAGAGCAGCCAACCACTCCGATTCAAAAGATGCAAAAAAAAGAACATGGATGATGGAGCCTCAGCACAGAACAGAGGAGCGTGGAGCAGGGCACATGAGCTCAATGTTAGCTTAGCACAAATCGCATCACAACTTAGGGACTAAACAAGAACTAAACTTGGCCAAAGGAAAAGCATGTTTCACTTAGTGAGTGAGTTTTAAGGTAAACTCACAGCGCTTTAATTCGAGCTGAAAACGTCTGACTTTACCATTGCAAGTGATGCAGGTGCTGCGTAATGGACCATGTGCTTCACTGCGCGCATTTCGTAAATTATATTTATTTAAATAAGTTGTGTGATAGTTTGTGTACATGTGGTGAAAATATCAGCTTTTAAATCGCCGCGTGTACAATAAGCCTTTCCCTTGTTTCTGCTTGTTAGCTTTAAATTGCTAGCCGTTGTGTTCCATCCATCCACATTTATGCGTGTGCGTAAATGATGAAGACGCTGTGCAGCATCGAAACGCGTTGGCAGTCCATGTCACAATAAAGGACTTTAATTTAACAGATCACAGTGTGCCTCGGATACTTTTTTAGATTTGAAAGTGTTGTGTTGAGTAATAATACTGTATGTATAAACCACACCGTTGTTGTTCTAAAGTGTTGTGATGTTTGACAATGACACAACCTCTTAAAGCCACTTAGCTCCAATACCATTTCTATAACAGCTTCAGTGACTTTAAATGCACCATCAATAAGACGCTGTATTTTTTCCAGGTTCAAGCTAAGCTCCAGCACAATGCAGAAGTCATAGCCTGTAATTACCCAGACTAAAGTGCCACTGCCAAACTTTAGAGACATTTTGTGAAAAGGGCACGTCGACAGAAAATAGCAGCAGTGACTTCTTCATAATAACAGGGTAGGAAAGGCACAATGACCTGATGCAGAACAGTCAGCTATCATTACAGACCCTCATAAGCATTCATTCATTTGTCAAATTACAGTCAGTACCAATTTGGAATTTAGTGTAATTGCTTCAAAGTAATTCATTTTGTTAATTGTTTAAATCATAAAAAACATAAAACATTAAACCACAGACAACGTGCACAAAGCCAACACAGATGCATAGGTCTGAACCCTTGGAATGCTATGGACAAGTGTTTCTCAAACTGTAGTACATGCACCACTCATGGTATGTGAAGCTCTAGAACAAACTTAGGTACAATGTTGACAATTTAAGTCACTGTTCTGTGTCTAAACCGACAAATTCTGTCTGCTCTGCATAGTCCCATCCTGGCTTGCGTTTCGCTTGTTTGCTCAAAGGAAAGAATGTGTTGTCTTTTTTATCTCTTCTCTGATAGCCCATCCTTATTATTTGGCCCATCATGTTTATTAGTGCTGGCGAGCCATTAAAAATTTGAAGCGTGCTTTGCATTACTGTGGTAGACTAAACTTGAGCTGCCAATGCCCTCTCACAAAAAAATGCCATGTCACTCTACTTTTATTGATGCTGTCGTCATGGAGTTTTTGTACATAAAATTCCCGTTCATCAGTCCAATAGCTCTCGCCTGCTGGTTGCTACTCGTGAGCTTGCCCCCGTCCCCAGGTCAAGTGTTATGTGCAGACTTTATTCAATTCAAGTCAAACAACCCTTATGTCCACTTTGCAAATTGCAAATGGAAACAATGAAGTTCAAGATTTGAAAATAGATTAATGCGATTCAAAAAATTTACTCGAGCACTTTCATCCATTCATCCATTAATCCATCCATTTACCTATCTACAGTATCTATGGAGCTCAACAGTGACTCCTTGGTTCAAAAGTTTTATAATGTCCGGAGTTAAACAGCTAAGTGGTGAGTTATGAGCGTATGAAACTACTTTTTTTTTTTTTTTTTTTACTATTTTTGCAAATTACTAAGCTACAATGTTAATAAGATGTTTGACCATGGGTTTTTTAATTCTTAATATTTGAATTTTCATAAATCATTTTAGGAGTTTATAATAGGGCACTGTTCTTCCAGATCCAGGGTAATCTTTCATTTTTGACCTCCATTACAAAACCATTCCACAACAACAAACGGGACATAAAATAATGAACTGTATAGCCAATAGTATTCAAGATTTCCAATATATATCTTCCCTATAAACAGTAGTCATGAAACAAAGTGACAAACTCTTAAACAACTGGTAACTGTAATCTCAAAATAAGTCTTAAACAGCTCTATTTGTGTTACTTAGCACTTTAAAATCTCCAACATGTCACAATCATGGGCTCCATCAAAAGTTACTGCAAAAAAAGTGAGTTTTTAGCAACATTTTTCAAAAAATTGACATTCTTATGTTCAGTGGCAAATTGCTCCGCATTTTGAGAGCAGCCAACTTTACTTTTCCGGCGACTTCTTAGAAATTTTAAAAGCGGCAGGTTTGAGGACTTCATGTTTTTGTTTGGAGCAATTTAGAAATAAGATGGAGCCAGACCACTTAGACATATAAAAGCAAAAAATAAAATAACACAATGAAATAAAATAAATTCTAAAGCTAAGAGGAAGCCAGTGTACTGCAGAAAAAAGATGATTGAGATTGCATGAATCACTCAGTTACACAACATTATAAATACACGTACAAATGTTACAGCCCATATGACAGATCGTCACACTTTCCTATATTTAATTTAGTTTGACGTGACACTTTCTGTGGTAAATATTCATCACACTTCTACAGCAGCAAAGGAGCAAATGATGAAGAAATTGACAAGTAGGCTTAAGTTTAAAGTACTAAAAAAGACATACAAGTATGTCATTAAAAAGCACCAGAATGCAACGACAATTTACTGACATTCTCTTATGAGTTTAAACATTCACTTAGCAAATTAAAGTGTTGCAAGGCATTATCATTCGTCAAATAATGTCTTTGGAACGACTATCTACATACTATCTACATAATGTCATCCGGACCCAAGTGTCGCCCCTTCTGGATCGAACAGCGTAGCCCTTCTACCAAACGCTGGCAGAAACGCTGGAGTGCTCAGGTGATTTGAGCTCATTAATGAAAGCGCACGCACATCGCCACTGTAACTCGTCTTTCTTACTTTCCCACAGCGCCAAAGCCAGAAGTATGCGCTTCATGTCGATGCGGTGCAGTTTGTGGGTCTACAGAGTGTATTTAAAGAACGTATTTGAGTGTCCGCGTAATGAGCGAGGGACAATACCGTTGCTGTGACTTCTCTAATTTGGCAAAGTGCGAGAGACAGAAACATGCGGTGCTATTTAGAGAGCGCATTTGTATGTGCACGCGTGTGTGCATGTAATGAAGGCGATTCACAACGCTGTTTGTGTGATTCTTCATGCGTAAAGTTGGGGGGGGGGGGTTATCGCGTCAATCACATGGCTTTGTTCAGTGGCTGTTTTGGCAGGTTTGACAGAGAGAGACAGATGTTGAACAGAACAGACTCGAGTCAGAACAGACCGTCAGACCAACACAGTCTCACAAGAAAGCGTACATATAGCACGACAAAAATAGCGTATTTTTAGCACGATATCAGTCCTTTTTTGCGTACTTATGTTACGCCGTGCATTTAGCGCGATATGAAAAAGCGTTTTGGTTGCAGCCACGTGGGGACGTTTTCTTCAGGTGAAATGGGTAAGTTTAGTCATAAAGTTACTAAAATGGGTAAGATTAGGTCTGGGGCTCGGGGTAGTTTAAGATTAGATTTAGGATTTTGTTCATTTTCATTAATAAGAACACGTCTTAACAACCACCATAGAAATGAACGGGGACTGTGACGCGTACTATGATTACGCAAAAGAGCCGTAAACTCGTGCTAATCATACATAATTTACATGTTGCGTAATGTCGTGGTAAATGTACGCTTTCTTGTGAGATCGGGCTGGTCAGACTCAGTGATCAGCTCTGATCAGTGCAAAAACACTATTCTCCTGCAGAGCACAGGTCATATTTAACCATCAAGTACATTTTTAAAAGGGACGTAGCCTCAAATAATTCATTAAAAAACAAAGCTTTTATTGTAAAATAGAATTATGTTGGATATTGTGAAAATATAAATATTTTTGTAATTCATTTTAATTATAAAGTCAA
The DNA here is from genome assembly GCA_038363315.1 of Mugilogobius chulae. NCBI lineage: Eukaryota > Metazoa > Chordata > Actinopteri > Gobiiformes > Gobiidae > Mugilogobius > Mugilogobius chulae. The sequence goes on along the minus strand of CM076412.1, from coordinate 19,332,755 downwards.
ATTTAAAAGTGTCTTAAAAGAAACTTTGCCGTGAAGTTCCGGACCTTGGCTTAGATTTTTTTCTCCCAACTGGACCGTGACCCCTGTCATATATGTTGGACAAAAAAATAATTATGCACCTTATTCTGCCTCACCCACTTTAGTTGGCAGCGCACTTCCTGATTAGTTCTGTCAAGGCATATAGCATTTCTGCTTTTCTGCATTGTGGGGTAAGCTTAAACAAATAAACAGTATTTAAAGTTAAAGTAAACCCAGCGACTGAATTCTGCAAGACAAGAACAAGGTGAATATACCTCATCCAATCAGCCAAACAAGGTGAAAACAAGCAGAATGTTTGATGAAATCTTTTTCTTTTTCTATAAGAACAGCTACAAATATGTTTTATGAACTTAAAGAAACTTGCACAAATGGGCCTCATTAAGTGAAGCTAATGTAAAGGTTCAGTTGAGACGAGGTAAAAGAACAGAACGTACAGTGTGTCTGCCACAGGTGTTCATTAGGCTGAAGTAGAGATAATTAACACAAGCTATTTTTATGTAGATTAACACTTCTTTCCCATGTAAAGTAAATGAGCAGCAGTGTGACATGTGTGATCACAGTGTGAAAGACTTGTGCAGCAGCAGCAGAAACACTGTAAGCACTGATTCTCAGATTCTTCAGGGTAGTGCGTTTGTTTTTATAATTATCAAAATGTGTGTATTATAATCATTTGGAGCTGCTTCTCTCTCTGGATCTTCTTGCTAGCCTTGTTCAGAACAGGAGAATATTCCCTAATAGCATGTTTTAAGGCCTTTCAACCTCTTTGCTGTCATCATACTATGCAAGGATTCTGTTTAGAACTTAAATTGCTTTGTCTAATTTTCAACATTTATTTGTCATTCTCTTTATGAATTGCACCTGATTTAAAATATGATTGTTATTTACCACAATGACTATTACTTAACATGGCTTGTTGCTAAGTTCCCTTCTGGCGGTTGTGTTTTAGAATGTCATAAGGTTCGGGTTTGTTCAGGTAAGGTAAGATAAGGTTAGGTTTATAAGGACAATGTACATTTACATTAAGCACAAAGGCAGAGAAGCTTGCACCAGAGCTAGCTTTTACAGCTAATTTCCATCTGTAGTCCCAGAGAGTGAAGGCACATTGGACATGTTTTTAGTTGTAGGAGGAAACCGGAGTACCCGGAGGAAACCTACGCAGACACAAAGAGAACATGCAAACTCCACATAGCCAATGGAGATTTTAAATGTTTAAATATCAAAAGTATATATTAAAGCCTATTCTGACACGACAGATACATTTGCCATTACTGACCCAGCAGTTTATTGGGTTGTTCTAAGTGTGTTTTGGCTAATATATTCTTAAGGAAGTTTTGCAAAAAGAATATTTGCCATTATTTTCCATAATAACCTTTGTTGCTACCCGATTGTTTGTCCTTTTGTCCTTTTAATAACACTGCATTTTTTCATGAAATACCTAAAAGGTCATTTATATTTGATGTATTCTGATTATTACTTATAGTGGCCCTCTGATAAAAGCTTGTAACAGTTTGAGCTACACATCCCATAATGCACTGCAGTCTAGCTCTGTCTTTTTATGAAGTGCCACATAGGCGTACAAATAGACTATGGAAAAAAAACCTCTAAAATGCACTGGAATACTGCAAATTGCTAACAATTTGTTCAAAAATGTATAGAATTAAACAAATTAAACAAAATGTAATGCAATGTAATTCAATAAATACATGAACCCAATTGTCCAGTTATATTTGAATATATCAGGTATAGGCCCATATTTTAAAATGCAGCCCTCAACCAACTTTGACTTCAGTCAATTCTGCCCCAGCTCCAAATAAGTTTTAAACCCCTGGATTAGACCTATTCACTTTTTGTTGACAGAATTTACAATTTGACAGTTGATAATACATTTTTTGAATTTAATTTGGTCAAAAAATTGTTGAAACTCCCAGGAAACTGTCAGCTGTGTGAAAAATGTACATTTTGACACAAGTGAAGGTATTCTAACGTGACTCATGCCAGATGGATCTGTGCTGGACTCCGATTTGAGTTCTTCCCCATTATCCACCTGGAACTTTAGTGAAACTGTTCAGGGAAAGGTGGAACATTGAATCAAATATTTTACACTGATTGGGTGTGCGGTATCCCTTATTTGCAGCAATGAATCGTAATGACTTATCCAATGTCCGTCTGGGATAAAACAAGTGTCACACAGACACCTCTTAATACTCTGGATTTTGGCGAAAACAGAATCACTGGCAGTAAAAACAGGTACATCCACGTGAGCTGTCACATTTGTTTTGATTCAGGCGTATTTGCTGTCATCTTTGCTAACAACCTCTCTACCCCCAACCCCACTAGAGCTATGTGATTGGGCCGTTAACCACTGGTTGTCACTCCCAATCCAATCAGGCGAGTAGAAGGCCAGATGGATTCCATTTTAGAACTCAATTTACTACCTGCATTTTACCATTTTCATTTGTCAGTTTCTTTCTAAATTACAACTGTTGCAAAATGTACAAATAATTACCTCAAGCATCAGGTCATGTGAGCTTCAAGCACTAAATAAAATACTAAAATTGTATAAAGGTTACATCAGATCTCCACTATAAACCAGCCCTTTCTTCTCTTATACTTTTGTCTGTATGTTGCACTGTTAGAAATAAGCCAAAATAGAGCTGAGGAAATGTCAACATGGGAAGAAATCTCATAATCCGTCTGTGTGTGTCCTTTTGGTCATCAGACGCCAGCCGTACAATAAGATACAATACAATATCAGGCCGAGCGCGCTAACCTTTGTTTGGTGTGTATGACATTTCTGCTTTATTAGTGGCTCCGACATACAAAGCCCACGACAGAGGCGAGGTGGCAAAGGTTACAGATAGCTCATGCGCACATTTTCAAAGAGACACCGAAGCAATGCTCTCATTCAGAAACACACAAAACCACGGGTCACACAGAAGATCCAATCACCAGGGACAGCAGGCACTATTGTCATTTTAATATCCTAATGGGAGATGGAAAATGTGGAGAATGTACAGTAGTGACTTTTCCAGCTCAGTTTGTTCATTTTTCTTACTATTCTTCAGGTGTATCCATCTGTCACAATGTTTACATGGATGCCAGGAAAACAAGATAAGCCGGCTAGTCCAATTTAAACCAGCTATCCAAACATTCTTTGTGCAGACGCGTTCTCCCCGTGTTTTCATCTTCATCACTTTTTCTATACTTTATTGTCTTGTCAGATTTTTTTTTCTCTTTTGACCTCTAGCTGTTCTGTGCTTTTGAAAATATTCAAGATCGAGTTAATTTACCGCTCATGCCAAACAAAATGATCTTTTTTACCAAAAGAAAGGTTAGCCGGACGAAGCAGTTTGCTTCAACTGGACTTTTGTTGTGCAATACAGTATCACAAGAAAGCGTACATATACGACAACACAAAAATGGCGTCTGGTGGGCACAATTTCACACTTTTTTGCATATACCGGCAATATATACACTGTATATATTGCACAAAATGAAAAACTAAAAGTCACATAATATAAACAAGATTTGGTTGAAGCCACGCAGTGATTAAAATGGGTACATTTTAGAGTTTAGATTCTGGACCCAAGCCCGAATCTAGCTGGAGCAAGACCTGACTTTCGTGCCAGGCCCTCATTTCTCGCTCAGTTGTACATGTGCGCTCCGCAGATGATTGACAGCCGCGTCAGAGCACCGCCTCGGTGACCAAATACGAGTGTTTGAAGTGGCCAACTATACTACGTGGATCAAACACACACCGCCCCTTCTCACGAAGTGATCAGAAAGAGAGACATAAGGAAAGGCATGTCTTTCATACATGCGGACCAAGGAAAAGAGGAGAAACAGAGAAAGAACGAGTAGGCAATGTGTTTGTACGCAAACATAAGGATGAGCTGCGTATTTTATGTTATGTGCGCAGTGAGAAAAAAAGAAAAACTGTGAGAGAGAGAGATGTGCGGTGGAGAATGCGCTTCTGGTTCCGGAGACACACTGCATACACATAAACACATGAGACACATCAGTAATCTGCTTTTTCTGTCATTGAAATGCCATAGTTCTGTGAGTGGGTGAGCGGGCTCGCTTCCAGCTCGGGCTCAAACACACAGAGAATGATCGAGTTACAGCTCCAGTTCCAGGGTTCAGACATTACGTGCGCAGGCTCGGACTGGATATTTTTGGCCCGATCTAAACTCTAGTACGTTTAGGGCTGGAGCTAGGAGCAGGTTAGAAATAGGATTAAGGTAATATTCATAAATAATAACACATTATAGAAATGAACTGGGCGTACAAGGTGTGTCATATTTACGCTAAAAAGGTGTACATAGTCTATGGGACATATGGAAGCAGCCAGTGCATATAGACAAAAGGCTCCCGCACATCGTCAAATCATGCTATGGTATTTATTGCGCTTATCAAGTTTAATTAGACGCAGGTCTCAACAATTCTTTCAGGTTTTTTTCTTTCTTTATTTGAAGTGAGATTAAGCTATTCCTTATGCCAATCTACCACCAGCACTATGCAACAGCACTTTCTGTCCTAATTCTCAAACTGTGTTCACAAACCACTGCATCCAATTGAACACAACAAGTACAATAAATACCTTTGCTTGGTATGACGGTGTACTTTTGTTTCTGAACAAATCATCCAGAAATCTTAGTACAAATCCTTGTGGCAATACTTTTTCTTCTCATTGTGTAAAATTTCCAGGAGAAGGACCCCAGACCCCCCACTTTTTGTACTTCCCTATTATGGCTATGAGTCTTCTGGAAAATATTTTTAGCATTTGCATGGGAACCCTGATATTTCTCAAGTAAGTGTCATCGTCTGTGCAAATAACCTCCGCACTTCCATCTGAAACGACACCATCTCATTTTTGGAACGTGCATTTCCATCTGTAAAACTGTAACCTGTTCAGAAGTCAGGCTGGATGTGGATTTGGGGCCCTGGAGCTGTCTGTGAAATGTCAGCCTGCCCTCACACTCCGCTGCCTCTGCCTCTCCATCGGATAACTTCCATCCACAGATAAAGTAACCCTCCTTATCGGCCATGACAGTTTTCTCTTGTAGCGCCGCGCACAAAGCCAGCCCGCTAAGATGTGCGCGTTCACAAGACTCCTGCTGCAGTCGGACTCATAGGATTTCACACGCTTTTTTTTTTTTTTTTTTCCTTTTTTCTTTTTCTTTCTAAGAGGATTTGGTCAGATCCAGGGTTGAGAGCTGTGAGTCCTGATGCAACACTTTCTTATGGGGGAGTGTGAAACTGCGCTTGTCTCTCAGTGTACAGTGTGTCTGATTCGGTTGCCGTGGAGACGATGCCGAGCGCTTATCTCACATTTGAACCGCAGATATTAAAGATGACACATGTACATTTTGCTCTGCTCGTCGAAAAACCTACGTGTTTTGTGTGGAGCAGGGAAGATCACAGCGATCTCTGGTGTTTATTGAATTTACACTGGTTTGAACTTATGAGGAAACACTCAACTGAAGGCAGAAGAAATAATTTAATTCAAAGTCAACAAAGTTTACTCATATAAATGTAAGAAACAATCATCACAAGGTTGTATTTTTGCAATGTTTGAAGTTGAAATTAATGGAGAAACTGTTGGGGTAAAAGGAGCACCAGTGTATTTTTTTTTTATTGCTTATCGACCTTTATATAACCAGTAAAGTCCAACCTAGATAAAGAATCTCTTTTTCAGGGGAGTCCAGGGAGAGGAGAGGCATTAATGGATATGTTTTTAGTCGTAGGGGAAACCTACACAAACACGGGGAGGACATGCAACCTCCACATAGAAAGACCCCGACTGGACTGGACATTCTTGCTATGAGTGCGCCACCGTGTGTAACTTTTGCTCTCAAAATTGAGTCAAATTCCACTTAGAAACTGACTAAATATCAAAGTTTGTGGTTACGGGACAAATCCAAGTGTATTTTTTTTTTTAGTCTGAAGCCATAGAAACTCTACACCAAAAAGAGTTAGAACAGGGGTGTCAAACTCAAATGCAGCTGGGGGGCGAAATGATGAGAGTCTCTCACCATTTTTTTTTTAAATATAGGCCTATCTATGATAATTCATATTCAATTCATATAACACATGTCCACATTTACATTGAATTGCTTTACATTACATTATTTAGAATTGCATAGTGCAGTGTCCTAAGATAATATTTGGACAAACTGTGTGTAATTTGCTGAGAACCAGTGAACTTTTGGTTTTATAATCACATCTCATCAGTAGAAGATCTATCTATCTATCTATCTATCTATCTATCTATCTATCTATCTATCTATCTATCTATCTATCTATCTATCTATCTATCTATCTATCTATCTATCTATCTATCTATCTATCTATCTATCTATATGTCTATATGTCTGTCTGTCTGTCTGGAAATAATAACAAAGTTGGGTGAAGTCCCTTTTAGCATGTGTTAATAGTAACATTTATTTATTTATTTATTTTTTTTTTTTTTACCCAAAATTAGGCCCAATATTTTTGCCTAGTCATGCTTTTAGTCTGTAGTCAGACTACATAAAGACAAAAATATGGCTGAGTTTTAAGGAAAATAAATATTGTCAAAATGACCCCCAGAAGACCATCTGTGGAGCTTTGTTCAGAGTACCCGCATTGCTTAATCAAATATATTTTCATTGATCAGAAAAGTCATCAATCAAATGAACAATCATTCTGGCTTCATTTGGCTTTGTTATTTTGTTTAATCTACTATGTATTATTATTTTAGTTATTTAGTTGTTTTAGTCAAAAACATTGAAAAAACATCTGACTTTTTTTTTTTTATTGCTTATCGACCTTTATATAAACCAGTAAGTCCAACCAGATAAAGAATCTCTTTTTCAGGGGAGTCCAGGAGAGGAAGAGGCATTAATGGATATGTTTTTAGTCGTAGGGGAAACCTACACAAACACGGGGAGGACATGCAACCTCCACATAGAAAGACCCCGACTGGACTGGACATTCTTGCTATGAGTGCGCCACCGTGTGTAACTTTTGCTCTCAAAATTTAGTCAACTTCCACTTAGAAACTGAGTAAATATCAAAGTTTGTGGTTACGAGACAAATCCAAGTGTATTTTTTTAGTCTGAAGTCATAGAAACTCTACACCAAAAAGAGTTAGAACAGAGATTTCAAACTCAAATGCAGCTGGGGGCCGAAATGATGAGAGTCTCTCACCATTTTTTTTTTTTTTTAATATAGGCTATCTATGATAATTCATATTCAATTCATATAACACATGTCCACATTTACATTGAATTGCTTTACATTACCATTTAGAATTGCATAGTGCAGTGTCCTAAGATAATATTTGGACAAACTGTGTGTAATTGCTGAGAACCAGTGAACTTTTGGTTTTATAATCACATCTCATCAGTAGAAGATCTAGCTATCTAGCTATCTAGCTATCTAGCTATCTGTCTGTCTGTCTGTCTGTGGAAATAATAACAAAGTTGGGTGAAGTCCCTTTTAGCATGTGTTAATAGTAACATGGAGCGTAAAAAAATGTAAGCATACATTTTTTTTTTTTACCCAAAATTAGGCCCAATATTTTTGCCTAGTCATGCTTTTAGTCTGTAGTCAGACTACATAAAGACAAAAATATTATAAGGAAAATAAATATTGTCAAAATGACCCCAGAAGACCATCTGTGGAGCTTTTGTTCAGAGTACCCGCTTTGCTTAATCAAATATATTTTCATTGATCAGAAAAGTCATCAATCAAATGAACAATTGAAGATCTGTTATTGCAAGTTTCATTCTGGCTTCATTTGGCTTAGTTTATTTTATGATTTTGTTTAATCTACTATGTATTATTATTATTTTAGTTATTTAGTTGTTTTAGTCAAAAACACTGAAAAACATCTGAGTTTTTTTTTTCACTTTAAACATGTTAGCTGTCCTCTTGTTTTTTCCCGTGAAGTCTCTTTCTTCTGTGAGGATTACAGATGTTGGCCTTTATCAGATCAAGAGAAGCACGTTTTTTCCCAGAATTCCATCTTTCATCATCCATCCTCCTCTCCATCAGCTCTCCGCCCCTAAACACAATCTGTCAAACTGCACTCTGGGGTCACATTAGCCCCGCCCTCTTTCTTCTTTATCTCTGGTTCTCTCTGTCTGATGCTTTATCCCTCTCTTCTCTCTCTCTCTTAACTTTCTTTTCCCTACTTGCCCTTTTCTCTCTCTCTACCAACTTTTCTACATCCATCCCTCCCTTCCAATGTTTCTATCTTCTCTCTCCTTCCACCTCCCCTCTCCCCTCCTTTTTCTCTCTCCTCTTTCTAACTTTCAACCCTCACTTTCTCTAACTATCTCTCTTTGCTCTTTCCCTCTCCATTGCTGCTGCTGTCTCTTTACCTCCCTCTGCTTTTCTTCTTCCCCTCTCCAGCTTTCTCTTCTCTACCTCCCTTCATCTCTCTCCCCCTCTCGATTCTCTCTCCTCCCATCTCAACACCTGAAGCTCTCTTTCTACATCTTTATTAATTTCTCTCTCCTCTCTACCTTCCATATTTCCCCCCCTCTTTCCTCATGCTTCTCTTCTACCACTCCTCTACCTCTCTCTGCCACCCTGTCTCTCTTCCTCTCACTCTCTTTCCCTGTCTTCTTCCCTCTCTTCCTCCACTCATCTCTCTATTTCTGTCCTCTCTCTCACCTCACCCTATACACCCTCTTTCTTTCTTTCTTTCTTTCTTTCTTTCTTTCTTTCTTCTCCTCCTCTTTCTCTCCCTGTCTGACTCTTTCTTCTTTCTCTTTGTTCCCTTTTCCTCTCTTTACCTCTCACCTCTCTCTCTCACTTGTCATCACCTCTCTTTTTCACCTCTCCTTCTCTTTTCTTCTCTCTACCTTTCTCTTTCTATATTTCCCCTCACTTCTCCCTTTCTCCTTATTTCCTGTCCCTCCCTCTCTCTTTACACTTCCCTCTCAATTTGTATTTCTCTCTCTTTCCTCACCAATCTCTCTCATCTTTCTCTTCTTTTTATCTCTCCTCTTTCTCTACCTTTTTACCTTCCTGTTCATTTGTTTCGCTACTTCTCTTGTCCTTCCCTCTCTCTTCCTACCTCTCCCACTCTTGCCCTTCTCCCTTCCCCCTCTCTCTATCTTCTCTCCTCCTCTCTCTCCATGTTGTTGACAAGCCCTTTCAAACCCGTGTGTGATCTGACATGATACAAACTTATCTGAAGCCGTCAGTGAGACACGTTTGTATGAGCCCGGGCCAACATCACATACATCAGACTGCAGCACATCTCTCTCTCCTCTCTGAAGGCCAAGCGTGAGACAGAGAGAATACTCAGAGAAGTCAGGAGATACAAGACACATCTGGGCCATATTTACTGTACAAACGGCATCATCTGAGAAATGACTTAAGGCAACTAACATTTATTACAGGAGACATTAAACTGGCATTTTTTTAAATATGTATTTGTAAAGAAAAGATGATATTTTCTACAAAGCCAATAGAGGTTCTGCAAATGATATCACAGTATTCTAAATCTCAGCAGTGAGTTTAAAAGTAAATGAACCACACTACGATATAGGTTTATCTTTGTAATCTCCACAAACAAGTCACGATGGAGCAATTGAACATCAGAAATTTACAGTACTTGATTTTGCTTTCAGTGAAATCAAAATAGGGCCTATTGGTCTGTCGTGGTCTTTGACTGTCAATTTAGAGTAGGTAAGCACAAAGACAGAGATGCTTGAACCAGATTCTCGCTTTACAGCTACTTTCCATCTCTAGTCTTGGGGAGCCACATTGGACATGTTTTTTTAGTTGTAGGAGGAAACCTACGAGGCCAGAGCGCTAACCGCTGCGCCACTGTGTCGCCTGTAGGTCGAACATGATTTTGCAAGAAAATCCATCGGCCTGGCCAGGTCAACATTCTACATGAATTGAGACAAAATGCAAAAGAATTGCAATTATAATTTTTTACCGGTTATCGCTAAAGTTACCAGACGTTCCGTAAAATTTGGGGCAGTCCCGAAATTCACACATGTCCCAAATTTCGAATCCTGTCCCACATGTCCTGAAACTCATCCTAGCTCCGACTGACACCTCGCAGATTCTGTGCTGCACGTCATTACGCCAGGCTACACACTTCCACACTGTTGACTTCTCACTTCGCCTCGCAGTGGACTTTCTCAACAAAAATACTAAAGTAAGAAAACACAAGAAATGTGTTTTGTCGCAGTATTTTCTGATTGAATCTGCAGTTCCTTTAGTTCAACAAGTGTTTTTTTTTGGTCATTAGTTAGACAATATGGGACAGATTGTTACGAATTAAAGACTGGTCAAGGCCTCCTGATGTGATGAACATTATTCTTTTGTCAAAAGTGTTTCTGTGCTATGTGTAGCGAATGACGCAGGCATCTAGACTTTTAGTCACTCGCACAGAGCTGAGTGCTTCTCTCCCCACCTCCGCATTCAGACTTCCCCATCAAAAAAATAAATAAAAAATAAGCATTACAAATTTTGAACTAGCTCATCTGTTCACCCTAGTTATTGCTCATCCTTACATAGACAAAACACTGCTAACTCATTTTCACCCCATTAGGTGAATTAACAATATACAGTGTATGTGCTGAGGAAAACTGTCAAAAAGCAAAAACCTCACCATACAGTCAAACCGACGTCCGGAACGCTTCACAGTTCTACTTTAACTTGCTAATTAGTCTCCACAACTTTGCACCATTCATTTGCACTGACTTGGCTATTCCATTGTGATTGTTACACGAGTGAAGCAGGCGGTCGCTTTGACACTTCTTTATCAGGCCGAGGCAGACTTTCTCTCATCTTTTCAAAGTCCCGCCGGAGACTCGGGCCGACTGCTGACTCCGAATGGAACAGCCACATATCAACTTGAAAGAAATCTTATTAAGCAACTCGGTTCCTTTAGGACTGAAAAGAAAACATCTATTTGAAATGAAGTGATTGGGTTGTTATTGACAGTTACATTTGGGTAATGACTTTTGGTGGGACGCCGAGCCAAAGGTGCGAGTGAGCGATGGCAGAGTTTGGGAGAATTACACGGTCCACTTTAGAGAGGACGGGTCTTTCTTCATTAAGGCTGGACTCGTGAACTGTGCACCATTAGTTTTGTTCTGTGCCTGAATGCAAAGTGACTGACTGTGTTGTGGACAAAGCCAAACACTATTTAGGATCTCTTTGAATAATCAGACATTAGAGTGCAGTGGATGCGCTACAGCAGTGTTTTCTCATCAAGAATCACACAAAGCTACTTTTTTCAGTAAATTTGTTTTAGAGGTAGGGCGATAGGGAAAAGGTCCAGATGATAATTTAGATTTTATCACAATTCTTGTAGGCTGTTTTATTATTTCCTTTGAGGGATTTAGTTATTTTTTCGAAAGTTCTTTTTTCACTCTCAATGTCTAAATCCAGCTGTCAAAGACTGACCAGTGCTGACAAATTTTCACTAGAGGGTCTGGCTGCAGACACAAACTGCCCAGCTCCCTTCGCAGACTGGAAGTTACCGCTATGTACAGACCAGTGTTCCATCGAGCTTGCCTGGGATCCAAAACCCACACTTCAGCACTGCGAAGAGTGGGTCTGGTCGCCACGCCCTCCGCCTGCGTTTCAGACCAAATCTACATCGTAATGGGCAATCAGATTAGTTATTTTGTGTGACGGAGATGAATCAAAGAAGCTGATTGGTCGTCTGTCATTTAGACCAAAATTTAACTTCACTCACCTCACATTAAAATCGTTTTTTGCTTCGCTCATTGATTCTGCAGAAATACGCGAAGTTTTTCAGTTCCACGTGATATTTTTTTCATGTATTTTTTCGTCGGGATTAGCCATGTTGGATTTTACACGATGGAAAAATGCGGATCTCTGATTAGCAAATTAATCTGTCAATCACGGCTACAGAACTCCGAAAGAGGGACAAGGTGATCAGACGATATATTTTTAATATATCGTCTGGATTTTCCAGGCAACCATTGAGCTGGATCCCCCTGTCAAGATGGTCACTTTTTTTTTTACTTTAGCCCTCACCCAAAACCTAATCCTAAACTTTGCCATCAAATTATGCACAAACTTAGCTTAAATAATTGCTAACTATTTCCCGCTGTAAGGTTGGTACGTCACAAAAGAGAATCTCTAAGGATTCTCTTGTGTGATTATTCTCAGATGTTCTCTCGTGCTGGTCAAAGGTCTGTGTACAAGGGCACAGTGGTTTTAAACACTTCCAAAGTCTTGCAGGACTCAAATGCATCTTGACCCGCACTGATCTTACACTCAGCTCATGGCAGGAGTTTTACCCCAAAGACGGGAAAGGTTAGGTTTAGGATTGAGGCTACTGTTAGAATAGATCATTTTTTTCAGGCTTTGTGAAAAGTCGAGAGTTGCCAAATATGAACGTCTGGTCTATAGTCTGTAGCAAGAGATGGGTGTACGAAAGAGGTTTGCAGCCAAGAGAAGCAAGCAGACTTGGCTGACTTGGCAACTCTGAGACTAAGACAAGTAGTCTGAAAAAAAAAAAAAAAAAAAGTCTTTATTTGAACTGATAGAAGCATCAAATAGAGAAATGAGTAATTATAATATTACATTTTCATCAAAAAGACAGATTGTCACAAAGCTGAGCTCATGACTATTTTAATTGTGATATTGTCCAGCTCTAAGTAAAAGTGATTTCAAAACTGTTACAGGCATGTTACAAACTTAACATGAAAAACTTCATAAAGGTTTTTTTTTTCTTGCGGTTATGTGAGTAAATAGCAGACAGTTTCACAATGATAGCAGACTGTTCCCCGTCTCCATGATGCTACAGAAGAAACCGACATGTACAGTACAGTCAGTGTGGTTAGAAACTATAAGAAGACAGAGTGTTCCTGAGAAAAGCAGAGCAGTTTGAGTCTAAATGATTCACTTTGCTGTGTTCTCGTGTGTGTTGGACTGCATAAAACATGAAGAGTGCAGTTTACCTTCAGGGACTGGTAACACTGAGGTCCATTTCAGCACAGCACTGGCATTACAAAACCAACACTTAATAAATCATTCACAAATGGACATGGACTTGTATGTTCTTGAGTCTGTAAAGTGTTATAAAACTCCTCCTGATGACCAGTCCAGCCTTGTCTCACAGACTAAACTTAAGATTATTACATATTTCATTTTACTTTTCACTCTCTGGAATTATGTCACAATATAAGCACTGCCTTCTTCTCATAAATAATTGTTAGATCAATCATGATTTCAAAATGACTTAAATATTTGTGATTTTTATGTATTTATTTTACATTATTTATAGGTGGCCCCTACCTAACAACTTGTCAAAGTCTGAACTTGTCAAATCTCAGAAGTTAAAAGTGCTCTATGGCACTGCAACCTTGCCTGACCAGTTACATTCTGTTTGACGCAGAAGGGTCTGAAACCGGAGCCTCGGCCAAAAATGTCCCCGTCAAATGTTTAGGACAATCCAATCAAGCACAGTGATTCACACACGTGACACTAAAAAGTTGGAAGTTGCTTTCAAGCCCTGTTTCAAAACATTCAAGATGGCAAATGTAGCTGAATCGGCTCAGGCTTGGGTTTTGAACAATGAGCGTATCACTTCCTTAAAACCTGAGCAGCAAACCCTGTTGAGAGGCTTCATACTGAAAAAAATCCTTGCGCTACATGTTTATGAAAACGTGTCACAGTTTTGGTGGAATTTACGGGTTTTCTGTGATTGGTTGACTCAGCGCTCGTAAAGGCCGCCCACGAAATTGAAACACGGCGTTCTGATCCCAGACCCTCACGATTTGTAAAGTGTCTGTCAAAGTGTGTAGGACTGGCTGGTCAGGCAAAACTGCACCCCAGTCTGTACCATTATACAAATGGTCCTAGACAAATCCACATGAAACCGAACAACTTTGGGCAAATTTGAACCACAGTGGACTGGAGCTGGTGTACAAGGCACTTTCCATGAAACCTGCATATGTCCTGACCCGAACTCGCCTCGCAGTCTGTGTACAGGAGGCGTACAAGTCTCTTGCTGACACTGTTGTTTTCTGTATAATGTTTTCTGGCGTAGGAAGACAAAGTTATTCGTCTTAAAATGTAGATGCTTTTAATTGTTATTTTTGACTGATTGACCAGTTTGCAAACGTTAGACAAGGTGAGCGAGATTTTTTTCCAGGTGTTTGAAGGAAAACTGTTTTTTGACTGTGAGAAAATTGCAAACAGACTTTTTACAGGACTAATTCATACTAAACAAAATCCTGAATGCCAATGTAATACTGTAGGTACTAAAGCCTCCCAATAATGTTTTTCATGTGTGTGCAATAAACTTTAATATTTATAACTGAGTGTCTTATCTTCCAATCAAAATAAACACCTGGTGAGTGCCCTATTGATCCCTAACACACTTCAGAGATTCCTGAAATAGTCGGCCGTTTAGCAGTATTTGTTATGATCCTTATGTGTGTTATAGAGTCTGGGAATCTAGACGGCATTTGTCTGATATGGAGCAGCAAAACAGAGAACTTGTGCATCATGACGCACATCCATTGCCTTTGGACTAATTTGATAAATTGCGACTTTGAGCATTTTTAGCTTATTCAATGCACTTTAAGCAAATCAGGGTCTCGTCAATACTTGGACAGGAACCATCACAAAACGACGACCAAAGTGTGATTGGATCCTTGAATATGTAGCGCTTTGAGTTCCTTAAAAGGCGGAAAAGTGTTATATACTTTTTTTTTTCCTCTGTGCATTTCCAGAAAAACTACATGTTATATTTATAGCTTTGTGGATGAAGTAGATTGAATTAAACAATACAAGTCTTTAGAAGCATATTAGACAATTCTATTATTTCCATTTCATGCAAAGTCTTAGTCACAGACAGAGCTTCAATCAATTTCCTCAATATTCCACAACAGTTTAAACAGCTCATGTTTCTGATATTAACATTGTGTCACTATAAGTAATACAGTACTACATCTTTCAATTCTATATTCTACACACGTTCTTGTTATCTTGACACGCTGGTATTTGAACTTGAGGTAAATAACGACTCCGGATGTTTCTTATGGAGCGTGAGTGAGCGTTCTTCCTCTTCAGATGGAGTAAATGTACAAAACTTTGACACATCGCCTGCTGCTTTTCAGAAACTCTGATGAATCCTGCGTTAACAGCTCCGACTGAGGAAAAGCACTGCCATTTGGTCCATTAGACGTCATCACAGAATCACAGTGTGGAGATGGAGAAGTGAGAACGTGACAGAACACATAAGAGAGAGAGAGAGAGAGAAGAGAGAGATGTACAGGAGCAGTAACAAGAACAACTTTATACCAGAAAACCCAGATGAATGGTTTGAGAAGTAATCATAGAAAACTGACCAGAGAGAGATGGAGAGAAAGGAAGAAAGAAAGAACAAGAGGAACTAAAAGGGTAGAGAGAAATATAAATAGAGATACAGATAGAGATGACATACACAAGCAGGAATCAGAACCCTGAAAGAGAAAGAAAGACTGACAGATGAGGGAGAAAGAAAATAGAGGAATGGTTTAAGAAATTACCAGCGAAATTCCATGGAGAAAGAAAAGAGGGGAGAGACAGCCAAAGAAGCATCCAGATGGTGAGGTTTTGCGCCTGATATCGGATGCATTTTAAGAGAGTGAGAGAAAAAAAAAGAGAAGAAATGGATAAATTAACAGTCAGAAAGAGAGAGGGAGGGAGAGAGACAGTGAGAAAGTGGAAAAGACAGAAAAAGGCAGTTAAAAGCACATAGAGACAGAATGATAGAGGGGGCAGAGAGAGAAATAAAATGTGAGGCAACAGGCAGACAGAGAGAGAAGGAGAACAATGGAAAGAAAGAGAGCAAAAAAGAAAAACACAGATTAATCATTTTGTTAAACTGTTGTTTTTCATGAAAGAGTAACACACATCGATGTCCTCATAGAGGAGCATATGTAAGGAACAGCAATTCAACATAGAAAAAACTCAGTGATGCTGCGTTCAGACCGGACAGCGTTGAAGTGTCCAAGGCGTCCAGGTTACATGTAAACAATGTAAACATGCGTCTTGAGGTGTCCAGCTAATTTGCAGGGTGAATGTGCGTCTATTGCATTGAAACTTGCTTGTCCGGGCGTCTGCTGACGCTGCCTCTTGCAAAGAGATGCTCCAACCTAAATCGGACGCTTTGACCACCTGATCAAGCGTCGGCGCCAGAGTTGGGCTCTGCTGAACTTTAGAGTGTCGGACGCCCATGTCCATCAATCGGACACTAGTCTCCTGTGACGTAGTGGCATTCTGTTTTCCTCTCACATCAAGGGGAAGAAGGACTGTCTTGTAATAACTCTTTTTTTGAAAAGATCACTTGTTTGGGGACTTTTTTCAAAGGCTTGGTTGTTCATTACTCTGGAAATCTGGCGACATGGCAAAACAAACAATATAGAACATGATCTGAACTGACAATGCGCTCAGATGGATCTATTAAAAATGCTCGTTGCCGTGTTTGAACTACTGCGATATGACATAGCAATGGAGGAGTACAGAGACAGCAACTGCCTGGAGGAGGAAAAAGTTGTGCTATTGGGTAAGTAAGTTAGCTAAATTTTATAAATGTAGCAAATCTCTATCTCCCTCTCACCTTCTCTCTCTCAATGTGATCTGCCTCTGACACAAAACAACGTTTTTTTGCAAAAATGCAGGGCCGTAAAGAAGCGTGTCGGGGCGTAAAAAGTTCCCTTGTTCCCCTACGTGCGTTGAGGCATTTAGGGCGCCTGTTGGGGCGTCAGCATCGAAAATATGATGTGTCAAAATTCGCTTCAGCATGTGAAATTGGACGCTTATACTCTGTCCAGTTTGAAACCAGCATGAGTGTGCAATGCAGTTTTTCTTTGTTAAAACGGGTTGTTTGGACAGATCTTGGATCCATATCCATTAGTTTCAGTAAAAAAAAAATAATAATAATAATAATAATGAATAAAATATCTTACATCAGCAGAGTTTCTATGTGTACTTACAATTACATTTCTCTGTCAACTTAACATATACATGATTAGGTCAGAGAAAGCTTCAGACAATTATTTATGGCTAATGAAAATTAGTACATTTGGAAGCAAGTGATAGGTGTCACTAGTTGTGTTAATGCTGCTGTGTGTGAGGACTAAATGGCATTTTTTAAATATATTTTTGATTAATTTTGAGCACTTCTCTACATCTCTATGTGTTTTGTGATTTTTTTTTTTTTGACCACCCGCTCCTGGAAAAATCCAACTTGAATCTGTAGAGACCAGCTTTACTTAGGCGAGAATAGAAGGATTTAGGATGCCTGGTCAGCCTGGAAGAATCCTGAAAATAGACAAACCCTCGACAGGCCACGTCCAGAGGGAAATAAACCAAAGAAACAGGTTTTCTCTAAGACACATGTCGCCCAGGCAAGAGGAGGTTTCTGCTTTGAATCTTTGTTTGTCAAATGTTAAGAGTAAAGTAAAACTGTTTGGCTAGAACATAAATCTATTTAAATCATACAATTCTTATTTCTGAGGACTCTGATTAGCTGTCTTAAGTGTGTTTAGCAGGTTAGACTACATTTTTTTCCCACCCAATTTGGATATTTTGATGATGGATATTCTTTGATTTGACACATTAGGACCCCAGAGTATGACACACCAATGCACCCACTTTTTATTTAAGATCTGTCTCTTTAGAATCTATTTTGTTGCACCAACCCGATACCGGGAATATCGCTGTTGATTTTGCATCAGGTATCGGTCACATGATGGTTGTGTCTTTAATTGGAGGCATGATATTGTTTGAATTTTTATTAACATAAAGTTGTGAAGTTGTGACATGCACAATAAATAACATTCAGACATTACTTGAACCCATTTTTAAGAATTAAAAAAGGTATTATCATTCCCTGTATCAATCAATATCAGGTATCGGCAGATACTTAAAGCCAAAATATCTAAATCGGTATCCAACTGAACAAGTAAATTCGATGCAGGTCTGCTGTGAGTGTATGATTAATTGATTTATTGGACAATAAACAATTACACAAAACACAATGGCAGATTGGTCCGTGTACGTCCGCCATTTGATTTCCAATTTGAAATAGGGCATTCAAAATTGGAAAACGAAAAACGGCCGTTATTTGATTTTGGATTTTCAATTTGGCAAGCTCCACGCGTTGGTTGTGTGGGGACAAGCGTGAAGCTTGGATGAAAACTTTCAGACAGGGGGAGACGGGCTCTGCATGTACACGGGCCACGGTGCTCCACACACAGGGGAGAACAGGGGCTCGTTCGACACAGCTGGAAGCGGTAGATCAGCTCAGCTCCTCCCCAGTCACAACGCACTGCTTTCCGGGGAAGTGACAGACGAAGCATCGGACACTTTACGCGGAGCTCCGGGCCGCACATTAGCTTTGTTTCTACCTGGATCACAGCACTCTTTCCCGGGGTAGGGAGAAGCCAAGCCTTGGCACATTTCCTGGAGCTTGCCAAATTGAAAATCCCAAATAAAATAACGGCCATTTTTCGTTTTCCGATTTTCGTTTTTATCAAACATTTAAAAAAACAAACCTGTGCCGATTTTTGACTTCATTTTGATAATGAAAAAACGGGAAACTGTCGTTTTCCGATTTTGAATGCCCTATTTCAAATCGAAAATCAAATGGCCGCGACGTACACGGACCCAGATTCTAGCTTTTACAGCTAATTTCCATTTGCAGTCCTGGGGGTTGGAGAAGAGAGGTACAACTAAACATGGGGTGCACAGTAGCAGAGTGGTTCGAGCTCGAGGTCGTGGACCATATAAAAATCTCACAATCTCTCTGGGTGAAGTTTGCATGTTCTACCTGTGTCACAGTGGGTTTTCTCCGGGTACTCCGGTTTCCTCCCACCTCTAAAAACATGCATGTTTAGGGTATTTGGGAATCACTGTAAAATAGAATGAATGAGTGAATGATTGTCTGTCTAACTCTGCGACGAGTTGGCCATTGTCCCGGGTGTTTCCCGTCTAAGACCCAAAGTCACTAGAGGTTCCAGTCACCCACAACCCCTAATGAGTTAAGCGTTAGAAAATGAACAAACTTTACATAAAAAGGTCAAGTGTATTGTTTTAGTTGGTTCACACGATCTTCTCGTGTCCTTCAGGTGCTTTACTACTACATTTATCACAAAACTTAAAAACAGAGAGGTACTGTATTTAAAGCTTTAGAAGATTATTTTCCGATGCATAGGCAGACTTTCAGATACTTTCTGATTAGGAAACTCAGACAAGCTTTTAAAAGAGCAAACTGACTAACTCAAAATGAACAAAAATAATTCAATCTATCTACTTTAATGGAGACATTTGCAAGTTAAGCTTTTATCACTCTGTAACATTCCAGGCAAAGTAAAAACAGCACATATCTCGTCCCACAACACAAAAAGTTACCATGTGCAGCTTTAACCCACCAGATCTGGTTCTTGTCTCTCGTGGTGACTTTGAAAAGTGTGGGGTAATAATTCAGCCAATCCCTGCAGTTTTCCTCACGGCGGGACTCAAGACAGCCAGGGATGTGTGTGAAACGTTACCACGGCGACGCACAGGCAGGACCCGCGCGCCAGATGGGAACCGCGCGGGACGAACCGAGAGAGCCGCAGAGCTCCGAGTGTAAACCAGCGAGTCCAGCTGTTTATCCAAACCAGCACCAAGACGCTTCACTGCCAAAACACAGTCCTAGTGCGAGTTCTGCCAAAGTGTAACGTATGTCGTCCCAGCACAGACTCACAACAGCAGCTGCTCGACACGAAAACATCACAGAAACCCAAAACACTTTAAAAGAATGAGCATTTTAGAGTTTAATATGTTAACATCGAGAGTAAAGAAGAATCCAAAATGACTGAATCTGAAAGTGAGAGAGAAAAAAATCATCCAGATACTAATCCATTTGGGTCAGGTGGTCACTCACACTGTGACCGGATTATGCATATAAGTACAGACTCTGCTGGCATCTTGAGATCACAAATTCATGGGGGTTCACGCTCAACTTGGGACTTCACACCGATCACTGACATGTATATGTAAACTAAGAATACTTGCGCACGGGCACTAAAAAAAACAGAACATGCTACCCCCGTACTAAAATATCTTCGCTGGCTTCCTGTTGAATCTAGAGTCAAATTTAAAATTCTTCTTCTAATCTATAAAGTTTTAAATGACGTGGCTCCTTCTTATATCAAAGATGAAATAACTCCTTATCCTAACCATCCACTTCGCTCTCAAGATGCTGGACTGTTGGTGGTTCCTAGAGTCTCCAAAAGCACAATAGGAGGCAGATCATTTAGCTATCAAGCTCCGTGGTTATGGAATCAGCTCCCTGCTCATGTCAAAGAAGCTGACACAGTCTCTACATTTAAGATTAGGCTCAAAACGTTCCTCTTCGGCTTAGCTTATGGTCAGGTCAGTTAGGAACAAACTCTAAATCCACAGCTCTAGTCAGGCTGCCCTAGGAGCAAATATACTGGGGAAAGTATGGCAACTTGAGCACTGTCCTCTCACTTCTGCCTTTCCTGTAAAGAATCGTTAATTACAGTTCATCTCTAGTCTGTTCTTTGCTATTCACTCGTTGTCCCCTGTCCCGTGACGAGGGCCGGACCACTGATGCTAGACCCCCTCCTCTTTTTTCCCTCTCTAGGTTTGGCCTGTCCTGGTCCTGCTAGAAGAGTCGTTTCCCTCTGCTTATGGACTCTGGCTCCACAAACATAAACTCTATAATCTGCAATTAGACCTGCGCTAGCCTTAGTTACATCTACAGCCTGTCCGTCCATGGGAGTGGATCCCTTCTTCACTGTGGTTCTCCTCAAGGTTTCTTTTTTTCCCCTAGGGTTTTTTTTAGTTTTTCCTTGCTGAGAAGGAGGGTCTAAGGACAGGGGATGCTATGGACAATTATTCATTTGCTTTTTTATTAGTAGGTTGCTTTAACATGCTTGACCAATCACTGTTTCTGAAAGTTTATTGTTTTATTGAATGTGTACTGTTTTGTTTTTATTTATACTATTCATGTTTGCTAAAGTATTAATCTTGGGGAGTCACAGAGACAACTGTTATTGTGATTTTGGGCTTTACAAAAATAAATGGATTTGATTGATTTGATTTGCGCTGAGTTTAGGGCTTCTTTCACGTCAGTTAATTTTCTGTTTGATTATTTTGTCACACAATGGATGGACGTTTCGTTCATGTAAAAATGATTTTATATTGCCTAAGTCTATTCTTTGTAGTTTTCTCATTTTTTTATTGAAAGTTGTTTAACCTTTTCTTTATCTGCTCTAAAATGAATCCTGTGCAGATGTCATGTTTAGATGTTTTGTGGAGTAGGCAAGTGTGCACAAAGCCAAATGCATACTAGGCCACTATGACTATGTCTTGACAAAGAAGTTTATCTTATTACCTCTGGGAGGCGCTATCTTGCCCTCAGTAGGAAAACAAATAGGTATTTGCACTCCTTTATCCAGCAGCTATAACTTGTAATGTAGAAAAAGGAGCATGGAATAAGCCTTTTTCACAGTTTGTTTTAAATGTATCTTGGCAGCACTTTAGCTCTGCACTGATTTGACACTGACAAATGCAACACACTGTCCATGCTTGTTGTTTAATGAATGTGTTTGACTGTGTGTGTTTTTTTTTTTTTTTTTCCTAAGATACGATTACTACAAACAAAATTGCCCTTTGAGGACGAATAGTTTTCTGATTCTTCAATGGATTCACTTCACCAGCGCTCACTTGGTTTCCTTTTTGTCATATCTTGTTTTTACAACTTCATCAAAAAGAGCCTGGAGCACTCTGGCAGTCTGGAAAAAGTTTCTTCCATTGGAAAAGATCTGTACGACCGGACCGGACAGATCAGAGCCTCTCATTAAAAAAGCCTCCGTACGCCGGACCGTATTATGGACTGGATGCAGTGTGAACCAGGTGTCAGACTCGACTTTGGAAAAGTGGAAAAGAAAAATGCATGGATGGAGTTATTGTAAGTCAGTTATTCCCAACCAGGGAATACACGACCATTTGCCAAGGGGTACTTGAAACGATTGCAGATTTAAATAAAAGGTAAAATTGCAGCATTGAAATGCAAAAAAATTATTTGCAACACATTTAATGTTAAGAAACATTCTTTACATGGAATATATTCAAACAATAAAAAAAAAAAGTCCATGTTCCATCCATGAGATCATGATTAGGAGTTCCTAAATGAAACAGATTGGCAACCACTGTTGTAGATATTCCCAATCTAGGACGAGAGTTGAAAATTACTACTTGCTATAAAATGCATTCTTGTAACTATGTCTGACTGCTTTGTTTCTGCAACGTAAAATATATTTACTAGTTGTTGTAATAGTCTCTGTTTAATGTATACATGTTTACTTTAGAATCTGCATTTACTAAACAGCATTAGGCATAGCTCTTGTGTTAATTAACTCGTAAATTAACTGTGGCATTTCATATATTACTTTTTCCACTTGAAATCATTTGAGATTCATTACAATTTAAATGAATGTGTGTACTCATGTTTGCTTAGATGCAAAAAATTGTAATAAAATCAGACAACCATAAAAGTGACATCTTCAGTTGCTCACTGTGTGAAATATTGATTTATGCACATGACTCTGAACTGCCAGTTGTTCCAGTAGCTCTTGCGTCAAATACATCAGACCAATGACCTATAAAACGAACAAAGAAGAATCAATCCCACCACATATCTATAGGTTCAATCTATTAGCTGAATCCTGAAGATGTCACAGCCAAAGAGTGAAGGTGGAGTACAGCAGAATTCAATGGATTGATTCAAATAGATGTTATGACCTGGTTAAAAGGGTCAGTACTTGAATACGCCTTCTAAGAAAAACGTTATTCACTTCAAACAGAGCAAAAGCCATTCGCGATCAATGCATTTGCACAAAACACACACTATACCTGTCTGATGTCAAGTCGGATATTAAAAAAAAAAAAAAAAAAAAAAAAACATTGTAGGTAAAAAGTAGCTGTCCACGAATCAGAAAACTTGATTCATGGTAGAGGGTGATTCAGTTTGTAGCAGTAGCTTAGAAAAATAACTCACAGTCAATCACATTCTTCAAAACAAGCAGTGACACTTTCACATTTGTCAGTGTCAAACGGATGAAAAGCTAAAGTGCTGCCAAATGCATTTACATTAAAAAAAACAGTGCTCCATCCTACTGTCCCCTGAATTCATAGACCTGACGATTGCTGGCAGCGTGAATCCTATGTGTTTTTTCTGGGATCAAGACAAGACAGCGCCTCCCACAGGGCAACTGCGAAAACTCTGATGGCCCAGTATAATGCTTGTACATTCTGTATTCCACAATACATGGCAATATGGCATCTGGACACCAATAATGTGTAAGGACCTGGACCCTTCCTCCTCCTGACACCTGCCCAACCTCCCTCTCCTCGCTTGGCCTGTCTTGGTCCTGCTAGATGAGTTGTTTGTCTCTGCTAATGGACTCTGGCTCTAGAGACTTAAACTTTACATTTGCAATTAGTCTTAGTTACATCTATAGTCTGTCTGTTCAAAAAAAAAAAAAAAACAGTCTAGAAGGATGAGGGTCTAATGCTGCTTTCAGACAGACAGAGTTTTAAGTGTCAAATTGAATCGACGTTGATGCGTTGAATCGACATTTGACGTAGAATATTTTCGAAGACAGGCGACCTAAACGCTCCAACGTGCGTCGAGGCATCGGTGCACAGGAACACTTTTTACACCCCAACGCGCTTCTCTGCATTCCCGCTTTTTTGAAAAGGCTTTGTTTTGCATGTAGGCAGAACACGCTGAGAGAGAAGGAGGGAGCTAGATAGATGCTTGCTGCATTTATAAAACGTAGCTTACCTGATGGCACAAGTTTGCTGTTTCTATACTCCTTCAGCTACATTGACTTGTCAACTGGATGCCAACGCTGCCCGGTCTGAACGCAGCATAAGAACAGGGGATGCTCTGGGATCTTCTGAATATTTCTTGTTTTATTATTTATTAATTTTTTTTCTGCTATTAATGTTTGCTAAATTAACAACCTGGGGAAGTCCTCAGATATGACTGTTGTTTTGATTTTTGATACAAAAATAAATTTGATTTGACTGAAAATGCTTTGATTCAGCATCTGTGTTTATATTAAATTTGAACTCACAAACGGTGCCAAGTCATTTGTAGGAGTTGAAAATCTCAACTTCATCACCATGAATAGTGTGATAATGTTCTGAACAATTCCTTTGAACCAGTCAGTTATCAGTTCCTCTGTTTCTCCACTCCTGAGATCCAAAAGACTGTGGACACATCACTTTAAAAATCACTTTACAAAGTCAGACCAGGTGTTGCATGACCAGTTTTAGGTTTTTTGAAGCAAAGAAAGCAAGACAGTGTCATCTAAGAACTCAATCATGTACCTGTCCTTCTGAGTAGATCTGCAGGTGTCAGTGAACATGATGAACAGATGTGATGACAGTACACAGTCCTGAGGTGAGCCACATACACATTTGAGCCGTCAAACGAAATACAGTCAAATTAAAATCTAAAGCTATTTTGTAAGAATTATATTAGTAGAAATAAAAAAAGAGGTTGATGGACAAACTGAAGAGAAACATATTTGCCAGAATTTATAGCCATTATAGCCAACGTTTCTTAACATTCATACTTGTTATATTCTTATAGAGTTGGGTTTGTCACTCTGTCACTTTTTAATTTACTAAAACTGACCCAGGAATGAGTAAAATATGAACTTTTGTAGATGTTATGTTTATAAACTCCAGACTTAATTTGCTAAAATTATTTTAAAGTGGTAATATTATTATTATTTTTTTTATGTTTTGGTTTTTGTGAGGCTTGCCAAATTTTAAAATAGTAGCATTTTCTCTCATTTGTTCCCCATCCCTACTGTTTATTAAAACAATAATAAATAAATAAAAGAAAGAAAGATTAAGAATTCTTGTTCAGACAAGCTTTTGGCTGATTGTTTTTAGGTCTCAAATTGTATTAATTATGTTCATTATCATTCTTAAGTGCACTCTGCAAAGCACTTACAGAGATTTTCATCTGTGGAATGTGCTTTATAAATACTCTTTATAGATTGCTTGATTATTGTTGCATAAAACAATTTCATAAAACGACTATGCCACCTTTGAATGAGCATTTAACATCAATTCTACAAACTGAAAACAGCACACGCTGAAAAAAATCAATGTGGTTGGCAGAGCCGTTTCTAGGAAACACCGATCTGCCACTTGACTATTGAAATACCTGCCTTTTTTCAGGTCGAACTGAGAGAGAAGCATTCATCCTTGCTAATAACAGCACTATCTGTCTAAATGTCACGCTCTCCCCCTCTCCGAGCTCCACGGACGGTCTGGACCAGGGGGAGGGGCGCGCATTAGGAGGGCTGTGTCTTGATTAAATGTTGAGGTGTGAGATTTGAACCAGCGTGGGACCTGGAGGAGGAGGTTTGACAGAGAGGACACTCGTCTTGTCACCAAAGTCATCTCGATCTCGGCTCCACAACAACAACACTGCAGCCTGTCCATGAGAAGATTTCAGATCTCAGGAACGTTCCATATTCATGTAGTGTTGAACATTGTTCTGCAGTGTCTGTGCTGTGGTTGGATGCAAGATACATAGACACTGACACTAATAACAAATCAAATGTACAGCACAGTAGTAAATAAATAAATACATGGAAATTAAAATTAGGCCAACTTGGATGGATCAAGTGCGCCCTTTCCTGGTCACACATCAAACAGAGCACTTATAGCTCTGTACTTCCGTTTTATTCTGGAAAAAAAAGCAAACTTCCGGATGGATCGGGTCTTACGGTACGAAAAGGTTTGTCAACGCCATTTTCTTTGCATTTCCCTATTTCCCTGTGGAAAGGAAGTTGTGTTGTATTGACCAATTATGAGCGGTGTTTCTTGTCTCGTTTTCTTCTGTTGTTTTGGATACAGCGCCACCATATGTAAAGGAGTGGAAAAGCTTCTCAAAAGGCTTTTTGGTTTTCAAAAAAGTGTGAAAGCGAACCACTCCAGCTGAAAATGTAAACGATGTTTCAATTTTGATCCCCAATCGAACCTAGTCTACTGGAATATAAAACAACCTTAGAATTATCACCTAGTTCTCTTTAGTGTGATTGAAATGTCTTGAAATATATCAGTATATTTCATCTAAAAAGTACCAGAAGTGAAATATTATTTGCTCAAGCATTTCCAAACAAGTTACTTTTTTTTTTTTTTGCAATTTTTTTGCAAATTCACATTTTTGTCATCATTTATTTTTACTATGGCAGGTTGGTGACTTGCTGTACTCATGTGCTTGATTGTCTTTGATTCTTTCTGATTCATGAAAACTATGTGTAAAACTCTACTGTTGTCACACATGAACATATTGAGGAGCTAAATCTTTTCCTGTTAATGAATGGCTGATAAATAAATGAATAAATATATCCCAGGGTGTGATAGAAAACAAAATCCCAGTCAGTTTGTGTCAGTGCTCTGCTCCAATCAAAAACATTCCTACCCAAGGTCTTGTGACTTTGATGTAAACTTGGGGGTTCGGCCTCCAACGCCCAAGTGTCAAGCACGTTTTTTTCAATTTTGGAGGATCTCCCCAATCTTCTTTCCGAGATGATGTAAATGCAGCAATTGCTCAAGATATTCCCCCACCTAAAGTCAAAGTCACTAGGATATGCTTCAGTCCACAAATGAATGAATAAACACAAGTGAGATGGATTTTTTTTTTTACTTGCATTGTCTGGAGCAATAGGCCCAGTCGTCCTTATTTGCCTTGACGGAGTAAAAAGTGTCGTACGTCTGTGCCCGCTGACCTGTGTGTACGTCTCCGCTGTGGACTCTGGATCAATGGCATTTCCACTGGGAGATGGATTCAGACAGGTCCAGAAGGCACTGCTCTGGCATTTACATAAGAGCAGGAAGAAGGGGGTTGGGGGGTGGAGGAGAGAGAGATGGACGCTGACCACACTGCTTCAAATTAAACAGAAAGAGAGAGAGGGGGGGGGGGGGGGTAGAGAGTAAAAGGAAAAGGAGCGTGGAATGAAAATATTAGAGAGTATAGATAAGGGAAAAAAAAAGCGGAAGCTGGAAGAGGAGTTCCAGAGAATGGAAAAAAGAGGGGAACAGGAGGGACAGGAAATGCAAGATAGGAAAAAATGAAGGGAAAGTAAGAGACAAGAGGTCAAAGAAAAAAAAAATAAATATATATATATATATATATATATATATTATATATATATATATATATATATATATATTTATATATATATATATATATATAAACAAAATTAAGATGGAAGGGACAGAAGGAGGTGATGAGAATAGATGAGAAAAAATGAGACAAGAGAGGAAGTGTAGAAGAGAAAAACGGAGGTTCAGAGAGAAAGAGAAGGAGGAAGATGAAGAAAAAATAAAGTATCAGAGAGGAATAGAAGATGAAAATAGGAGAATGAGTAAGATAAGATGAAAAAGGAACAGACAAAAAGAAAGGAGAAATGACTTTATATAATAAAGTAATTAATTATATTATGCTTTATTACACACATTACGATGCATTACTTTGTCCTCCTATCGAGTTTGGTTTAAGCAAGCTATTTAGAGGGGAAAATTCAAACCACAGCAATACACATATTTAGAAGTGTAGCCAACATGCTAAGATAAGTGCATTTGAGGACTAGCCTCTGATTATATTACGGTACTTTTTCTGTAAAGAACATTCTATTAGCCTGTTCTTCAGATACGACTGCTCCATGTCTAACACACATGTACCCGGACACCTCTCATCCCCTGGACACCTTCCCCGCTTCCCTCTTTGGGAGTAGTCTGCTCTTGTTCTGCTAGATGAGTTGTTTTCCTCTATCAGTAGACTCTGGCTCTACGGACTTGAACTTTATCTGCAAATGGATGTGCATCAGTCTTGGTCACTGCTACAGAAATTTATGGAAGTGGAAATCTTCACTGAGGTTCACATCTTGGCTTCTATTTTCTGCTTGAGTTTTTGATTTTATTGATTTAGAAGGAGGGTCTAAGGCAGGAGTGCCAAAACTTTTTTTTTTTCCTCATTGGGCCAAGTGTGCTGAGCGCTAAACATGATCTTTTTGCACTTAAAAAGTTTAGTTGCAAAAAATGGAGATTGAATCAAATCGATTACAATCAAAACATATGTGGATTAAACAGGGATCATACCCACCTATAAATCCTGATGCCATGTGAACGCAGCCTACTGCATTTTAGAAGGTCGCGGTGTGGAGCTTCATTTTATTTATTCTCTTTCCACCCTGAGATTCTGTCCTCAGTGTGTTGTATGAGAGAGGACAGGCTGTGCAGGGAAGATTCTAAACACAGTCCAAAGCTGAGCCAGCCAATCTCAGACTTATTCAATCAAAAAATAAGCACATTTCATATCTTCATATTAGGAGCAGCGTATTGAATGTGCTGCCGCTGTGAATGCCCTGGAAGAGGGGTGTTTTTCACATCGCTCCGACCTCCGGCTGACATGCACAGATAGGGAAGAAGAAGTTTACTGCCACGCAAAAGTACAAGCTTGCATTTTGTTTATGGATCCGCGAGTTGCATCATTATTGCGTGATTACATTGCTCTGAAAAATCGCTACACACTCAAAAGATGATGTAGTCAATTATCGGACATAAAGACAGGGTTTGGAGTGATGAATCTGCTGATGTCGTGATGGTGGAGGTGGAGAGAAAACAGGGGGCGGTAGAGAGATCTTGGCAGGAAAAGAGATTCAGTCTTTTTCTGAAGCTTTTTCTCTCTGTAGAATTGCCCCATTGATAATTAATTTCATAAAGTTGCTGTTGCTGCGGAAATGAGAGAAACCCGAAAGCTGGGATAGAGTGAGGTTTCTTTTATAATGCCAACATACATGAGAGACAAGAGACACTGAAGAAAATGGTAGAAACACAATATACTGTAAATCCTGATAAACCAACCCCCAAAATCCTAAAGCCGACGGATGGGAGACTAGCTTAATAAAGACATACCACACTGTACCCATCATTTTCCATCTTTAAAACACAAACAGAACTATGTAAAGGCCTCAATTCACCATCCAACCTTGTATGATAATTACAGAAGCCTAGTAACAATGGTAATTTCAACATAGGTCATGTCAAGAATTGGTATAGCTCATGACTTTCTTATTCTATGTGCATGTCAATGCAGGTGTCATCTTCTCTCTCCTGTTACTAAGTGCACATGCATGAATGAGTGTTTAGGAAAGATGGGTGTACAAGCATGAATTTGTCTTTCTGTAGGTTTTTGCTGGTATTCCAACTTTGCTTGTTCATCCGTGAGAACATGGTGGAAGGTTGCACGAAGATGGGGAAAGCAGCGTTTGAACTAACCAGACTAAGACAAGTTTTCTTTGAGAATTGAGGTTATGTACTGTACTAACGTCGTCTGGTTCCAGATAGACCAAGGTTGCTACATCCGGTAGCTGCCATAGTCACACAGTTGTTTATCCAAAGGACTCCATTTTGGACAAGTCCTGAAGCAATCCTCTCAAAAAAAGTCATCTATTGTAGACGCACCAATGGCTGTAACAGCAGGAAAAGTGCTGCTACTGAACCGAGTTTTCATAAGGAAAAGTTGTAAAAGTGAGCGAACTACGTGAACAAAAGCTTCACGTGGCGGCACGGTGGCAGAGCAGATAGCGCTCTGGCCTCACAGTAAGAAGGTCGCGGGTTCGATTCCCGCACGGCCCGGGACCTTTCTGTGTGGAGTTTGCATGTTCCTCCCGTGTCCGGGTGGTTTCCTCCGGGCACTCTGGTTTCCCCACCAACTGATAACATGCATGTTAGGGAACACTTGGTGGTAGTCGGAGGTTGAGGCGCCAGGTGTTAGGTGAATCACCTCTGCTGAGCTGCCCCAGGGCAGCTTACTATCACTGAGTGGGGAGGGGAGGGGCTCATCTCACTGTGAAGCGCTTTGTGACTCTGTGTCTGTGAAATGCGCTATACAAATAAAGATTACTTACTTACTTACTTACTTACATACTGAGACTTGCTGTGCTCATGAGCCTGGGCAGAGGTGCTGTGAGTCGGGAAGAAGTGGGCACATGCAAAACTTGGTGTTACCAGACTTTCAGAAAGCCAAAAGCTACAGCCCTCGACCCACAGCTACATCCTCAATAGTTTCCTCACGTTTGAAGTCTGCAGCTCAGTTGTTCTTATAGGTTAGTTGGCGCTAGCCCCCTGCTCTGGGTTAGTTGGCACTAGCCCCCTGCTCTGTGAATGCGAACAGCATTATTGAGAAAATCTAGGGTTGACAGATTGTGAACTCTGGTTTAGTCTAACCAGGTAAGAGAAACTTGTCCAGGATAAGTTCAGCGACAATTAAAGGACTCTGGTAGAGTCAGATTAGCGCTGAGGAACTTTTTACAAATGTCAGAATCCAGCACGAGGTGAACCTAGTCGGTAAATCTTATAGCAGCTAGCCACCTGCTAAAAACAATATTAAACACAACTTTGTGAGTTTTAATGAAGTAATTTCACCTGAGTAAACATTTCATGAAAATATCTGTATCGGTAAAAGTGATTTCAAAGAGCTATTATGCTAAATTGAAACTCTTAGCACTTGTTAGTAAATAAATACATAACAGCTTACCACAGTATATTAACACATTTTGTATTCAGAAGCACTGAGAAAGCTTTAAGAAAGACAATAATACGGGGCAACATTAAGGTTGAACAGAATCTAATTAGATGTGAAATCAACAGGATTAAGAGGATTTCATTTTCAAGGATCCTTCAGTACTTTATCCTCGGAAACGACGTCATTTCAGAGACAGAAAATGAGGGTTTGTTTGGAGTTTATTAACGTCTGATGTGGGAGGTTATTGAAAAGGAGAAAAACACTTCTTCAGAGAGTCAAAAACAAACACAAGATTATTGAAAACCCAGTAGATGATTGTTTAAAGGCAGAAGAACAGTGCAGTATATGGACAAAATGTATGTATCTTGACGTGTGTATCTCGATCTATGATGTATAGATCACATTACATTTGGGGAAAAAAAGAACATAGACGTGTAAATTAACTCAGAAAAAAAAATAACTGTAATGATCTCTTTTGCAGACAAAAACTAAATAAAACACAAACTCTTGCATAACACAAGTGTATTATTTGACTCTTGCAAAAATAGAAATCCTGATTTGTTCTGTCACTTTTTTCTCTAAATGTGATCAGAAAAAATACACTATGTAATAATTTATAGTCCAGTACCAGTCCAATGTGTTTGATTTTATTTTTTTAATGTACTCTATGTGTCAGTGGTTAGAAAGTCTATTTCCAATGTACATTTTTAAGTTAGCAAGAAAAGTGAATACTAATCATTTATGTTTTGTGATATTTTCCATTAAATACATGATATAAGCAGCCAGTGAGAATAACAGGACAGTGTAAATGTTGTATAACGTACAGGCCATACCAGCTTGTCATTGTCCGTTCTCGTCACATCTCAGAAGCTAAGCAGGTTGGGTCTGGGCAGTACTTGGATGGGAGAGTGGTGGAACACACAATGGAGTGTGGATTGGGGAGGATTTGGAAGACCTCTGTCTGTCTGAATGTGCAACATAAATGAATACATATTCATAATAACCCTTTGAGTGTCATAAAGATCCAAACAAATTGGATGTTCTAAAATGTAAAGCACAGCTTAACTTAAAAATACTGACATAAGTGTTATTTCAGTCTTTTGCAGACCCTGAACAAGCTTTTCAGACACACAGGTGAGACATTCAGTTTTTAAGCGCAGCACACTATACACAGAATGTGCAGCAAACTACTGAGTTTACTGACTCAGAAGGTGAAAACTGCATAACACACAGCTCTTTGTCGAACAAAGCACTAAATCAAGGTTTCTGTTTTATGAAGCTGAAGCACTGCCTTCTTTTCAGTGGCTGCCAAGACAAGTGGCGGGGCAGAATTAAGTGAATACTAGAGAAGAGATGTCAAAAAAACAATGGTTACCATAGAAATAATGGCAAACCGCCATGTTTGCCAGTATTTCATCCAAAACTTCAGTAAACAAAAGAACTGCAAAACAACCTGATAAACTGGTAATTCACATCAAGTAAATGTATGTAGATTTTAAACAACACTAACTTAACAAAATAAAGTATATAATGTATTTGTCATTGTCAGGTAAAAACAATGAAATACAGTTGGCTCCTAAGTAATGCAAGAAAGAACCCAGCCATCTCACCATAATCAAAACACTTTATATTATATTATTTATTTTATATTATATTATATTATATTATATTATATTATATTATATTATATATATTATATTATATTATATTATATTATATTATATTATATTATATTATATTATATTATATTACATTACATTACATTACATTACATTACATTACATTACATTACATTACATTACATTACATTACATTACATTACATTACATTACATTACATTACATTACATTACATTACATTACATTACATTATACTGACAGTGCAATATAATTATATACATTTCAGGCGTGGATAGTAGTCCTTAATTGCTGTTGAATTCACAGTTCTGTCATATTAACTCCCCAGCGACGCTCCCTCCGTGGCCAGTTCACAGACAGTCCAAGAGCTAGGGCTTTTTACCATCAGAACAAACAAACTCTAGATAAAGTCCTGCTGCGGTGCTTTAAGGGCTTAAGACTGAGTTGAGGAGACCAAACCCACGAGCTGATCCACCGCAGAGAGGCCACGACACCATAAGGCTGAAGCTAATTAGAAAAGCATTCAGCAGCGAGCGGAGAATAAGCGGGAATCATCAGCACCTTCTGAGTGAGTCCATCATGAGGATATTACTGCAGCTGGTGACGTGCAGCGGGCTCGGATCGGAAAATGACTTGCTGTTTCATTTCATTGGAATAGTTATGGCACATAATGAGTTCATAAAAGAATAGTAGCTGAGGATCTTTGGACTGTACAAAGGCACAGTTCTGTTGGGGGCAGACTGTGGAGATTTGGAGGGGTTACATTACAGTCTGGAAGCACAGCTCGAGGTAATGACAACACACATCAGCAGAGTTGATTCAACTGACCTAGTGTTGAACCAATAAAAAAGACTGAACTTTGCGTTTATTGAAGCGTATTTGAACACGTGGCACAGTGGCAGAGCGGATAGCGCTCTGGCCTTCCGTGTCTGAGTGGTTCCTCGGGCACTTTTATGGGCTTTGCCTAAAAATATGAATTTATTGCAGGTTTAACTACCTTCAGCTTTTAAAGAATTGTTTTCAAAAAACCAAAGAATATCAAAACTCATACATGGCTTCAGACAGAAGTCAAACTTTTTTTTTTTTTTCCTTAAATTCAAAGCTTGTCATCAGAGGCTAATCCCTGCCGTACACTGAGTGCGAGTTTGGTGCAGGTCGGGACTTGTGCGAGTCTTGCAAACTTAGAAAGTGCCTCAAACCAATGCGCCTTGATACACAGACTTCACAGAAGTGTGGGCACACATTGTGTTAGTGTGTAGAAATAATCTGTAGAAATTCTATTATACCTGGAGGTCGCTGTGGTCTGATGTTATTTTGAAGTCATAATAAACTTCTCGAGGGAATCTATGTGAATCCACATGGCGTTGGGCAAACAGACCACAGTGGACTGGAGCTGGTGTACAAGGCACTTCGCAAGAAACTCGCACATGTCTCAAATTGAACTCGCCTCACAGTCAGTGTACGGGAGGCATCAAACTACAAAGCATCAGCTTCACATTGAGTCTGTGCTGCAGTGGGTTCAGAAATGGTCTGAATTTGAGACCATTTTCTTCAGGCGTTTTACAGTAAATTGACAACATCACTATGGAGTTAGGGACACAACAATTGAATGCAGAACAGACATTGCAGACCCACACTGCAGTGCAAGGCATTCCCATTGACTGTATATTGACATATTAAGATAACGCTTAGAAAGCAGGGTCAAAAATGGTGCCATACATTTATTTGAACTTCCTGTACTTCCTAAGTCTGATGCTAAATCTTTGATGCCCTGAAAGTCATTTCAGTTTAAATAAATCTTTGGGAACTTCTTGAATTTCTCGACTTAACATGTGAGTCTATGCATGAGGTCTAAACTATGCCATGTAAATAGTCGTTACGATGCTTCCTCCTTTTCTAGGTGTGTCTATTACACTCCAGCATCTTTTGATTGAAGCCAAATAAATCAAAGGAGGTTTTATTTGAAGTAAAGGAGGTTACATAACATCTAAAAAAAAGACACATAAAACTGTGTCTAGAACTGTATCATTTACATCTTAACCTGATGCCTTTAACACCACAGTGTGAACATGGCATGATAGGTCAAAGGTCAAGAGTCCCTACCTGTTAGGGGCTCAATAATCAAGTCACAATAAACTACACTGGCCGTCCTATTCCAACTATGACCATACGTTTGCAACACAAAGAGAGAAAGTGATTTGTGGAGTGACCTTTACTTAAGCTGGGGAGCCTCACTGCAACCATAAATCTCTTTAAAAGTAGCAGAGCAATGGCCACTAAATGACCTTTTGTAAATGTTTTGTCTGTGAAGTTAAACAAGCTAGCCAGGCAAGCGTTTAATGCACCACACTCTCAGTATGACACAGAATCAGACACAATAACAACGATTGGGGCTGTAATGTTGGATAGTTTGCAGAGTGGTTGTCAATTGAACAGACTTATATTGAATAAATTACAAGTGTTCAAATGTATTTTCTATCAGTCAGACATTCACTCATCAGGATTATTGTTAAAGATTCAGTGTATTGTTTTTGTTAAGCTCAAAGAAGCAGCAAAGCATCTCTTGAGCAGGATTCAAAGTGTGAATAAATTTAAATGAGTGTTGTTTGCGATACCATTTTTTGGAACTGATTCGATACTGATATTTTGACTCAGGGTAGGTTCTGATACCGATACCAGTGCCAATACCAATATTACATTTTAAATGGTCAAAGATGTAAATTATAGGTACAACTTTTAACTTAAATTTAAATCAATAATCAATTTTAAAAAATAGCTTCTGAAACTAGACCCTCAAGTCTCAAAAAGCAAAATGAATACTTAAAAAGAGCTAACTTATAAAATAGGATATTGTTACTTCATTATAAAGATGTGTTTATTGTAACTGTTATGTATTTGGATTAAACATAACTGTGTTGAGTATATTCTAATTTAGTGCAATAACAACAACAATAAGGCCTGTTAAAAGATGCTTATCTTAATGAAATGCAATGTAAACAAAAGTCTGAGTTAGCATGTTAGCTTGTTAGCGCTGCTGTTGGACCATTTTTAGAGTTAGCTAAAACACTGTCCTCCGGCTCTAAAGGCCAAATGAAACATTGAAGAGGTAAAACAGGTGTTTGTCTGCATAAATGGAGTATTTTTGTGGTTGAACTTTGAAGAGTCTCCACAGAACCTTTTCTAGCTGCCCTGGGTGTTAGCTGTAGCATTAGCCATGAGCAGAGAACAGCTGCTGCACCTGTATACTACGGCTCCTCATTCAGGACAATTCGGGGCAGTTTTGCAGATATCGGTATCGGAACAACCCTAACTTATATTTAGTAGCAGCTTCACAATTTGTAGATTTTTTAATTAATTTATTTATTTTTTATTTGCAGTTTGTGCTTTGTGTTTAAAGCAGGAATTGTAGGTCTTTTTTTTTTTTTTTAACTCAAAAGTGAACATAACATCACAGTAACAATCACAGTAACAAAACTATAATGCCCATTTAGCCTGTGATGAACGCAGCGTGACAAACAAAGCCTGAGCTGTATCACTCACGAGTATCGCTGAACATCTGGAGAGCAGTGAGGAGGAAAAGTGAGAGGAACACCTGTCTCACCCAAACAAGACCAAACACGACTCAAATTACATCTTATCAAAGTTGAAACAAACAAAACAAATAAAAAAAATCCACCCTGAAATGAATAATCTTTTTTTAAATTATATAATTTGTCAACACTGACTATCAATCTCGTTTGAATTCCTCTCTTCTGTGCCTTTTTGTCTTTTCACAATTTCAAGCAATGTTTTTCCTGCTTTGTCCTGTTTGTGCCCATGGATGGTCAAGTGAAGCTGGAATATTGAAAAGAAAATAGAGAAGACTGCGTTGATGTAAGCCATAAGATTCCAATGCCATGACTGAGAACCAATCCTATCAAATCGTCTGACATTGCACCGTTGGAGTTTGTTGCTTGTTTGGCAGGTCCTTTTATACTGTAACTAATCACAAATGTTTGGTTGTTTCATAGTAGCCTATAGGAAGTAGAGAGCGAGAGTGTGTGGCAAGCCTTCTGCACACTACAAGACTTTTGGCCTAATTTTTAGCCTGATGTGCCCCTCTACGAATTCAAGAGGCGTGGCCAGAGTAAGAATAAGGTTTTGTAAAAGATTCTTGTGATTTCTCTCTTATGTCTGTGCGTCACTGCGACTCTGTGACGACTGTTTGTCAGAGCACATCATGGAGGTTCACCTGCTGCACGAGTGCGAGGACCTTTAAAAGATAAGCATCTGGTGCATCTGCTTTGAGAGACTGCTCTTAAAATGTAAAATGAAGATGAATGAAGTTTTTACAAGTATTACGCACGTCATTTCCAACCATCTGTTACTTGCATTATGCGTAAAGCACCAATTTTACTAGACTATGGAACATGTTCAGTTAACAGCTCTGTACCTCTAATGAGCATCCACTCTCCTATAAACCTGCTTTAATCCACAGGCGAAAGAAAACACTGCACGCACTTGATCATGTGACACACACACTGTTCTCCACTTGCTGCTGCACTCCACAAGTCTGTGTTGTCTCTGTTCTTCCTGCCTAGAGTTTAGAGTTTGGACCCGAGCTCAACCTGGCTTTCGGGCCGGGCCGAGCCGAGACCACATTTTTGTTTAGTTGTCGGCCAGGCTGAGTTCAGGTCAAGACGCAGAGCCGCAATAAATAAAATGACTGACAGCTGCGCCAGAACACAAAACCACTGCGGTGACAAAATGCAAGTGTTGAAATCGCCAACTATATGGCGTGAGTAGGGTAGGTGTGTTTGATATGTGCTGCCGAGTGAGAACAGGGATAGTGACGGAAGACTTGTGTTATGTGACTTGCATGGGAAAGTAAAAGAAGAGAAAGAGAAAAAAAGCACGCACTTTATGCTACGTGCACCGTGATAAAAATGGAACAAGAGGGAGAGATACGTGCTAGGTAGAGACGAAGCACTTCTGGTGGAGACACTGTAGACACGTAAACACATGAAACACATCATCATGTGCTTTGCTGTCACTAAAATTCACAGTTCAGTAAATGGGCGGGCCGGGTTAGCTTCAGGCTCGGTTTTTGGGCCCATCTTCTTCTTCTTTGTGTTGTTTAATGGCGGTCAGCACCAGCTTATGAGGTGCATTACCACCCTGGGCTCCATCTAATGTCTATTCCTGCCACATTGTGTGCAGGGCCGCAATGGCTAATTGTTTATCTTATTTAAGTCACACTCTCCAACAACCAGTTAAAAATGTCTTGAAACCAGAGATATTCTTGTCTTAAGCAATTAAATCTTATATAGCTAAACCAGCTCAAATCTGCATTAAATTTGCAATTCCAATTTCATCTCTGTTTACTGATTGGCCGATTATTTTCTCTTTTTTTCTAACTTCTTTGCTTCTTTGTGACCTGTAAAATATTCCAGTTGGACCTCTAAAGTCCTCCTCCTTTCTAAGCTACATTTGATTACTTTCTTGTTTGAAGCATTTACACTTCACAAGCACCAACATCTCTAAACATGTCTAATCGATAAAACCTCTTCCCTGTGTCTCCAGCACATCTGCCTCGCCTCCCACTGTTGTTTGTCACAACAGCCGGCCCTGTGATGTGTTTTATGTTCAGATTGTGTTTTTATGACCCCCTCTCCGTGCCATCTGGGCTACTCCGGCTTTTCTGATGCAATTAGCGTTGTCATTCGGGAATACATCACTACTGTACACCGTTAGATAAGCTAGCCAAACCAGTCTTCTGCTTCTTCCTCGTTCGTTTAGCCTCATTGCTGGGACATATATTGCCGCTGACAAGCTTGTGACGTAGCGCGCTAGCTAGCAGGTGTTGCCGGATTCGTGCCCACTCTCTCAACTGGCCACGAAGGAATATCTGTCAGCATCGTTTTACTGGCACCACTATCTAGCTTTGGCGCTTTTTATTTATTTATTTATTTTCCTTGGCTTAGAAGTGGAAGAAACATATTTTTTCAAGCCATGTTTGTTGCAGAAAAAAAAGAGTGAGATTGAGTGACAATGAAATAGGAACAACAGCATGGAGCAGACAGGCGCCCAGGGAGGACCACTTTCAAGTCTGCATTGGAAAGAAAAGCCTGGAGTGTTGTATTTATAGAAAAACAGAGATCACATATGCTCTGGCTCACAGCTGAGTCCAATTGAAGAAAATATATCGCTAAAAAGAGCCGTGGAGTAAACAATTGGGGGGAAGTGGCATGTTTGGAGCTTTCTGGACATGACTGAGCCCTAAAAATACAGTTTGTTGTTGTATTATATTTTTTTTTCTAAAGTGGAAATAGCATTTTGACTGGATACATGATGTGCGTTGCATTAATATGAGCCATACTCATAGAGAAATGAGCCCAATAAATGTAAAGATGGACTTCCGGCAAGATGGCGGAGAGAGCAGTCGCGCTGTAATTGTCGGGTAGCCAAAACCCTGGAAATAAACTGAGAAAAACATAGATTTGCTCAACAAAAAGTGAAGAAATGACGGAAAGAAATGGAGACGAACGTGAAGGGAATCAGAATGCGTTGGCATCACCAGGTAAAACTCCGGTGCCACTCAAAAAACAAAAAGGAAGCGAGGAGCCCGCCAATAGTGCTATATTAGCGGCGATTGACAGCCTGAAGGAGATGATGACTGGTCTTAAAAACGACATGAATCAAAATGCTCTCTCTATCGCAAACATTGCCAAGTCAGTTGAATTCAACCACAGTGAAATTAAAAAATGTCAAGAACGGAACAAAGAGCTGGAAACCGAGATCAAGCATCTTAAAGCTACGAACGGTGAGCTGTCGGCTAAAGTTTTGAATGTGGAAAAAAAGGCGGCAGACCTGGAGCGGTACAAGAGACGCTGGAATTTGCGTCTTAACGGATTGAAAGAAGACAAAGAGGAAAACACCAGAAAGAAAGTGGCTGACATCATCATAAAGATCCTTCCACATTGGTATGAGAAGATGGATCTGATCCTGGACACAGTGCATCGCCTTGGAGCAAACAACACCAGCCGCCCCAGACAGATCATAATGCAATTCACCGGGAGGATCTACAGGGATGAACTCTGGCGCTGCACCAAACAACACCCCGTCTGCAGAGAGTTCAACATTCGCTTTGCCGAAGACCTTATCAAGGAGGACCGAGAAGCTCGTCTCGCTGTGTGGCCAAAGGTGGAACAGGCACGTAAAGCTGGACTTAAGACTGTGTTTAAAGGGCCACATGCTTTCATAAATGGCCAAAGAGTTATTCCATAGTCACTATTTTCGATATATAGGACTTGAGTTCATCTATGTTATTTCAATGTCTATTTGCACATAGGGTTTTGCAATATCCCAAGCTATTCTTTTTATTTCCAAGCAAAAAGAAAAAGCTTGTTTTTGTTTACAGGTGAATTTTCAACACCTAATTTGTTTTGTTTTTTCAATGAATTGTTGAGAAATGATCTTTCTTTAATTTCTATCAATGCAAGGGGTTTAAAGATATAACTAAAAGGAAAAGTTTTTTCTTATTTTGTAAAGGGAAAAATGCTAACGTAATATTTTTACAGGAAACGCATTCAAATTCTGAAGACAACAGTTTTGGGCTAAACAATGGGGTGAAGAATGTTATTTTTGTAATGGTACTTCAAGGTCAGCAGGAGTCGCTATTTTGCTCAAAAATTTTCAAGGAAAAATTATAACTCAACATAAAGATGAACATGTCATTGGTTAATCCTAGTTGTTAAGATAGATTCATTAAAACTATTACTGGTTAACTTTTATGGTTATAACAACCGAAATCACAACAAATCCTTGTTAGAAGAAATAACACTACAGTTAGAACACCTCAAAATGACACACTCCACTACTAATATTATAGTTGGAGGGGATATCAACCTAGTTCAAGATGAATTTTATGACAAATGGCCTTCGAAATACACTTCAAGCCACCCAAATATGGTTTTTAATAACTTTTGCAATGACTTAAATTTGGTGGATGCATGGCGTCATCTTAACCCAGAAATAATTCAATTCTCGTGGTTTAGCACAAATTATAAATCCAGAATTGACCACTGGCTTGTGGCAAATGAATTAATGACAAATAATGACATCAGCTCTGATATTTCTGTTGCACCCTTAACTGATCATAGTCTAATCTCTTTACAATTCAAACCCTCAAACAGAATAAGTAGAACAAGCAAATATTGGAAATTTAATTCTAGTCTTTTAAATAATGACAAATATTGTGAAAAAATTAAATCCATACTTTTAGATGTGATGAACTTAGAAGAGTTAGATACTCCTACTAAAAAATGGGAATTTTTAAATACAAGATTAGACAATTCTCCATTTCCTTCAGCAAAAATCTGAGAAAGGAAACTCAGGAAAAAGAACAAGAACTTATTCAACAGTTGAATTTATATTGCAATAAAATGAATCCCTCTGAGGAAGACAAACTTAAAATCCAAGGTCTCCAATCTAATCTAGATGAAATGTATATTCAAAAAGCCAAAGGAGCTTTTATTAGATCAAGGGCCAAATGGATTGAAGAGGGGGAAAAAAATTCTGCCTATTTTGTAATTTAGAAAAAAGAAGACAACAAAAAAATGCAATAAATTCCCTTTTAATAAACAATATAGAAATTGATAATGATGATCTTATATCAACAGAAATCTTTAAATTCTATGATAACCTCTACTCTTCAAAATTTTCAGAACTTAACAGTAATGCTTTTTTGAACAGTATTCAAACTCACATTCCAAAAATTGATGATAATTACAAACAAACGTGTGATGCCAACATAACCAAAATGGAGATAGATAAAGCTGTCAGATGCCTAACTCTAAACAAGGCCCCGGGTCCTGATGGACTTACTGCCAACTTTTATCGATATTTTTGGGAAGACATAAAAAATCTGATTTACGATGTTTTTACAGAAATATTTGAAACCTGTGTTCTGCCTGCCACAATGAGGCAGGGTGTAATTGTATCTATTCCCAAATCAGACAAGGACCCAAGAATACTCGAAAACAGAAGACCAATTACTCTTAGAAATACTGATTATAAGATATTGACTCATATATTTAAAACACGTCTTCAAACCGGAATTTCAGATATTGTTGCAGATACTCAATCTGGCTTCCTAAAAGGAAGGTCTATACATAACAATATAAGATTAGTCATGGATTTAATCGAATATAGGGATCTAATAGCGGATGATGGCTTTATTTTTTCCTCGATTTCTATAAAGCGTTTGATTCTGTAGAGCACCAATTTTTATTTTCTGTTCTGGAGAGTTTTGGGTTTGGATCCAAATTTACCAATTTAATCAGAGGATTGTATCAGAATATTAGTAGCTGTGTCTTACTACCTAAAGGCACCACTCCTAGGTTCAACATTAATGTTGGAATTCCCCAAGGATGTCCAATTTCCCCAAGTCTGTTTATATTGGTCACTGAAATGTTAGCTATATATCTAAAAAAATGTGATGACATAAAGAAACTAAATGTCCTGGGCACTGAAATTATTATAAGCCAATTAGCGGACGACACAACGCTATTCTTAAAAGACGAGAAGCAAATTGCAGTAGCAATTGATAAAATCAATTTATTCTCTAATGCTTCTGGACTAAAATTAAATTTAAAAAAATGTGAACTCTTATCAATTCATAACACAGCTTTAAAACAAATTTGTGGCATCCCCGTAAAACCAGAAATTAAATATTTGGGAACCTACATTACAAAAGACAAAACATCTAACCTTGCCCTAAACATGAAAATAAACTTAAAGTATGTAAATCTAAATTAAATTTGTGGTTACAGAGAGATCTCTCTATTCTAGGTCGAATTTACTTATCCAAAATGGAAAGTCTTTCAAGATTTGTGTATCCTACTTGCAGTGTTGCAGTTCCAAACAGTCTTACCAAAACCATTAACTCCTTAAATCTTAATTTTATTTGGCGAAATAAACCACATTATCTAAAGAAAGGCCACATGATAAAAGAGATTGAAGATGGTGGTCTGAAAGTAATAGACTTCGAGTGTCTCAATGGAACTTTAAAAATAAACTGGCTAAAATCCTGGTTAAAAAATTCAGATTTATTTTGGTATTGTGTCCCCAACTATATCTTTAACCAAATTGGTGGCTTGAAACTGTTACTCCTGGCTGACTTCAACATTGATAAATTACCAATTAAATTGTCAGAGTTCCACAAACAGGTGTTACTATATTGGAAACTATTATATGTCCACAACTACTCACCACATTCAATTATAATATGGAACAATAGGTTCATACTACACAGAAATAAATCCTTATATTATAAACAATGGATGGATAATAATATATGGTCTATTGTACATCTAATGGATTCTAAAGGCGAATTTTTAACATATGAACAATTTTGTCTCAAATATAAGTTTAAACCTCTTAAATCTGAATTTAACAAATTACAGAAGGCATTACCAAAGGAGTTTATATTCCAAACAAAAAACATACTCCAATATCATCAAATAAATCCAAAATTAGGCTCTCTATTAATTAAAGATGTTCCACTTGTAGACAAAAAGTGCAATAATCACTTTATTAGACAGAATTTAACAGAAAACATTTTCCCTGGTAAAATTAATAAGAATGACATACAGTATAAATTTGATACTAAATCACTAAAGAAATTAAGAACATTATACCTGAAACTTCCTATACCACCAAAAGCAAAAGAAACACACTTCAAAATTATGAACGCTATCTATCCTTCAAAAGAATTGCTCAGAGTCCGATTTAAGATTGAGGATAACCTTTGTACTTTTTGCCAAAATGACATAGAGACAATAGACCATTTATTTTTGAATGTAACAAAACACAAACTTTTTGGAACAACTTAGAAAGTTGGTTGAAAACAGAAATTGTGTTTTCAGGTCCAATCTCTAGAGACATAGTAACATTTGGAATTCTTCTTAACAACAAAAAATATGAACTCTGTTGCAACTTAATTTTATGCCTAGCCAAATTCTTTATACATAAACAAAAAATCCTCAAAAGTGCCCCAATTTTTAAGATATTTGTAATGGAATTTAGTATGTACCTAAAATCCCTTAAATGTTTAAAGACCAATGAATTTACTGATATCTACGACACTTAATCAACCTTGATGTGAACTTATAAATCCCTTGCTGTTTGTAATGAAAATGTATGCACAGTATTGAATGTAAGTAGCTGTTCTGTTTTTTGAACATTGTTGCTAACATTGAATGTACCTGCCGTACTTGTTTTGTAATATACACAATAAAAAAAAAAAAAAAATAAATGTAAAGATACTGAGATCATGTGACGCTTCATCACTAAAAAAAGATATGTAATGATAAATTAAACATTTACGATCATTTTTCTGAAATGGTGCAGAGAGTTCTCTTGACAAGAAGGTTCTGGATTCAACTTTTAAGGACATGCAGCCTAGTTCTCTATAGAAGACATCACATTCCTTAAATATCAGCAGCGTTTCTAAGTTGCTAATAGTTCAAAGTGAGACGTATAATTTTAATAAAAGCTTCCAAAAGATAGATAACAATATTTTAAGATTGTATAAGCGACAATATAAAAAGCTCACAGTACAAAACAGAACTCTCTTTTGAAAATGCACTCGCAGCTGTACTTGTGCTGTCATTATTGTTACTTTTCAGACTCCTAAGTGTTTAATAACAGTCATTTCTTCACAAGGACTGAGCAGAACTGAAGTACTGAAGTGAAGGAGTGTGGCTCTCTTCTTTTCCTTTCTTTTCCTCACTTTTATTTCTTTATTTTGCTTCTTTATTTTTTTGTGTAAAGAAGCAAGTAAATAAATACAAAAGTAAGGAGAAAACAAACCAGTTAATTGATAAACTACTGCATGACCCATTCACAGATTACATTAGTCAAAAAAGACAAT
This sequence comes from Mugilogobius chulae, assembly GCA_038363315.1. NCBI lineage: Eukaryota > Metazoa > Chordata > Actinopteri > Gobiiformes > Gobiidae > Mugilogobius > Mugilogobius chulae. The sequence continues at coordinate 19,288,543 of CM076412.1, read as the reverse complement.
AAGGTATACTAGAACAGTGGTTCTCCAAGTGGGGTCCCTGGGCCATATGTTGGGGGTCCCCCAAAACCCAACCATCTGATGACATTGAATTCAGACAACCTCGAACACATGTATTTGATAGAAAAATTACCAATAAATAAAGGAATTAGGGGATTTTTAAAAATTTTCTTTGTGGTAAATACAGTACACTCAAGGAAAAAAAGAAACGCAACAATTACACTTTTAAAAATTCCTTAGAAAATGATTACATTTGGAAACATTTGTTGGCATCATCACTCAAAGTTGACTTTTACCACTGGTTAACTGTGCTCAAGTCTTCTCTATAAAAACTCAGAAAACTGAGTGTTGCGTTTCTTTTTTCCTTGAGTGTTTTTATCATAGTTATACGGCAGTTAGGTTACATTAGGTTAAATGCCAAAAGTTTCATGGAGTGGATTTTAAGCAATAACTTAAAGATTAAAGTGTTACAATGTATACTAATTTTTCACTCCTGTGTGTTTATGTTGATTTTGGCCCAGATTTACAATGTGGTTGCTAGGCAACATTTGTAGATTTCCCTCCACACAGGGGACAAAGGGTGATAATGAACTTCATCAAACAAAGCTAAATGTTCAGTGAAATCCTAATCATTATTGTGTTTACTATGTTTTACTAAAAAAAATGTAGTCTAACCTGTCATACACACTTTAAATATTAATATTTAACAAAACCCTTAAACTGCTGTGTCATTTTTCATCTCAAAACATCCAAGAAAAATGTACAAAATGAACTTGGAAGACATATAGACGATATAGACCCATGTGTGAAAGCCTGTGTCTGGGAGCTGTCCCACACTGGAGCAGACCTATTGATTTATATGTTGGGTTTGTGGAGCTCTGTGGCTCTGAATGATGACGTTTTCATCCTCTTATTGATATCTCATCATGACTCCACTGGACCTTTCACCTAATCACAATCATCAATCATCTTTTCATCAGGCTCGGTGAAAATAGCACTTGTTGTATGGGGCTCTTTCTTCTATTCCTCATACAAAACATGGCCATGCTGTTTTAAAATGATGCAGTGCAAGTGTGTTTAAAGTAAGTCATGTTTTTTAAAAGTCATTGGGATAAAACAAAATTGATTTTTAGAGGCACATAGACACCATTTCCAGAAAAAAACAAAACAAAACATAAAATATTTTTGACAAACTGAGTCCAAAATGCAGCTCGAAGCAGCTTGTTCTTGACTCTCCTTTGGTCTGAGTGGAGTTTTGGGGCTTCTGTATTTGAATCGCTGGCTGTTCGCTGACACTTGCAGCTCCTGTCTGCTTCTCCACAGAATAATCATGGTGTTTGTCACACCAGGCCTGGCCCAGTAAATAGAAAAGATGCACCGCCAACAGGATTTAAATGCAAATGACAGGTTAGCGCTGCAAAACTGTCATTTTGAGAGAATGATTAAGCATAGTCGCTTTCAGTCATGAGAGGAATGCATAATACCAACCCAATTACCATGCATTATGGTGCATTTTGGTGTGATAAGCTAAGAGGTATCCTCTGGACACACTATTTTATTCAATTTGAATTGTATTTATTTAGATTAGCTGGGTTTAGACAAGCCACTGGGCTGGCCTCATGAGCAGGACCTCCATGAAAGGCAAATCCATCCCTTCACTCAGCTGTGTGAGGTCTGTCAGTTAAACACAGGTTTGTAGAGAAAGCCAAAAAAAAAAAAAAAAAGTACTACAGTATTTTTTCACAATTTTAGACAAACAAGTAATCTGTGTGTGTGTTCACTTACACGTAATATGGGTTCATTTTATTTAAACCGGATGGACACACTTTTTTTTTTTTTTAATCTTACCTACCTAGTTATAAATGTCTTTGGTGGACAAACAGGAAATTGAAGCCATGCCAACTTGTCACTGAAACAAGTTACTGTTTTCTTTTTGTTTTTTTTACTCACAACCTGACTCTATCTGATAGATTTTAACAATATTTGTGATTTTCACAAAATCTACTGAACCCCCACTGTCCATTTAAAGACAGCCACTGTGAGCCGGACCAGTGAACAATCACTAAAAATGTGGCTTCTCCATTACTTCCGAGTGCAGACTCCTCAACAAAAAGATTAAAATATTGGCATGATATTCTGTTTGTGACATAATCTCTCGTTTTACTTTTATCATAGCTGAAAGTGTTATTTCAAAATGGTGATTGATTCAATTATATCTGTTGAAGTTAATTTCATAAATTGGATTTTGAATTCATTTTTACAACGCACACCTGACAGTATCTCAAGGCACTAGTGTTCCCCGGCACACTGGTTGAAAATCACTGGTCTAATTCTTTCACTTAGATCTACAAATTCATATTAATCAGCAACAAACACAAGTGAATTGGCTGAAGATTTAGGACCAAACAAATGGTTTAATTTTAAGATTATTCATTTTTGTCATAAAATGTAAAAAATAAAACGTATTCCTTTTAGTTTGAGAGCTTCTGCCAGCCCCACTTTTTAGTCAATGGGACATAGTGTTTTAAATGGTAAAACTATAAAAAGTCAACACACTTTTTCATTTACCTTTACCTATATACTGAGAAAACACAACACAAAACAAGAACATACATTATACTTATCTTTGTCTTACAAGAAAATATTCCTCTATTTATCCATTTTCTCCGAGGATTAAAACAAAAGCATCTTTGTTTTCACAATTGCAGCATCTCCGTTAAAGCTTTTGCCCTTTACATCTACATTTATGCATCTATAGTAGGACATTAAGATGCAAATCAGGTCTGCTTCAGCATAATGATCATTTTCTGTAGAGTTTACCAAAGTCGGCTATAACGCTCATTTTCAGTTGCGTTTACTGAAGTTGGCTGAGCACAGAGAATGCAAAGTGTCCTCTGTCCATGTGTGAAATTAACTTGTACTGTATTAATCAGAATATATGGGCTTTAATGCCACTACACTCACGCTAATGTCTCCACTTTTCTCTTACGCAGCACAAAATCCTCCCCAAACAATGAGCGTCATGTACTTTAACATCTGCTGTGTTCGTTCGGAAATATGGGAAGACATGAACACTTCTTGTGTTTTAGTAGCTCATGATACATCAACTTGATCACCCAATTACTCCCTAATAGACTTTTAACAAATGGGGTGAGGTAGGGGTGGATTTGCATGCAGAATCAGGCCCTTTTGGACGGAATTAGTTTTATCCAGGGACCTCATACTTCTTGTGCAATTACTGATGTTGGAAATGTTTAAAACCCATTTGACAGATTATCACATTTTTCACATTTTGACTCATGTCCTATTTGCACGGAATACTATTTATACCTCAAGTAAATTATAATAATGTCTGTAAAAATGTTTTTATTTTTTTTTTACCTTTTGTATTTCTCCTAACTTAGTCATCAAGACACAAGTCCTATGCAAATGTGTATGTCTGTGTTTTCAATTTGTGAACTGTATCTTACAATAATAGTGAATATACTGGGGAAAGTATAACAACTATTCTCTCACTTCTCCTGCTTAAAGGAATATGCCAACAACTAGTTCATCTGTTCTTTGCACTTCACTTGTTGTCCTCTGTCCCACTGCCTCCTGGGGAGTGAAACTGTTTCAGATGCTGAACACTGTTCCAGTGAGTAAGGTTGGGCCTTTGATGCCTAATGTAAAGAACCTAGGGTCTCATTTATGAAGCCTCCTTGCGCTCAAAATTAGCCTTAACAAGTACTGAGCAGCTTTTATGTAAAACTTAAAAAAAAAAACAAGTTTGTGAAACGTGGATTTTCTAGAACGGTAATCAAGTTACTAAAATGGATAAGTTTAGGTCTGGGGCTTGGGGCAGGTTAAGATTAAGATCAGAATTTTGTCTTAAAAGCCACCACAGAAATGAACTGGGACTGTGATGCGTACCATAATTATGCAGCTGTGAACTCGTGCTAATTCTACATAATTTACATGTCCTGTAATGTCATGCTAAATGTATGCTTTCTTGTGAGATCGGCTCCTCTATCACAAATTCAACAACTGAACTAAACATGCAAAAATAGCTTCATATGTTTTCTTTATATTTCTGTGGGCTGATCAGTTAGACGCCAGAATGTTTGAAAGGCAACAAGTGTGTAATGGGCTGTATTGCTGCTATAGTCCTCAAAATGCATCAATACACTTATTTTGTATGCTATTTGACTGAAAACCACTGTGTGAGCTTCAAGCTTGGAACATATTTTGGGATGACGAGCGACTTTGGCTGCGTCTCGATGTGCGTGGTGCTTTGGCGTGCAGTCTGTGAGATCTGATCAGCTGCAACAGGCGCACAAGAGAAACAAGCCTGGTGCTGGCGTTTGTGAGACACCTCGTTTGCCTTTCCACTCCAAAATGCTCATGCGGTGTGTTTGGAGTATTAGCTTCAGCTCTGCTCTAGTACCTGGACATTTCCAAGGACATTAGCTGTTATCCTCCACATATCTCTCCTCTCAGCCTCTGCTCTGCTCCAGCTCCTGAACACTTCCAAGGACACTGGTGTTTTTCTCTGTCCCACTCAGACTCTGCTTTATCTCTGCTCTGTTCTAGCTCCAGTGTGTTCTGTTATCCTCCACATATCTCTCCTCTTCAGCCTCTTCTCTGTTCCAATTCTTGAACAATTTCAAGCATTGCCTGCTAGTTTAGTGCAACTGAATAGAGACAAATTGTAGTGGATTCCAGCCATCCGACCTCCTTACCGAAAATAATTCTTATTAATTGAAGATTACACACAGACCTTTAGATCCATAGGCCCTTAAGTACAAATATATTTCAATAAAACAAGATATCAGGCTTTGGGGGGCCCAACCCCAGATGCCCTTACTTCCGCCCCTGTAAAACTGGACTTCAGTAGCGTCAGTCAGAATCAGGACTGTCCTGTGTGATCAGAGAAGAGAAAACACTGATGTCGTTGCTGCACATACTTTTGTCAGGTCAGGGTCTGTTTTATGTCACATTCAGGCAAAAGTAAAAGCTGTAAAGACTACTTAAAAAAAAAAAAAAAAAAATCTCTTTGTGCCGCTGACAAGTTATTTTTCACTTTATGTTTTTTTGAACCGTTTCTTTGTGGATATAAGGCGGATTTGCACAAAATAAGGATCAATATGAAGTTCCACTTTAACTGAATATCACTGGGGTAGAGGTGCAAATGTTTCTGAATGAGCCGCACTTGGAGTGGCCTAGAGTGCTCACGAGCTTCGGATTCACTTCCCCTGGCTTAGTATGATAGTGTTCTCCAAACTGTATCCAGGGTCTTTGATTTTACTTACTGCTGTGAATGATCAGACGTTGATCACCCTTTGAGTTCAGCATCTCGGGGCATCAGCTGGCGCCCCTCTCTCACTCTACACCCTTAGCATTTGCCTATACTGCCTATAGGACGAGCTGGCTCTGCTTCCAAGGACACTGGTGTTTTTCTCTGTCCTCCTCAGACTTTGCTTTGTCTTTTCTCTGTTCTAGCTCGTTTTTTTTTTATTTTTTTTTTCTTTTCTTTCAAGCATGTGTTTCTCTTCTTCAGACTTTGCTTTGTCTCTCTCTGTTCTAGCACCAGCGTGTTCTGTTATCCTCCACATATCTCTCCTCTTCAGCCTCTGCTCTGCTCCAGCTCCTGAACACTTCCAAGGACACTGGTGTTTTTCTCTGTCTTCCTCACACTCGGCTCTGCTCAGCGTGGGCCAAATGCACACATAAATGTGCCACATTAATGGACTGGAGAGACATAAATCTGTGACTGCTTGGCTAATGCAGAGACTAGCTTGACTAATGCAGTTGTTCGCAGCCCTCCAGGTGTAGCACATCACTGATATCTGATTACAACACTCGAGTGGAAATGACACCCCAGGACTCAAGGAACACAGCACTATCTGCCATTTTCTACCAGGTAAATGGGTTTTATCACAAATGTGTTGCAAACAATGAAATCAGGATTATTTAATATGATTTGAATTATACTAACTTTGACAAGGCTGGTTTGAGAGTTGTCTGCATGTTTATGACTTACTTATTTGACTTTGTCTTGTTGTTTCTTTGCTGCATAAACACGTATTTGTATAATTTACGCCTTATGCATTTTAAGTATTGAAAGCATGTATAATAATAATAAAAGCACACATGTCAGCCATGCATTTCCACATCAGGAATTGAGTTCAAAAAAAAAAAAAACCACTGAATTTATTTTCCAGTTTACAATAGCCCTTCTACTCACACACAGAAATGCTCCAAATGAGACTGGGTGATTGATAGACTTAAAACAGTGCAGAAGAAAAACAATGTACGTGTTTACATGTACTCCACAAAATAAATAAATAAATAAAACACATATTAAATGTTGCAGACTATTTGTTCTTGACTATGCAGAACAAATGCTAAACCCACTTGCAGTTGTGTAAATGCAGACAGAAGACAGGATAATTCCTCTGACTAAACAGAGTCTGAATGAATAGGCCTTTTCCCACAGTAGAAACTTTTTTTTTTTTTAGTACTTTGTTTAGTTCTAGTCCCCATTTTTGTCATCTTCATAAACAGACTATACACACACAACTATGGACTGATGCCACACTTTAGGAACTTTTTTAGCTCCTGCTCTGGGGAAGGTATGTTCGGTTAGACCAGAAACCTTTTGGTGACACAAGCACTTTTACAATGTTAACTTTGTTGGGAACATGTTTTCTATTTATCAATTTAGCTAACCTTTCCTTAACTCCCAAATATAGTATTTTAATTTGGAACTATTATTAGGAATTTTAGTAAATGCCAGTAATTTTGTTTTGTTTTGTAAATCATAATTTTCTGAAATTGAAAAAGACAAATTTTATTTTTCTAACACCATTAATGACTTATTTAAATGTTCCAGCTTTTCCTGACCAGCCAGCCCGTACTACATTATGTTTGAATGCAGAAGGGTCTGAAACCAAAGACGGGGACAGCAATTTTGTTGTCCAAAGTTAAGACGATCCAATCAAAATGGTGTTTTCTGTGATTTGTTGACTCCTCACTCGGAAAGCCCACCCTCGAAATCGAAACCCGGCGCTCTGATCCCAGACCCTCATGTCTTTGTAAAATGTCTGTCAAAGCGTGTATTGGCTGGTCAGGCAATGCATTATGCTATGTTTAAGCCAGTTAGACCCACTTTCAGACACTGCTGCTGTGTGAACACAAACATAGGCACAAGGTAGTTCCTCTGACAAACAGGAACTGGTGGAATGTTGGAACTTGTTCTTGGTACTTTCATGGGCGGACTTAGTTCTTGGTACTATCATTTGAGAAAACTCTTTGTTCATGATTTAAATAGTTTAAAAGGGGCAAAAGACAAAGTTATGACTGGAAGAACTCACGTCTTCATCTATCATGCTGTTTTTACACATTACATTTTGTACACATGACGTCCTGACAGAAGCAAAACACAATCATTTTCTCATTCCTACCAAACAAATGCATTTCCATAACTTGTCGCTGCATAATCTGACGGTAACTTGAGCTGGCAGAGGTTTATTCTGGTTTGATAGCACAGCCGGGTATTAAATAAGATTTCTATCGTGGCTATTGGCATTTGTTAATGACGAGCTTTATCCAACCTTTATGACAACGGAGGCAAATGGTGCTTCACATTGTGTCAGGCGGATAAATCATGATTTATTAAAATACAGCTCAGATCTGTAAGCGCAGTGTAAAGTCCAATATCTTTGCAAAGCGCTGATGGCTCGTCATTTCAAGCGTTGTTAGCTCCACTCTTCTGTCTTATGAGAAAGATAATGCCGTTTTTGCAGCTCATAGGAGTGAAATTACCAAATTATACTGTGGATTTACGCGGGGTTATATTGTAAAAACGGTGGTTTGAATCAACTTGATTCTTCGTTTGAGCAGCTTGGATGTGTTATTTTAGCGTTTACCTAAAGAACACTTTTTCTACTGCATGTTCCTGTTTGAGGTGGCAGGTGACTACAGTCTATCCCTGTTTTTGGAGGTGGGTGAAGAACTCACAGGTTTGCATGTTCTCCCTCTGTTTCTGTAGGTTTCCTCTGGGTGTTCTGTTGTGAAACGTGACAACAACAACAATGATGAATTTCCAGAGGATTAAAACAACTTTATAAAGGTCACAGGAGAGCGAGGCTCATTAGAGGTAGGAAGCTGTTACGCTGATGCATTGTGGGTGTTGGCCATGATCTATAGTCAAGCAAAGTTGTTTCTCACATAATTTAAGGAGCTAACCTGACCAGCCAGATGGATTATCAAACTCGAGATAATCCATCTGACCTCCCAGCAGCTCGATTAGTTTTTAGTCCGACACAGTGGTGTGTTGCCCAATCACATTGGAGCAGAGAGGGTTTAGGAGGGTTGGTTGCAACAACAACAGGAAGTACCGCTTGATTAAAACAAAACAAAACACATCCCGTATATGTGCGTGTTTCTACTGTGTTTGATTTTCTTTTAGCAGAAAAACTGAGTATGTTCTTTTTGAAAAAAAAGAGCAGAGAGGTGTGTGGCTCTTGTTCTATCCCACGCGGACACTGGACACAAAATTAGAATTTGTTGCTGTGATTGGTTTAGCACAAACTTAGGTAGGTCGCACACCCAATCAGCTCAATGTTTTTCATTAGACATGTATTTTATTTTTCCAAACGTTTTCAGCGGGTAAAGTTCCAGATGGATAATGTGGAAGAACACATATCCATCTGGCAGGTTAACAAGAAATAGGTGTGTTGTAGAAGTGTGTACAATGCTCGTAAAAAAAGAATCCCACACTTTGACTACAAGCACAAAGCGTTACATTTTTTTATAAATGATGAGGCAAAGTCTCTTCTTTATTTGACATTTTAAGAGCTGTTGTCACAAGGCCCTCTCACTCATGCTCATGCAAACCTCATGATGATGCGCCCTGACAAATAGTTGTAGCACTATCGCAGGGATGCACAGACATAAGGAGAGAAATTACAAAAAATCTTTACTCTGGCCATACCATTAAAATTGGACCAAACTATTGTAGAGCGTAGAAGGTACTTTTGGTTGTACTTCAAGTTGTTTGCAATTTGAATATTAGTTTTATTTACAGACAAATCTATTCATGTTTTTGGTCCTCCTTTTGTCAAAGCATCATATAGAACTGTCTTACATAAGGTTTGTGTATAAGCCCCATTTTAAACAATTTCAAGCTATTGCCACCACAGATTTTTTTTTTTTTTTTTTAATGTGCAGTTTTACCTTTATTCTTCTACTAAGTTGTGCATTTGAGTTTTCCCCTATAGAAAGTATAAGGCCACATTGTGAACCTTCAAACCAATACCAGCAGCAAAACAGCCAAGAAGACGTCACATTGGCTTTCTTTTTTATAATGCACGCTGTACTCATAATAGAATCATTTTTTACTAAAAAATGTGTCTAACCTGCTATATGTACTTTAACCTGTAGAGAGAGACAGTAACACAAAGCCGTTATCCTCCTCACTAAGCTAAAAATATGTAAGCTTCTGAACGTAACATGTACTTTAAAACCCTTCATCTGTGTCGAAGCAATGTTCCCGGTGTGTGAAGAAGATTTCCTTTCAGAATAACAGAAAGTACATTTTTTTAAAGCCAAAGACGGTGTTGAAGGTATGTTTACGATCATGTTGAATAGAATGCATTTGACGAGGTTCATTTTGGGTGTTTTTTATTTTTTTTTGGGTCGTACAGTTTTAAAAATGGATCAAAAAGCCTGTGTGTCGTCAACAGAAGTGCCTCCAGCTCCAGCAGCAGGAGGCCGACCCAAAGTGTGTCTCAATCATCTGACTGTGAGCTGCTTCTGAGACGTTACTCATTCACTTTCATAATCCAAAAAGTCCAACAACAGGAAGGATGCAGAAGTGAAGGTTAAATGAGGTGTTACAGGCTGAAAATGTGCCTGTTCTGTGGTTCTAGATTATGAAAAAGTTGGTCAGATTTACATAGAGCCATTACCTCTTAACCTTCTGGTCTATTTTCCCCCACATTTCTGACTAAGGTCCTGTTCACACGGCATAATATTTACCTCAGGACATCTGTAAGCTTTAAATTACCCCAGGATGTCTTTGTTTTTTACAGACATTCACATCAAGGCCAGCAACTTGCTTGTCTTTGCAGACTTTATTCTGGAAATAGCAACGAATACACCTTGATTTATGACAACAACCTATTGATCCATTCATGACTTGAGCATTTTTTTGTGTTGATTTGTTTTGTCATGAATGATCTGTGAATAAGCTGTTGGAGGCTGAATGTGGCTCCCAGTCACATTATATTGATTGTTGATCAGAATCACATGAACAGGATCTTATTTCCTATGAAGGAGCCATTGAAATCCATTTACGGTGACATCCAAACAAACACCCATCTTCTTGACCTGCCGTTACAACAACACCAATGTTGTACTTCCAGGTCATAGATTTTTTGTGTAGTTTGCTTTTTAATTGTAGGAAAAAAAGACAATTTTATAGGACGTAAGACCATCTATAATTGAAGCATATTTTTGTTTCCAATCTTGGATGTACACTGAATCTGAGTTCGGTGCAGGTCCCACAGAACTTAGAAAACCCCATGTACACATGCGAGTGAGGGAGCCCACGCGGGTCGGCGCAAAGAATCCGCATGAAGTCTATTTTTTCAGAAGACCGCAGCGATCTGGTGTGGCTTTCAATTCATTATATGAGCATTCTCGCAGGAATTTATGTGTGTGAGCGTGGCTTTGGACGAAACTGGATCCAAAGGCAGCAACACGTCCATCAATATGTTTGTGTGCCGCAATTTAGATTGAGATATTCCAAATTAGTCTACCCTGCTTATACAACAGGTTATTTTCTGGAAGATTGACTTTAGTTAGTATTAAAACTTAAAACGTATAAGGAGGAATAACTTTTCCAGATGATGCAAGTTTAAGTTTGACTTTCACAGTGTAGTGTATTTATTGAACAATAAAACAAATGACAGAAAAAAACATTTCCACAGGAAGACCCCACAGAGTCTGCAATCTCGTTTTCATCTTTTCTATTTGGAAAGCAAATTAACTGGCATTTATTCAAAGTAAAAAATGATTAGAAATTGTGTGGATGTGAGTTCAGACTGTGTTTACCACCACTCTCTGACACCAGATTGTTTTAAAAGTCTGATAAAAAGCACCACACAGAGCAGAATAAACACAGAAAAGTCTACAGAAAATAGCAGTGTTGAAATGATAGTAATAAGGACTAGGTAGAAGTATCTCAAAGGTTTTCTCTGACAAGTGCATTCTCCTCCTGCTGAGGCCGGCTCAGGTCGGCTCCTGGAGCGAGCTGTCATGCAGGCAAGTTCATTAGCAAAGGAAGGTGTGATAAGACTATTTAGAAATTGTATAGGGAAAGAGAGAGAAAATAAGAGGCTTTGTGTGAAAACTACTGCAAACTTACTATTGTACCTCTAGATGAGAACTAATGCATAGTCTGACTGCTTGGAAAAGGTCCAAAGAGAATACAAAACCTATCAAATTCACTGAAATAGAACTACTAACTGTCCACAATGTAACGGTAATACAAATCTAAACTTTACTCGTGTACAACTTAGTGCTCCAAGAAATGAATCGGTCAAGAGTAAAAACAAATTTAGTAAACTCCTGTTTAAATAAGGAATATAATGAGACATTTCCACAGGCACTACTCGAGTCTATTCTACTGTACTTGGCTCTATTTGGTCCTGTTTGTACAAGTCAGTTTTTTTTCTGGGACCAGGTAATTTTTTTTTTTTTTAATGCTCTGCTTCAGGCAACTGGGAACTGGAATATTTCCCAGTTGAAAAATACCAGTTCCCAGTTTAAAGTGAACTGAACCAACTCAGATGTAAACATTATGGCAAATTCTAACATTTAGGGCAAAGAAAAGTGAAGTTAAATAACCTGTAACCAATGTTTGTTTTTTTTTTTTTGTTTTGCAGTTAAATCCCTGAGTCTTTTTATGCAGTGATTGTTGAGCTCTTGTGTAAAGTGGGACTCCTGCGACCAAGTCCCACAAGTGGTATTCACCAGTTCAAGTGGCATTTCAGCTCATTTTTACAAATGGGAAGTGGAAAAAAATCCCAGTCCCTGGAACGCACCACAACTAGGCTGATCCAGGACAATACTGTTCTAACTGACATTGATTGGCCCGAGACTGGTGAAAGATGGACATTGGTTTGTTGTGTGCAGTTATAGACATGCAGGGGTACGATATTTTAGTGTGTAGTTCAATTCAATTTATTTGTAAAGCTCAAAATCACAACAGCAGATATCTCAGAGGACTTCACATGATTTTTGATGTAGCAAACACAATCAGAACATCAAAGATTGAAGCTTTTGGTCATTACCAACAGGCACTGGAAAATCAGGAACAGTCATTAACCAGAAATACAGAGGCAGAACAACAAACTGTCCTTAGACCCTTCTTCTCAGAAGAAAACAAAGCAAAAAAAAAACAAAAAAAAAACAGTAGGAAAAAGAGTAACCTGGTGGAGAACCACAGATGTGACTAAGACTGGAGCATATCCTGATGCAGTTCAAGTCAGTGGAGTCAATGGCAGAGAAAACAAACTATCTTAACAGGACGAGGACGTCCTGTTCAAGAGAGGGAAGTGGGGAGGAGTGAGAAGGGTCAAGTAGGTCTAGTGAAAATGCCTCACAAGAAGCCATTGGTCAACAATATTTGAGAGGAATTGGAGTTTATAGAAAATGTTTTCATATCTGAGTTCAGTCTCTAAAAAATGTGAGCAAAGCTTACCTATTTTTATTCGTTGTGTGCAGTGCAAGAAATGATTTTCCTTGGTTAGAGAAGTAGGCTGGATAATGTTTAAATTGTGAGTGGTTTACAAATGAACTGTTTATTTGATCCATCACATTTCACTTGTTTCAAGACATTTCTGACAGTTTTACAAGAGATTATACCTTCAAATTAATTGGGTGAGTAAACATGTCTTACATCACTGGCACATATTGTGGCTTCAAACAAGAACAAAATGTGAAACAAGGCAGTTTACACCTTTAAACAAGTCATAATGTAAATATTAACTGATAATTTGTATAGAAAATATATTGTTTGTGCAGTGATCTTGTCTAAACCGAAAGAGTCTGTGTCCTTGTTGCCCGATCGTCATTCGGACCAACCCTACGCGCTCCAGATAAACCGAGTGTGAGCCGCTGTTGCCGACTTGATAAGAAAGATTAGATGATTGCGGTGTCTATTGTGCAGGTTGTAACCCAGAGTTGTAGGGCAAAGAGGTGGCTGCTCCAGGAGAATGGAGCAGAGATTGGATGAGATATTGGGAAACACAGTTGGAGCGGAGGGAATAGTGGGAGATAGCCGTAGAAAAGGCAGTGATTGTTTGAACGGGAGGACATGGATGGACAGGCAGATAGGAGCCGGAGCAGAGCCTGGAGTGGGCTGGAGTCCCACGAGAGCTCGAGGCTGCTCTGGGGACGATGACGGAAATATAGAATTCACCGTTGTCTGTGAAGAAGACAAATAATAATAATAAAACTGTATGTTGTTGTTGCCTGCTCATTCAGGGAGTTTACAAAGGAACAAGTTTTAAGGTTTAGAAAAGTAAAAACAGAATGTATCAGTGGCAGCTGGTCACTAGAGGCTGGTCACTACAGGCACTCCCACCCCTCCCCTCTGAAAAAAATAAATAAAAGTGCAGTTTGTCTACATAATACTGTATATGTAGACAGCAGGCTGCCAAAATAAAAGTAAATGTTCCCCATTGTAGTCGATTACACTTTAACCAATCAGATTTCTGCTGCTAGATATACAAGCTTTGACCCGCCTTGCTGCTTCAGCTTCGTGTCACAGTCAGTAGAAGTAAAACAAGCAACAGCAAAGTACTGTGTCAAATCTAAGTCAAAGTCAAAGTGAGTCACAGATAGAATTGTGTGTCTTCTCTTCAGTGGAGCAGTTTTTTTTTTTTTTTTTTTTTTTGCTTGAAGAAAAGAAGATGACTCTTCACGTTAGCTATGTTAGCATGCTAATTCTTTTCAATCAATCAATCAATCAGAGTGCACGGTAGCCAAGTGGTTAGTGCTCTGGCTTCCCAATAAGGAGGTCGTGGGTTCGACTCCCAGGTCGGACCATATCAACATCTCATGATCTCTCTGGGTGGAGTTTGCTTGTTCTCCCTGTGTCACTGTGGGTTTTCTCCGGGTACTCCGGTTTCCTCCCACCTCCAAAAACATGCATGTTTAGGTTAATTGAGCATCACTGCAAATTTCCCCTGTGAGTGAATGAGAGAGTGAATGGTTGTCTGTCTAACCCTGCGACGAGTTGGCCACTGTCCAGGGTGTTCCCCCGCCTAAGGCCCAAAGTCACTGGGATAGGCTCCAGTCACCCGCAACCCCTAACGGGATTAAGCGGTAGAAAATGAAACAATCAATCAATCAATCAAGCTTTATTTGTATAGCACTTTTCTTACAAAAAGTAACAAAGTTCTTAATTTTGTCTAAACCTCTGGAGCTACCCACCCAATTGGATTCATACTTGGAAAAGTTTCAGCTCTGCCTTTGGACTATATTTTGTACACTTTTGAAAAAACAACAAACAAGACACTAGACACAAGAAGGCAAGACTTTTTCTTTGTAGACTATTCACTTTTGAAAAACATGCACACAGAGGCACTTTGTGAAAGAAAGGTACCAACATGTTCACTTCCTGTTCGGTTAATTTCTATGGGCTTTTCACTGCTTTAGTTAGGTTTTCTCTGACGACATGCTAAAGTGAAGCGAAGCACTTAAACTCCTCCAACAAACACATTTCAAACTAAACTTACTTTTGCAAATGCTTGAGGGTAAGCTGAAAGGAGCGGCTGAGGCTGGAAAGCAGCAGTGTAAATGGCTTAACAGCAGGTATTTGTGATAAGTCCAGTTTTGAGTGGACAATTAAATGCTGATGATACTTCACCCAAAGACACTTGCGTTTCTATAAAGGGATTAGTTTGTCTTTTAATGCTAACACTGATGCTTAGCCATTTAAAAATACAAAGCAAGTCAATTAGCCCCTATTCTCCATCTGAAACCATCCAATCAGAGAACATCGTTATCTTTATTTATTAAAACTAATGGTGCGTTAACTGTCTTTTTATGCTTTGCTGAAGTCACATGATTTACTCTGGAGAAAGTGAAAAGCCAACTGGAGACAAAAGCAAATTCAACTGTGTTCAGCTGCTTCGGGCTGGAACAATAAAAGTATATTTATCTAGCCTTTTATTACATGTTATTTTTATGTCTCGCCCCTGCCGTCTGAAGGACTATAAAGCTCCTCTGTTCCTTACAACATAATAAAATGACTTAGGCTATTATTAGAGAAATTGCTCAACTCAGGATTACAGAAGCTGAGCTATCATTACGGATCGCCATAAAACTTCGGAATTAGTATTTATTAGAATAGATTTGTAAGGTAGGCATTACCTCACTTGACCCGTGGAAATAGTTCTTCAAAATTCAAGCATCTAAGCTTTTTCTACTGCTTGTTCTGTTTGGGGTGGCAAGTGACTTTGGGCTTAGGCGAGAAAATGTTCTTTCATATGTTTTCACTATACATTTCTTGTGATGCCAAATAACCTGAACAAGTTTTTGGAGGTGGGAGGAAGCTACAGTAACAAAGGGAGAACATGCAAACTGAACAGGGATTGTTATTATTATTTTTTTATGATGTTCATCTAGTATTTACTAGCAGTAACTAATTTCTTCTATTCAGAAAACGTTTTAGTGAGTTGTATTTACCTTTATGACATGTTTCGACTGCAAGATGTGTGCCATCTTCAGCGCCATTGGTCTCCGGTTGAGACGCATTGTTTATTACATGTTACTTCCTGGAGGCGTGGTCAACCCAATGGGACCTGGGTCACTCGCACTGACCACTGCTCCTGCTGCCTGGTGTTCTCTGGAGAAGGGAATCCAGGTGACAGGAGGAACGCTCCTTCATCTCGATTGATGGTGTCTGAGTCTCGCTTCCTCCTCTATCCAGTGTTTGAACTTGTTTTCAGCTCCTATGACTCGTGCTCTTCCCAATCCATGATGTGATTGTTTCTCTTGCAATGATCTGATACTGCTGATTTTAGTTTTTTTTGTTCTGCTTTGTCTTTACTTGCCCTCGTGAATCTTCCTGTAGTTTCCTTTTGTTGTAATTTTTTTTCTGATGCCAAATGGTCGTCTGGTTTCTCCTTTATGTGATTTATTGCATGTCATGCATTGTATTTTGTAAATTGCATTGCAATTATTTTCTTGGGGAAGTGTCTGAGTTTTGTGTGTAGTTTTACTACTGAATTGTTTTTTGTTTTTGTTTTTTTCATTGCTCTTTGTATGGGTCCTGTTGGGTTCTAAAAATGTATGGCATTGCGAGTAAGCTTTTTATCCTGCCCAGTGATTCAAACCAACAATCTGCTTTTATTTTGGTTGCAATTTTAGTCTGAAACCCTCTTTTTTACAAACAAGTGAAATTGGAGAGGACCACCCAATGTTAGTCAATTAGAGCGCTGCTTTGGCTCTCGTTTACAACTGAAATGCTTTACTATTCAGTTCAGACAGTACTTAGTGGTGTCAGTTTTTCTCATTGCTTAAAATTAGCAAAAGGCCTGGCAGGGAAGGAGGGTCAAAGCGAAAATTGGACTGGAATGGAAAGAGTTAAAAAGTATAATAAAGCATATCTTTCTACTGCCTGCAAAGCAATTTTTCCCTGTGCAGAACATCTCATCAGAAATGTGTTACATTCAGAACAGTAATAGAACAAGATTATACATAAGCTGAAAAAAGTCAGTTTTGCATAATGTATGTAATTTAAAATACAAAGACATATAATTTTGCATTTTCCAGGCAAGCATTTATGACAGCTGTATCTCTGTAAATGCACTGACTTTCTCTAATGGTAAATGGTCTGCAGAAAGCTTTTACATGGGTCCATCAGCCTGAACATGTGAACTGTGCTGCGTGCTGACAGCCGCAGGTCGCTCTCAGGTCGGAGACGGCCTCCATTGAGTCGTGTTTTTGATGGAAAGCACTTGTTAGATCCAGAGTCTTACAAGGAGCAGATCTGAAACAGGCAGGAGACACGAGGCTTTGAAGAGACGAGCTCACAGACATCACTGCTGAAGCATGAACCTGCACCAAAGATCAGCAGGATCAGAGAGAAGCGGTGAAGGCCAGACACAGCAGGCACAACTCACACTTTCCATTTACAGATAGATTTTGGGCCAGCTTGCTCTCTCAGCAATAACAGCATAACCTTACAGCTAAAACAATAGACTTAGGCAAAATTATGTTTTTTGTATTTTAGTTAAATAAATAATAAAAACATTTGTCCTTAATTTGAGTGTGCTTGCATAAAATGAACTCTTAAATGGCCAAGAGAAGGGCTTCCTGCTCATCTGTTTCATGTGCTGCTGGTGCAGTTCATTTAGGAGAATGTAAAGATGTGTTATTATTTATAAAAATAATAACAAAAAAATCTAATTTTAACCAACTCCAATCTAAACTTAGCCATTAACCACAAATAAAACCTTATGTGTGGCCTCAACCAAAACACATGTCGATAAGAGTATACGGAAATGGGTCAAATGTCAGAAAAGGAAGAAGCGTTGTCATGATGTAGCATAGACACGCAATTCATGAGAACATGTTGGTCAGTGATCATGCCTGATTCCATTACACCAGGCTCTCACTACATCCAGTCTGTACTTCGAACCATCCAAAGGCTTTTTGTTCCTTGAAAAGTAATGAGAGACTCTCACATGGCCATCCATCCGGTCTGGCGAGCGGATAGATTCCAGATTTGGATGACCAGTGCCCTTTACTACGAACTTCGCTGAACTTATCCTGGATAAGTTTCTCTTATCCGGGTTGACTAACCCAGACATGAGCTGCTCTGGATAAGCTGTCCTATGAAACGAGTTCACAACTCGGTTTGTCAACCCTGGATTTTCTCAATGAAGCCGTGCGCGTTCACGGAGCAGAAGCGGGGTTAGCACAAACTGACCAATTAGAAAGCCCTAGCTGCGCTCTTCAAACGTGAGGGAACGTCAATCATGAAGTGATATACGAGTGTTAAAATCTAAGCGAAAGAAAAGCGTTACAGCTTCAAGTATGCGTGTAAGAAGTTACGCTGCAGAGTTCATTTAATGGTCGTGTATGGACTGACTAAAGCACTTGTGCAGACATCACCAAACATTTAATAGATCGACTGCTAGTGCAAAGTGCAGACATTCAATATTTCTGACAATGGATGCGTTTATTAATCATCAGACAGACAAGTTTTCTTAAGTCATACTGTTAAATAAGATCTCGTGGGTCCTCTTATAAACAGATTACGTGTGCATCACATATAAAAAAATACGCCGTGACTTTCGTGTTTCCTCATTTTTTCGCTGCCCTCATCTCTCTCTCTCCCCTCTCTTCACAAACGCCTAAATTCTCGTCTCCAATTGGCCAGCGCCTCATCTTTTTAACTTATTCGGAAGCTTATCCTGGTCCGGAGCAGGTTATGAGTTTGCCACATGTTGCCATGGAGATATGCCCCGATAAGAAGTGATCCAGCTTCGTAGGACCGCCAGACCAGGTTTAACTCAGAACTTACCTCGCTAAACCCCAAATCTAGCTTCGTAGTACAGGGCTCAGATGTGCTCTGGTCGTCCAAATCTGGACGGAGCTTTTTCTGTTCATCAACATTCAGGTGAGTGAAAGAATGGCGAGAAAAACACAGTCTCAATTTTCAGGAGCCAGACGTCCGTCAGATCGGTTCATATTTGATCGAAACAGCTGCTCTCATCCCATTTTGTTGTTTTACTCAAACAAGAGTTCCCAGCTGACCAAATGGAGAGCAGCTCTTTTTGCATGGAGCATGTGCAGTAGAGCGGACTGCATGCATGTACGGTGTGAGTGGCCACCACACTCAGATGGATCAGGACCACTGGAACACCACGAGGACTGCTGTTGTTGTGTCCTTAGGCAAGACACTTCATCCACATAGACTCACAACAATGACTGCATGTTTGAATGAATGTTTACAGGGGATTTCATCACGGATGCACAAGCAAATTTTGTTGTACCTGTGACAATGACAATTAAGGTGAATTGAATTGAAATCTAGATGAATTTGTAATTGGTCAGCAAATACGAATCTGCATTTGTTCCTTCATTTGAAAAAATACCAGAGCTTTTGTATTGCAATGTTAAGTTTTACACATCATCAAGAGACCCCACAAATCATTTTCATTTCCAGGTTGAGAATCACTGATCTATTTGATCACTATTGCAAAGAAATTGTCTCCTCACTACATACAGTATTAACGCCTTCTCTTTCTGACTGAATGACTCGTCTCGTCTTTGAAGTATGACTGGGGTATTATCCAAAAGAAGTATTTTAGAAGTATCAAAAGCTTAATGTTTGTGTTTAAACCCAGCTGCGTGTTTACCAGAAGTCGACAGCTGACACCAGTTTGACAAAGTCTGACGGAGCTGTGCCTGACTAACGCGAACCACA
The DNA here is from genome assembly GCA_038363315.1 of Mugilogobius chulae. Classification (NCBI taxonomy): domain Eukaryota; kingdom Metazoa; phylum Chordata; class Actinopteri; order Gobiiformes; family Gobiidae; genus Mugilogobius; species Mugilogobius chulae. Next base: position 19,269,051 of record CM076412.1, on the reverse strand, counting down.
CAACCGCGCTCTTCCATTCCGAATCAAACCAAGCAGAAAATGACTTCATTAGGCCGTTCGTGTTAAATGCCTGTTTGCGGAGCGGCGCACTGTTGTTTTGAATTGCGATCTTGACGGGAGTTATGGAAATGGGTTGTGCCATCGACGACACCAAGTTAATTTCTCCTCTCAAAGGCGAGATGGTGGAGGAAATGTGACTAATATAAATGACCAGAGGAACATGGCGCTTCACTCAGTCGGTTGGCAGAGATGGAGAAGTGCACACTGAGAGTCTAAGAATTCATTTGAAAAGGTATTATATTTTAACAAAGCTTTATTTTTGTGCTGATTACTAATTTAGTGTGTAATATTCTTTCCATCACAGATCTCCAACACACTCGCTATATACTGTATTAATGCATGTTTGAGGAATGTTAAATGGACTCTGTAATAGAAGCACACAAAATGTAAATGCAAATATCTGAGGAGAAGTTGCAGATGAACACTAGGGGTTGTACAACTATTGAATTTTAGTAGTCGATTAGTAGAGAGCATTAAAAATGGAACTGTGGCGAAGTCGACCAAAGAAATTCTTGGTCGACTAAAGACAAGTCCCATCGACCAATTAATCGACTAAAAAAGAGGCATAGCAAAAGTTCTGAAGCTACAAAATATTTTTTTGATATGACAATTTGTCTGACCCAAACTGTGCTTTAAAAGACTAAAAGTGCAATGCAGTTCATGTAAAAACACAGTGTGTTTATATCAGAAAGGCAGATTAGACCAATGACTCGGTTCCAACTTTTCATCTATCGGTTGCTGTTCAACATAACTCATCATAATCTAAATAAATAATTAGTCGACTAATATATATTTTGGTCGACTAAAGCCCCATAATCCGATTAATCGACTGAACGACTAAAAAACTACAGCACTACACTGGCACTTAGTGTTCCACCTGGTGTTCCAACAGTTTCCCATCCAAGTACTAACCAGGCCCTAACTTAAGCCTATTTACTGAAATCTGACGGGATCAGTCTTTGACAAACAGGTATGGCCACATTAGTCGCGTTGACTCTTACAAGTCAATGATGTTAATAACAAAAACAAAGATACAAAGGAGGGATGATTTTGTTTGGGTGATTGCTAAAAACAGTTTACTAATACTGACCATATTATCAAGAAACATTAGACGTACTTACTGGCCTGTAAAAAAGCTGAACATAGGCTCTTTGATTTTACAAAAAAGAAAAAAGTACATAGCTAAATAAGCCGATTTGTGCATGTGGGAGGAGGCGGAGTCTCTCGCTTTGACAGTGACTTGAGTACAGCTGAAATAATTCTGCGCGCACACACACACACTGAGCTGTGGAACGTTTGGTCAGTGCTTACACCAGTCGTCTCCTTCTCCCACAAACAGCGCTGTAAAACTTTGACCGAGACCAGTGTGGATCCAGAGAGTCGGATGTAGGCAAATGATGTGCGCTTGGAGATGGCTGACCAATGCGCGTTGGAACGAACGGTTTGAGCAGCTTTAGCGGGGTATACTAGACAAAGCGTTTTGGGTCAGATCCATACTTGGTAGTGGGGGTACAGCATGTGCGTACGCTATGCAAGGTACAGATAACCTACAGCACGTTCCCCAACTGACACAGGAGGCAGGTCAAAGCACCCTGAGGCAGAAGAACAGCGGGGGGAGAGATGTAGAACAGGCCGGGAAAATATCAGACGTTACATTTACTGCTGTAGACACACAAGTTTCAAAGGGCTTTTTCTTGAAGTGAAGCTCACCCCCTAAACTCCACCAACAAACACATTTCAAATACAGCAAACTTATTAAAATGTATTGGCAAAAGGGCCTTAGAGTGGGGGACAGCAGTGTGATTGGATTGACAGCAGGTGTCTGCAATAAGTGCCCAATTTTGAGTGGAAAATGCTGCTGATGTCACAGTCTAGAGATGACTTGAGAGACACAGCCAGTTTGTGACAATTTTGACCTGAAACTTAAAAAAAAAAAAAAAAAAAAAAAAAATGCTCTAAAAAGCCAAAAAAATAAAAAAAAAAATAAAAATGACAATACCCAAATGTCTTTGTATATCTTGAAATATGTCCATTTTGGCATGTCTAAAATGCATGTTGCTGCTCCAGTTTATTTCTATGGTGAATGTAAAGACGTGCTGTTATTTATGAGTATTAACAGAATCCTAATCTTCAGGTCTAATGGCACCTTTTAACTTAGCACCAAGCCCTAACAGGAAACAATGGAAAGACTGTCTTAATGCTTTAATTTATCATATTATAACTAACCTCTCCTTTCACTTTCTCTCAATGTCCTTCCAGCAGTTTTCTCAGTTTGAAATGTATTTCTTGGTAGAGTTCATGGATTCAGCTTCACTTTAATGCTATACTTTAGAATATACAAAGCAATAACACTAAAAATTTGTGATACACTATGTTCTCGCAGCTCTCATCCTCCACATTAGTCCTGCGTTTCACTGTTTAAAAGATGATTACAGCGAGTGCTTTTGTGCTGCGTGAGTCCACACGGCTCCAGCTGTTCCAATGTTCAAGCTCCACACTTCCACATCCTCTAAATCTGAGAAAAGCAGTGTCCAAGCCTTCGCCTCTGCCCCGGTGCCACACTGTGTGGTTATTTCACTCTGCAAGTGGAGTATAGCACACAGGAAGCCACTTCTTAAGCTACAATTGACATTAAACTGGAGTCATTTGAGGAGGCAGAAAAAAACTAAATATTGATGGTTAGATTTGCAAAGTGGTGACTGGCGCTGTGCCTGGTTTTGGCAGGAACAGTGTAAATGTCTCAAGTTACTGATGATTTGTTTAGTGCTCTGATGTGTTCCAACCAACACATGGTCAAATATATGGGAATTAAGATAAACACAACAGAGTCTGATTATTTTAACATACTGCATGCCACTTTTTCCATTCAACACACACATATACACACAACACACACACACAACACATAATGCTGCAGAACTAAATGATGGCAGTTAATGTCTGGCCCAAAGGCATGTTGTCAATGTACAAAACTGTGGAAATTGGACTGCCACAATCCCCACATGAGCAAGCTGCCTCTGGTGTCGAAATGTTCATCAAACATGGCCAAAATGTCTTGCCTAAAGGCAGAGCAGCAGCGCGAGGTGGGGATTGAACTGCCAACATTCTTGTTACTGGCCTTGTGCCCGAGGACAAGAGCTGCGTCTGGGTTTTTGCACCACCTGCTCCACCAGGAGCCAGCGCTGCTTCTGTGTAAGGATGTAGTGCACCTGAACAATGTGACACTGTGGGCCAACAGTCAGTGTGCAGCGGAGAGATTTTCTGTTTTCTGCAGACATCTTCTACATTTACGTATCAGGGAATCTAAATACATTCTTACAATTCCCTATATCTTTATGTTACACTCTTTAACCTGGCCAGCCTCATAGCTTTTCTCAAAATGTGTGAAGTAAAAAATCTGTGTAGGACTTTAAGGCTTGGAAAGTGACAATGGTTACTATGGAAAAATGTGAAAGCTCCCATGTTTTTCTTTTAAGGTTTGCAGAATGTCCTAATGATTAAACTAATCCAGTGATTCTCAACTTTCTTTGGTAGTATCCCTCAACATAAATGTAGGCTTTTGCAATGCAAAATGTTGGCTACCCATGGTGTGATGAAGTAGTCTTTAGACTCTTGTTTGATATAGTTTTGAAGCCATAAGCCTAGATAATTTCATTGATAGTCTTGTAAATGGGAATCTGCATCTGTCATTGCAGTTGAATGGTGTCAAACCTTGATATCCATGTTAAACTCCACACATCATCAGGAAACTCCCAGAAATCATTCTGCAACCCCCTTTGGGGTCCCGACTCCCAGGTTGAGAATCACTGGGCTATAATCAATATTACATATTAGACTATATTACTCTGTCAAATGATGCCTTCATTAACTATTTGGTATTTAGCGTTTTAAAATGGCCATTGGTTTAACATCAGTCTACTGTTGTGTGATGTCACAATCCTGAGCCTAATAGATAGGCAACGCCCACTAATGGAGGAACATATAACATTGAGAGTGAATCAGAACAACAGTTGTATCACTCACTGCTCAACAACTACAATAGCAAATGTGGACTTTAGGTGATATATTGTGTCAAATATGGATACAAAGATATTTAGATGAATATAGTGATCCAATGCTCCAAATATGTAAATAATTCTAATAATGCTAACAATAGCTGCCTACTAAATGCTAGCATGACACTTGCGCCGCCTGGCGTGTTTTAGTATCTTTTTTTAAAGTTTGTATTTACTTTTCTGACATAGGGTCACATGTGACTCGACTTGAATTAGCTGTGCTAAAAATACACTTGCTTGTCTTAAATATCTTAAAACAAGTAAAAAGCTGAGCTTATCATTCATGACTTAACACTCCCCCTCAGCAGGCCACGCCCCAAATATGACGCTGCCGACTGTATCAATAGAATGTTGTGACGTCTTGTGATCTATAGAAAGAATTATATGTTTAGAAATTCTAATTTGTTGGGATTTAAAAAAAAAAAAATGGTGTCTAAAAATACAGAATTATAGATCAAATGTGACTAAAATTCCTCAATGGGATTTCTCTTGTTTACGGTGCTGCTATTTCCAGATGTTTTCTTGGAGCTTGTTGCTGCTCTGTGGAGGAGCCGGGCTGATAAATCTGGAGGTTTAGCTGTGTGGCGTCGTCTGGAGGATTGGACCAAACCAAAGCTCATACATATGCACCTTCTCTGTGTGTTTTCAGAGCGCTGCAGCCAGTCGAGTTCACCGGAGGGAAGCTTCCTACTCTGCTTCTGACTGCAGAGGGACGAGAGGAACCAAGAGAGACACAACCACCAGGCACACATGTAAACACACCACACACACACACACACACACCTTTTATTTTTATACTGTTTCTAACCTTAATTACAGCAGACATATTACCACCATGTTGAAGCGACTGCTAAACCAAATATATTATTGGTTCAGTTCATGCCTTGCAGATCAAATAGACTAAAGGGGTTTTGGCATTTCAAATTCTCTGTGATTTAACCATTTATCAATTAAAGTGCATTTGACTTTTTTTTTTTTTGGGGGGGACAAAAACACCATGTAGCCACTTTGTTGATATTTCAAAAGCTTTTGATTCAGTAGATCATAACCTACTTTTAAAATAAATTATGTTTATGTGGTTTTGGTCTTAGGTCTTTTGAATGATTCCGAACAACTATCTCACAGACCGGACCGATGTGTTATTGCAGAGGGCTAATTCTTCAGAGTCTCTTGCCATCAAAAAGTGTGACCTGCAGGGATCAGTTCTTGTGCCTACACTATTCACCATCTTCATAAATTATCTGGGGAAAGACCTGCAAGCCAAACTCCACCTTTACGCAGACCACACTGAGGTCTACTCTGAAGGTCCGTCTATTGAGGTGGTTTAACTCACATTAAATGCACAAAAAACAAAATTTATGATTTGTTCAAAAGCACTCTACACAAATTATCAAAAAATATTCATGTTAGAGGGCTTGCCCTCTCGATGTCGCTGCATATTATATATGCAGCTCCATTGTCCTCTTTACACAAACTGGATTCAGCTGCATTACGTTTTATTACTAATGCAAATTCTCCTATTCTTCATTGCACTCTGTGTGATTTGGTTGGTTGGTCATCCTTGTCATTTCATATTGGTATGTTTTCATTTACCTGAGTAAGCTCCTCACTTTCAGCTCAGGTAGTTACCAGCTTCGTTCATCTTCTCAACTAGTTTACAAATTGCATCTGTGCCTTATCGGACTGGAAGAACCGTGGTCTTGGAATAAGTTACAAAAATACCTCAAAAAAAAAAAAAGCTTGAGTGTCTCTTGACACAAATCATAAAATGGAGCCTGATCTCACAAGAAAGCGTACATTTACCACGGCATTCCACAATATGTAAATTAGGTATGATTAGCATCAGTTCACGGCCGTCCTGCGTAATTATAGTACAGTCCCCATTCATTTTAATAGTGATTGTTAAGACCTGTTATTATTTATGAATATTAATGAAATCCTGATTCTAATCTTAACCTGCCCCAAGCCTCAGACTTAATCTTACCAATTTTAGTAACTTATGCCTGAACTTACCCGTTTCACCTGAAGCAAACATCCTAACGTGGCTGAACCAAAACTTTTGTTTTTTTAACGCTGTGAAATCTCGTGTCATTTTTACGCTTTTTCATATCGTGCTAAAGGCACGGCGTAACATAAGTACTAAAATTAGCTGTGAACTCGTAGTCTAAATACGCTGTTTTTGTGTCGTGGCAAAAGTACGCCATCTAGTGAGACTGTTGTAAAATGCCTTACTCTTAAAAACTCCTTAAAAATGTAAGCGAGCAAATTCATTTTAGGCGTCCTACTTAAGTCCACATGTTTTGCACACCTATCTAATGCATTTGACCTCGTATTGTTTGACCGCAATGTATTTTAAGTCTTTTTTTTTTTTTTTTTTTTTTACCTGTATGCTAATGGCAGCTGTTGACAGACAAACTTAATGGAGATTGGTGAAGAAATGGAACATTATTAGACCTAGTCAGGACATTCTACCTGAATAGATACATTAACAAGAGCTAGAGGGAAATTGATTTTAAGTAATTTTATTGTAATACATCGAGCATTGTTTCTTAACAGTTGTGAAAAAATCATAAAAATACATTGTGTTGAACATTTCTGAGGCTTAGAATGCATTAGGTAAGTTACGACCTGTCAATAACAATAACAACAAAAAAAAAGATCCTAGATGTTTATTGTTGCCATGTTAACACAGGTACCATGATAATGAGTTTATTACATTTGTAAATGGGCCTTTAGCTAAACCTTTTTCCCATCTCAAAATGAGGTTTGTTTTGTTTTACTTCTGCTCATTTGGGTGAAGGTGCGCCTGATGAAAGTCTGCAGGCAGGACCTCCTCATGGAAGCCTGCAGTCATACACTCGTGAACATTTATGTTTCTGAAGCTAAAATAGAGTATAGCACTTTTAACCAAAACCTTACCCTTAACTTGTTTCATCCACATTTAATTCAAACCCTGCTGTAGATGTAATAATGAAACATTTACATCATGGGAATCTCATAAGAGAGCTGGGTTAGCGTAGTTAGCGTGCATACAGATTTTAGTCCCCACAAAGTGATGAATATTGGTCCAGCCCTCCACACATATGCACACAGTAAACAAACAGGCTCCAGCTCTGGGACACTGAGCAGAAATAAACACAAGCCGCAGGGAGACAAGTGTATGCATGGAGAACAAGCTCATTTAAGAAATTACACATAATTCTTGATATGATGTTCGATTTGAATATAGAAGCTAAGGATGGGCTTTCTGCTTTTATTAGTATTTTTTTATTTTATTTTTTTTTTTTTTTTTTTTGTGATTTACATTTTTCTATTTAATGAAACAATTCAAATTCAGACTATGTTCCCTCGCATTTCTCTGATTGCTCAGTTTTGGTTTTGCTTTTGAGCTGGATTTAACAATAAACAGTTAAATATGAACTTTCTGAACATGCAACTCATGTTCTTCAAAGACAACTACAAAATAGACAGTTTGAATGATGAAATGGTAATTTGGCTACAAGATTATTGTGACAGAATTGTATTATTATTTCATTACTGTGATATTTTGAACCTTCAAAAGTTAGTCTATATATGCCAGGGTAACACAGTATCACAAGAAAGAATATATACACCACAACTCAAACTGCATAGGACTTAACCTGGCTCAGATGGATCTCTACGATTTGAGTTTTCACAGTATCCATCTGGAACTTGACTCGCTGAAGGTGTTCGGGAAAAGGTGGTGTGTTTAGTGAAATACTTTGAGATGATAGGGTGTGGGGTCTTATTTGTGCTTAGCCAATCACAAAAACAAATCGTAATGGTGTATCCAATGTCCGCGTGAGATTGAACAAGTGTCACACACACACACTGCTCTTCTTTCAAAAAGAAATGACTCAAACCCGCATCAAAAGCAGCAGAAACGTGTACATCCCACCGGAGCCGCTTATTTGTTTAGCTTGAATTAGACTCGACGGCGGCGGTGCGCTAACAGACCGTCTTAGCCCGCCCTGCTACAATGTGATTGGGCCTCAAAACCAGCTGCTGTGATGTGAGTTAGCTGAAACACCGCTGTTTCGGACTCTCAAACCAACGGGTTGCTGGAAGGCCAGGTGGTTTTATCAAAATATGTGAGAAAAACTATCTGGCTGGCCAGGTTACGTTGTACTAACACAACATCACAGCAGGTGCGCTCCTCAGATGATTGACAGCAGCGCCAGAACACTGAGCAAAAGCACTCCGATGACCAAATTGTTTGAAGTGATAAACTATACCGCATGTTTAATCTGCAAGGTGATCAGAAAGAGAGACAGAAGGGAAGGCACGTCTAAAAACAGATAAAGAGGAGAAGTGAGCTAGTTCGTAAGGGAAATGTGCGAGGGAGTACCCTAAAATGACACATACTTTTTGTATTATCGTTAGTCGTGAGAGGAAAACAAGGAATAGGTGTGTAGATGAGGAATGAGTGTGGTGGATGAGCAACTTAAGCGCAGCCATATTCTGATAATCCCACAAAATATTGCACGATATGAAAAAGGATTAAATGTACACAATATTTTATAGTGTAAAAACACACAAGTTGCGGTTGAAGCCACGTGGGGACATTTTCTGTAGGCTTAATGGCAAATGGCTTGGGATATTAGTTAAGGATTTTGTTCTTATTTATAAATAGTAACACGTTGCAAGCACTACAGCAATAAACTGGGGCTGCAACAAAAGTCGTATTTACGTGACAAAGGTGTGAAATCATAATCATAAGTGACTGACATGTCCTTTTATATTGTGGCCTTGTGAGCCAGGGATTTCCAACCTGCAGCTCAGGAGTTAACCACTTGGCATGTAAATCGCCAACAGATTTTAGATCATACATGTGACGCTTGAAGACTCAAATTGTATTAATAAATGTTCATAATTATAAATACAAATGCCTAAATGAATGAAGACTATTGTTTCATAAGGGCATCGAAAAGTAGTAGCTCTCTGCCAGTTTTGGGTTGCAAAAATAGTTCTCCTGGGGAAAATGTTTGGAGAACCCTGGTAGAAGCTATGTGCTAACAACATTTAACCCTTATATGAATAAAGTCTTCCTCTTTAAGCCTTCTTTAAGCCATTATTAGCTCTTTTTTAGGCTTGATATAGTCTGAGTTTAACTTTATGAATCCTCTGAGATCTAAACAATTTGTATCCTGACATCGCTCTCTGTTTCATATTCTCTCTCCACATTTGTTCTGATTGTCTGACCTGCTCGTGACCTCCGGCTGTAGCTCACGGTTATTTTGTGCCCATCATTCAGCCTGTGCCACTCCATCTTCTGTCTTCTCTTTGGGACAAATCAGCACATTTGTATCAGCTTTGTGCATGTGACGTCCCTGATGGTCCCTTCTTTCATTCCGATTCCATTCTAACAAGCTCTTTTCCATCTACTTTTCTTTGGAGTGAAGAGGTTACATTAAGAAGAGTAGTTTCTGTTCGCTGAAAGAACTATGGATTGGTCTCAGTATTACAAGAAAACAACCTTTTAACTTGACAAATCAAAGTAGTACTAGTAGTAGTAGCAGAAGGGCAGGTATTGGTTATCCTTGAATTCCAAGTACAACTGTTTGATTCTTTCAGTTATATTAAAATATCCATCAAGATATGCGAAAACGCATCATGAATTTGAAATTACTTAAAGTGCATAATGACAGGTTTAACCATTTCACTAATGCAAAGCTAAGATCATTACATTAAGATTTTAGAGCAGAAGGAGGAGTGCTTCTGGTTCTAGAGACACACTGTATTCATGTAAACACATGAGACACATCAATAATGTGCTTTTTCTGATTAAAACGTTCAGTGAATACTGCAAAAGAGATTCTTAATCTCAGTGGGACTTCCCTGGTTAAATAAAGGTCAATTAATGAATACGCAGAGCGGAATCACTTTGGGCTCAAACACATGAGAAGACTGAAGTTTTAGTTGGATTTGGACACTAGGTGTGAGGGCTTGAACCTGGTCGGTCTGGATTTTTTGGGCCCTATCTAATCTCTAGTTTGTACACACAGAATCATTTTATAGACAAATTTGCAAAAAAAAAAGAGTTCTTTGGTGACTCAGGTATATAGGCCTATCTTATTGTTTTAGTCCCTCTGATTTAAAGGTTGTATGGAGGATTTTCAAAAAATGTTTTTTGTCAGTCTTGGTCAAAAACAGTTGCATAGATTTGTAACAGCCTTGTACTTATGCTAAACAAAAAAATAATCATAAAATATATAAACTGTGGACATGATGAGGCAAGTAAAATGTTGACCAATAGATAACGAGGTACCTTGTTATCTATTGGCCTGTTAACCTGTCAAGCAAACTCTCAGTGTTCCTCAGTAACTCATTGGCCCAGTTAGCAGTGAGGGGCGTGGCCCTGGGAGGGAAACACATGTGCATCGTTTAAAAAACAGTTGCTGGATTTGAAAAATCCTCCATACAACCTTTAAAGCTGGTCTGAGGTGTAGCAGCACTTTTTTTTTTGTTGGCCACTGGAGTAAACAAAAGAGCAGAGCAAAGGTCCGTTCTCTGTGCAACATTTCATGGGAATTGCACAGGCACATTGCACATTCTGCTTTCACACCATGTGTTTGTTATACAATCTGGATAGGACATGGATAAAGTAATACAGTCTTGAAAAAACAAAACAAAACAAAATAATTTAATTTTTTAATCTTTAGCTTTGGCTATAGCTCTACTTGCTCTAGCAAACTACCAAACCTTTGCGTGAGAGAAATAAACAACTGTGCATGTTTTGTGAATAGAGGTTAGTGCTGAATATGAGCTAGCTAACTTGCAATAATGCACCACTAAGTGCTGCCATAGACACTAAGCAGCAGCCATCTTTTATCATCAGGACTTGATTCACACATGCCAACCTGGGTCTAGTCCTGCTGCAAATCCCAGTAGTTTTAACAGGAAGTGACACGGGTAAAATGCCAGATCAAAATGTGCTGTGTCTCTGTTCTGAATCCATTCACACTTAACCTACATATCAGGAACATTTGCATAGGGTGTATCTGTGAATAGGTCTTTATATTCTTAAATTATCTGATGCCCAAACTAGGCAAAGCGACTAAAACAACTCCAAATTCTGTAAAACCACTTTGCATCACAGCTTTGTTTCACAGTCAGAACTTGTTAAATAGAGACAGAACGCCAGAAAATGTTTAAACATAAAATGAATAATATTTCTCAAGCAATTTTACGAATCTCCAAATCTCAACAATAATTATATTGTAGAGTGCCAATATTTAATCAGCATCTCTTCCTCTCGGGTCTCTTTGGTTTCTATCAGCAGAACATATTTATCTTTGTGGACCATCCATTTACACTATTAATTAAATTAGCACTTTCCGCAATGGTTTATGAAAGACAATTAAAAAAAAAAGCTTATTCAAGAAAGCCAAGAGAGAAAAAATATATGTCTTCTGTCACGCACTGCACAAACACACCCATTTAATTTGACCGTTTTGCAAAAAGTATGCTGGCAATTTCACAGTCCTTTTCAGTAAATAGGAGTTGCACGCTCTGGCAGCCTTGTGGTCCTTTCTGTGTAATTTTTGTTGGAATTAAAAATATTTGCAGGCTAGAGAAAATTGAAGCGCTCATTGGAATTGCTAATAGGGCTTTAGTTGTTCTCCCACTGAGCACAGCCATGTCAGCTCCACAGATGGCTTCCGCTCGCTGCCGATCCTGACGGGCATGACAGCAAAATTTACCAGGACCCTTTTCCAAAAATGGGCTGTATTCCTGTTTGTTAACAAGATGAGAGAGATGGCTGGAATGCTAAATGTAGAATCTTTCAAAAGGATTTGTATTTTCTGTTTATATTTCCAATTTGTTTTTTTATAGGTTCACGATGAAACTTTCCCTAATTTTCTCGATTAATGTTGTTATACTTTGCCTGGAGTTGCGTTGTGCAGCATTAGGCTGAAAATAAGGCTACATATGAAGGCATTTTGCTTCAGTGTAGTAGTCTCCAATGTGGCCTTCGCAATTCTAGCTGGAGAGAAAAGAGAGACTTGTGACTAAACAATATGCAATCTTGCAGTGAATCTGAATTAGGGGCAGTTTATACGATGAGTTTTCACAAATTTGTGACGTTTCTATGTCAGATTGGCTTCTCTTTTACACAAGAATGAGCTCCATGTTCATTGAATCGGCATTCCTCTGGATACGATTCAAGAAGTAATTTCGGGGGCTGGTTCAGTGGATACTCTGCGGTGAAGACGCGTTACGTCTCTGACACGAAGACTTTGCTGCAACAACATACAGTTTAATCTGCTCTAGCATTTGTCTCTTTCAGCCAAAGCACAAAGTTAAGCCAACAGTGTCTAGTGTTTCTTACCTGGGTATTGCAGAGGAGACACAAAACAAATCTTCCAAAGGGTGTTGAAGATTCGATTAGTAGTTCATTGAAATGTATGTGTTCAGAAGAAAGTTTGAAGCACTCCACACCATATATTTATTCGAGCGTGAACGCGCAGGACAACTGTCCTAGTGTCGGCGCCCGGTAAAAGTGAACTGTCGGCGCCCGGTAAAAGTGAACTGTCCTCCCATGTTTGTGTCCAACTGTAGGCGATCTTCCCTGTGTTTGTTTCAGGTGATCTCCTTTTTCCCTGCGCACCTGACATAAGAACTACAGCATGTTCGGTCTATTTGCGTTTCCATGTAAAGGAAGATTAGCTCGCCACAATGCCATATAAAGGTTGAGCACAAAACATTACAACTGTGATGGTTTTCTGGGCAACGTTGTCTTGTAAACTAGGCCTTAGACAATTGCTGATGTTAGAGTGTTTCCGCTCAACTGCATTTTGCAGTATCACAGAACTGCTAACCTGGCTCACGCCAGATGGATATGTGTTGAACTCCTATCTGAGTTCTCACTATATCCATCTGGGACTTGACTCGCTGAAGGTGTTCGAGAAAAGGTGGGGTGTTTAATGAAATACTTTGAGCTGATTGGGGGTGGGGCCTACCTTATTTGTGCTTAGCCAATCACAGCAACAACTCGTAATGGTGTATCAATGTCCGTGTGGGATAGGTAAGGTAAGGTATACTTTATTGTCCCCGTAGGGAAATTTGTCCTATGCATTTGACCCATCCTTCAATGCCTCTGGGCATCTCCTCAGGAGCAGTGATCGCCACAGTGCAGCGCTCGGGACCCATCTCCAGATGTTCTTGCTAGGCTTGGTCAGGACTACCGTAGCTGGAGGATATTACCCTAACGTGCATGTTATTGGTTATTGGTTGGTGTGTCACACACACTGCTCTTCTTTCAAAAAAGAAATTACTCCGTATTTCTGCTAAAACCACATTAAAAGCAGCAAACAACACGTACATCAAGGGAAGCCACCATCTTTGTTAAGCTTGAATCACTCGGCGGCGCCGCTGGTCCGTGTTAGCCTGCCCTGCTACAATGTCATTGGGCCTCAAAACCACGCTGCTGAGATGTGAGCCGAACCACCACCGCCGCCGTTTCGGAGTCTCAAACCAATCGGGCGGCTGGAAGGCCAGATGATTTATCTCGTGTTTGTGAATTCACAAATATCTCGAAATAAACCATCTGGCTGGCCAGGTTACAGAACTGCAGATGGTTCCCAGAAAAAACAGGAAGTACAATCACCCAATCAGCGAACAGAGATGAAGTGGTGTGTTGGCCAGATCCAACCTGAATAACGATAATAGATTGTATGTGTTCTTTTCCCTATATTGAGTCAAATATAAACCTCTAATTCATTCAATAGAACTAATAGAACTAATTTTGTATCTTTAATTCATACATTTACACACACAAGCACCAACACTTATCTCCACTTTCGTGACAACACTGATCTGTTTGGGCGTAGCGATTGGTTAAAGCGACACGTTTTGTACTCTTTTTATCCTCCCTTTCATGGGCAAGGCATTTAATTTCACAAATGCATTCGGATGAGCTCATTGTGCTCCATTGTAGATCCCCTTTTTAGAGAGACTGACCTAAATGAATGATTTCACTAAAAAGTTTTTTTTTTTTTTTTTACAAGACTATTATTCATAAGACTGCATTATTATAATTCCCACATTTTGCATTCTGAGCCATTTGCATGGAGCCTTTCTGTGACTAACTTGCCACATAGCCAGAGGTGCCGTCCTTTTTGGTCACCTGTGCTGTCAAACCATTGTTCTGGTGACAAAGAGCAGTTCTAGGCAGAGTTTGGGGCTTTTTATGGAGAATTAGTGTTGGGTCTGCAGAGACGAGCCACTACAGCTGACACTATAAAAGAGGAAAGGCCTGCAGCGGTCACTGTGCTCTGTCACCATGTGTGTGCGCGTACCAGGTGTGTGTGTGTGTGTGGTTGAACTAGAGTTATGCTAGAGGTGTGACGTGCCAGCATGGTTGCAAAAGAAGCAGGAGTCTAAAAATGTGGCTAGAGCTGACTTGCTCTTGCCTTTTCTAGTGTTTTCTCTGTCATTTTCTCTCCAAAAACCTTACTAGATTTCTCCACACTGTTGCTCTTTTTATGATAAAACACCACTCTCAGTACTAAAAGCAACAGTAAATCTCGATGAAGCAACTGCCAAAGCCATGCTACAAATTTTATAATAGATTATGGTGCAAAAATATTGCAAAGTAGTTTGTAAAGTAAGATGAAGTCAGTTTCCTCAGGTCACTCTGCTAATGCAAAATGATAGCCTTTGAAGTGTCCAGCCAAACCAACCAAATCTACGTTGTGAAAAATATGTCTTTTCTGACTCGATAATTTCTTAAAAATAGATTTTAATGGCGAGACTAATCACTTGTTTAACTTTAAACTTCTGTTCATTATATAATGCACTTCTGTGTTTTTGAGGAAGAGAAAGTGAACTCCACCTACGGCCATTAATACATTTAGAAATGGTAAAAATCCAATATGCATACACTAAGCAACTGCTAATTTAAAATACTAACATACTGTAAATAGAAAAGAGTTGTAAAGAATGTTTTTTTTGGCTTTTTTCTAGTGTAGTACCTCAGACTAGTTCTTTCCTTTTAGTACCTTCTCAACCAAATTTCAAAAAGCCGTCACTGATGATTTAAAGGGCCACTTGTGATTTTTGAGTCCCAGGTTGCAGCCTGGATCTACACTCAAGGAAAAAATTAAACACAACATTTTAATTTTCGAAAAATTTCTTAGAAAACGAGTCAATTTGGAAAAATGGGTTACATCATGATTTGAGTCCATAGTAAGCTGAAGACAGGTGAACAGATTTCTTGGTTTGTCTTGACTGAATGTGAGAACAATAAAGAGTGCATTACAGGGTCTTTTATGCAAACAAACTCATGTTTGAATCTCAGAGTTGACTTTTATCGCTGGTTAACTGTGCTCAAGTCTTCTCTATAAAATGCCACCAGAATGAAGCCAAAAACACACTTCTTCACGATGCCACGATTGTCTCAACCACAGAGGGATGGAGCTATTGGCTGCTCCAAGCTGGACGGTTTTGTCTTGTGTCTCCAGGGTGTTTGGAGTCCACCGCTCTACCATTAGTCGTCTTGTGGAGCGATACCAAGCCACTGGTTCCTCTAACGACAGCCCTTGTACTGGTCGCCTCCGTGTAATGACCACTGCACAAGACCGCGCCAACCGGCTGGCACATCTCTGTGACAGGTTCCGTCCCGCCACCAGGTCTGCAGCTGAGACCATTGGGACACACCACAGGCCAGTGTTGACCAGAACCATCCCTGACGGTATTCAACCATATCGGCCATATGTTGGATCAGTGCTTACCCCCCAACATCGCAGAGCTCGAGTCGAATGGTGCACTGCACATTGTTGTTGGACTTTGCAGAGGTGGTCCCAAGTTGTGTTCAGTGACGAAAAAAGGTTCGAGTGCTTCAGAGCAGATTCCTGAGATTGGGTGTACAAGACACTATAGGAGAAACTCAGCAGCAGCTGAGGGCGGCACTGGTGGAAGAATGGGCGCAATTCCACAGGATCAATCCAGACACTACTGCTGATCCATGAGGCTGAATAGCTGTCTAGGAGCCAACGGGGGTCACGTGAACTATTGAAAGTCTGATGAAATTCCTGTCACTTTTGCTTTGGGGGTTGCTCTATTGTTTGGTTGTGATATTGGACCAGAATGTGTGAATGCTGCAAGAGTTGGCCTGAGGATTAGAAATAGATTTAGGGTTCATATTAAACAGGCAGATCTCAAAAATAAAATTATTCAGCCCCCAAAAACCCCAAAACTGAGTGTTGCGTTTCTTTTTTTCTTGAGTGTAGATCATAACAAAAGTAATTAGCTTCAACATGTGCTGCTTGCAGTAAGTCGGACCAAACTTTTCCCATCACAGGATTTTGATGAAAGGGGAGAGGAAGTTTCGACATCCCAGTTTATACCATTGAACAGCTGGAAACACAAACAAAGAGTTGGGCAGACCATCACCAGGAATAGAAAACAGCTAACAGAAAGACAATTTTGTGAAATTATAATAGTAAAGAAGTGAATCAGCTACATTGGCATTGAGAAAAAAAGAAAAATCCTTTAAAGTGTGGTCTGCCTTAAGAGTCACACTGACCCACAGACATGAGGAGTGACTTAACAAATTACTTTTTATGACAATCGTTACTTGAGTCACACCTTCTGAGCTTGTGAAGAGGCAAATCATGATTAAAATCTGCCCAAAACTCTTTTAATGTATACTTTACAATGACAGCAGGCTTCAAAGTTGGTAAATCTTCTTTACACTACACAAAAATGACAGTGCTTGATGAACAAAATGAATAAAGTCAAAATAATTACCACCAAAACCATGTTGGAGTGTTATGTGTTTTTCATATCAAAGATTTTTTTTCTATTCAACACATTCTGTTTCCTTTTATTC
The DNA here is from genome assembly GCA_038363315.1 of Mugilogobius chulae. Lineage (NCBI taxonomy): Eukaryota > Metazoa > Chordata > Actinopteri > Gobiiformes > Gobiidae > Mugilogobius > Mugilogobius chulae. Next base: position 19,252,080 of record CM076412.1, on the reverse strand, counting down.
CGAAGTAAAAAGGATTCTGTTCTCTTATCTGAATGCTAAAATAAGGCCATCTCTTTAGTTTACACTGAGGGAAAAGCGGAATGTAATTACAAATCCCACTGGAACATTTCAAACTGTAAATTAAAAGATTTGGATCTGGTTTGTCTGCGTTGGACCGACTTTCTCCTTCTCTGCCGCTGTGTGAGACCAAAGACGTGGCACATTTCTGTTTTTCATTGAACTGGAAGAGTTCAAGAGCACATAGAGTTCACCGAATCAAGTGGAAAAGCAATTCTCACACAGTTTTCCGAGTGTTAAGTTGACAGTTACTCAATAGTTTCTGGACAACTGAAGACAACAGTGACTAAAAGATGTACATGTCTGGAGATTTAGTAGAGGTCAGTGTTTTGTTTTAATGTTGCAATAACGTTGAGGTGTTCAGAAAGGAAGTTTGATTTAACAAATATTTATCGATGATGAAACACAATGGGACCAATTTAAATTGGATAACAAGGAAGTATATACCTGGAATGAGTAGTATTTCTAATGTTTAGTACAGATTTCGTCTGGTTCATAAAGAACTTTATAAATCATCCAGGATTTAAATATTTTACTAACAAGATCAGCTTAGATCTGCTGGATTCAGGCAGTATTTTCAGCTGACGTTTCATTGCTAACCGACAACTTAGCCCTGAGGAAGTTACTTGGTTTGCAACGAATTGTTGGCTGAAAATACTGACTGAATCCAGCAGACCTAGTCTGATTTTGTAACTAAATCTGTTAATAGAACAAACACTAAATATCTTAAATATCTTGTCTGACATCAAATATAGCACATGTGTTTGCTTGTTTATTTGTTTGTTTATTTAGTTTGTTTAGAGCAACTTAATACAAAAGAGAACATAAAAACGGATTTTCACACAGTAATTATAACAAAGGTAAAAAAATGTATTATCCATTAAGGCTTGAAAAGGAGTGGGAAGAAGAAAACTGTTAAATCCCACTCCATCACATTTACATTCTTTTTTCTAGCTTCATTCAGATTAAGTAAAAAACAAGAAAGATAATGGGCATAGTCACAGAACTAAGTGCTGTTAAGCATTTGATAGCAAACAGAATAGACATGCCAGGTAAGAGCACAAAATCAGCTTCAGTAAGGATTGATACTAATATAGACAATAGATGAACTGGTTACATATGTCCAGGTGTTTATGAGTTGTGTCTTGTGTCCTTGTGTATTGAGAAGTGTTACCCCTGAGTGCCAGTTCAGAGCAGGTCAGGACTTAGAAAGTGCTTAAACCAATGTGCCCAATGGAAAGAATCCGCAGAGACCACTGCAGTCTGAGCTTTCGAGTCATAATATGAACATTCTCTCTGGAATCCACATGAATCTGTCTGACTTTGGGAAAATACAGCTCGTAGATGACTCAACTGATGTACAAGAAACTTGATAGTGTCCTGAACCGTTATACTAGGCTCATCAAAATCATGAAAAGCTTCATTTGAGCCAATTCATACTTTCTGTACCCATTAACCATGCCATTTGCACAGCCAAACCATCTCCTCCTGAATAAAAATACTCTCCAGATCTGTCACTACTTCAGCTAAAACTATCTTCTGAGTAGATCACATGTGCGGCCACAAAAGCCCACTCCAGCCTTCGAAGACACAAGACGACAGAACAAAAGTGAAAAGATGGGAAAAACACTTGAGATGGTGTGTTTTATCCCTGAGAGCAGAGTCTTCAGGACAGGCCGCTGCTCAGGTCTGAAAATACCAAAGCCATTATGCCATTACTACCTCACAGACCTGTGGCAAAGCGACCTGCCTTTTCAAATCATTTGCTTTTGAATAATTGAAGAGGTTTATTTCCGTGGAACAAGGTTTGACATTCAAAAGTTTTTTAGGTGGAAGAGGAAACAACTGGGAGATTTCTTTTAAAGTGCGACTGACAGGTTTATGTTTTCTAAACTTGACTTAAAGTGGTGGATTAAACCCTACTTTTACACAATCAATTGGGGAGAAATAGAATATGTTTTGTTCGTTCTAGATTCTACAGGCCAATAATGTTTAACAATTCTCATACAAAGGCAAGCTGGTTCATTTCAGGTCACATGAGAGTTTCCTGCAAAGTGCCTTGTACACCAGCTCCAGGCCACGCTGGTCCGTATAGTGCAACTGTCCAAAAAAGATGGCAAAACTCTCTATAAAACTTGGACAGTTATTGAATGTGACTATGACGTTACTACTGTGACGGTTTTCTGGGGAACGTTGTCTTGTAAACTAGGCCTAGATACACTAAACTGTCTCCCTTCTCCTGTCCTACTCAAACCAAGTCCCTATCCTGATTCCTGTCCTTGTCCTGCCGGATGAAACTCTTCCCTCTGCCTGATACAAGTTGGCTCCACAAACTACAGTATATTTGCAAATGGTTGCACATCGGTCCTGGTCACATCTATAACTTGTCAATACGTGGTACTGGTTCTTTAGTTCACTAGTTCTCCTCGAGGTTAGGAGGGTTCAAGGGCAGTGAGGCAGAAGGAAGGTTTAAGGACAGTGGGGCAGAAGGAGGGTTTAAGGGCAGTGGGACATAAGGAAATTTTAAGGACAGTGGGATAGAAGGACAGTTTAAGGACAGTGGGATAGAAGGACAGTTTAAGGACAGTGGGACTTAAGGACAGTGGGGCAGAAGGAAGGTTTAAGGACAGTGGGACAGAAGGACGATTTAAGAACAGTGGGGCAGAAGGAGGGTTTAAGGACAGTGGGACAGAAGGAGGTTTAAGGACTAACTGCTTCTGTATTATAGACCAAGGTCTTTACCATTTTTCTGAGAGTCTGTTTGTGGAATCCAGTCTTGTGTAGCCTTCATCTGTAAATATTGTGGTTTAAAGTTTTATGAAAATCAATTGTATTGAATCTTTCTATTGTGTTCACAGTAATCTCTCTTTCTCTTCATTTTATTCTGACGTTGAGGGTTGAAATGCTCTCTGTGACCACTGCAGTTTGTCCTTTGCAGATCATTATAATATATCACTTAAAACATGTCTTATTTTCTGTTTTTCTAAAAGTTCGTGATCTCATGTTTGTCCTTGGTTACAAAGAGAGCACTTAGAACCAGAAATATAACAGAACTCTTATTCTTTTCATTCTTTCAGACCATTTTTTTTTTTTTTTTTGCAAATATATCAAGTGTACTCAGTCACCTTTAATGCTTTTCAGTCTAAAGAACAAACTTTCAAGTATTTTTTTTTTTTTTTTAATAGAATAATGCACACACATACTGTATATTGTCATTTATCAAGTTTTCATAAACTTACCAATACATTTAAACTGGGCCTGAGTCTTTAGTTTTGCTTTTTGCTGACCTTGTTAAGTCCTATCTTAACTATCCAAAAATCTTGTTTCTATATGAACAAAATATGAAAGGTTTAATGTGTAATACAATTTGGTATAAATTTTGTCTTGCTTTAAGCCATGCATCTGTTTTAAATCTGGAAATTATATTGATGAGGTAATCCCAGCCAGCCAATTGGTATTACTGCAAAAAAAAAAAAAAAAAAAATCCTTGGCATTTTCCTATTTACAAAGCTGCAGCCATTTTGAATCACCAGGACATCTAGTAAGCTTTCACTTTGTGCAAACCGTCTGGCATCGCACCATTGGGTTTTGTTTGCTCTGAGATATTCAGATACTTTTTTGTTTTCCTTAACCAGTAGCTGCACCTCAATTATTCACACAAGCCCTGTTGAAGCTCATATTCACTTTAGTGCATGACTGTATGCACTATCAGCACTCTTGTTCTTGTACAGTATTTTTTAATTATGTGTTTGTCTTTCTGTTTTGTAATTGGCTCTGTGCACAGAAGTCATAGACATTAAATTAGTAGACACGCATGATGCAAATCCATTGAACACAATGGCAGAAATTGCACTTTTATGGATAAAATTAGATGAAACAAGCAATTTCAGTAAACCATGAGTAAAACGGACTGATCGCTCCAGCCTAGCTAAATCTTACCGGACTAGCTCAGATGCTAAGTGTTCGATACCATCAGAGTCGAACTGCGCGCCAACTAATTACATGTCTATTCACTGAAGTCAGTTGGCTTAATTATTTTCAAAAATGCTGACTTCCTGCTGGCATGTTATTTCCCTATTCATCTACAGCAGGACTATTCAACTCAAGGCCCGGGATTTAAATCAGCCCTCAAAAGATCTCATCTGACCCTCAACCAATCTTCCTAATTCTGGGTTACTACCTTAGATATATTCTTTTTTTAATTGCTGGTGTAATTCTGGCTTCCTTCTGGTTCAGACTTGACTTATAGATTCTGATTTGGAAGACATAGTTTGGCTATGATTGTAGTTTTTAACAATACTAAAAGATTAATACAGATTTTGCACAATAAATATTTTGCTCAACCCCAAATTTTGTGTCCCCCAGGAAAATTTACAGTAGTTGAATAACCCTGATCTCGACTGCAAAAAAAAGTTGTGTTTTTCAATGACGCAGCAAAAACCTTTCTACCACGACTGACTACACCCACAAAATGCGTCGTCGACTGTATCTATAGATGAACTCCAGAAGGTCCCCTGTTCCAGTCAGATAATCATCACAGCTTGAGACGCACTGAATGGCAAAGTTGTTGAACACAGTTATCCATTCAGAATACATTTATCAGCCTGCTGCCATGTGCTGCTCTGCCTCTCTCTACGGCCTTTGCAACGGCCCAAATTTCAACACCTTTTTGACTCTCTCATTCTTTTTCTCTCTCTCCGTCTCTTCCAACCCTTTACCGCTTCGTTCATCCACATTAGCCGCCGCTCGTGGGCCCTAGTCTCCATATCCAGGTGTGAAGTTTTTAGTTTTTTTTCATTAGCGGGTGGATTGAAAAGGAGATGGGGCCGTGGTTGGAGTCTGGGCAGTCGTGATGAGTTCATGCATTTGAAAAGAGTTTTTGTCACGGGGGAATTAGCACTCCACACTCTCCGAAGCGCACTCCACATCATCTGGAGGAGAACAGAGATTCTGGGATCAAATAAAAAAGTGTTAAAGAAAATAATGTGTGGGATGAAAAAAAAAAAAAAAAAAGTCGGGGTTATTGAGGTAAAGTTGAGAAGAGTCAGACTGGATACATGTGGAAGTGCAACACAGCAGGCTTATGCAGTGTTTTTCAAAGTGTGGGACTGGTTGAACTTGTGGTATTTGTTTTATACAGTATGGACACATTTGTTCAGTTTTTCCTTTAGAATCATTTGCACTTAGAACTGTGTGACAGCTAAAATGCACATATTACTTGCTCTTGTTTGTATTTTTGTCTTTTTTTTGGCAAGTTGTTACTGGGCGTTTTATTGTCGGTAAGCTTTACTTTCCCTCTCAGTGGTGCATTCCTGCTGCAGAGTGTAAGTTTTGTGAAAACTTTCTGTACTCTTTCACTGCCAGCCCTATTCTGACATGACAATGTCATGTTTTCATTAGATTTCCGTAATTTTTATGAAAACTTTTGAAATAACGTCCTTTTTCTAAATCAAACTTCATGTCAGTGTTATTTTTGTCTGTTTTGTTATGGTCTCATTTGGCTCTCTCTTGTGTTCTCTTTGATTTTTGTTTTGCAGTCTTGGTTCCTGTTGGGTGTGGTCTCCGAGCAGGCACAGCTGTCTCCAGTTCCCTCATCACTGCAATACAAAGACTCCTGGTTCATCTATACTCATCGTCAGATTGTTCGTCCACTTACCTGACCGGCCGCCTGCCTGGAGCCCACCCACATTCTCCAGCCTCACGTCTAACACTGCAGCAGCGTTTCAAAGTGTGAATAGCAGATGTTGATTTCTCTTTCTAACTAAGATGGAGAACTTCAAAGAGAAGTGTGGACTCAGGAGGAATTAGCTGCTGATGTGTGTTTGGAGAAATAAACAGGTTTGCTGTGCGAACAAAAATTGTCAAACTAAATTCTATCAACAAATTCAATTTTGACTGAATCAAAGCAAAACTGGGGCAAAAACATAAGCAGCTGGTTTTAATGAACTGCTAGAAATGTTTGTGTGACAAGAGAAAAAGTTATGAAAAAATACAAATAAATACTTGAAAAGTTAATTGTCTCAGCATAGTACATTATCAGCTCACTGGAGCACACAGTGGTCGCACAACACGACTTCTGAACCCAAGCGCTCAAAAGAGAAAGTATAGAGAGCAGAAGGAGGAGACAGGTAGTACCACAGAATTCTATCTGCTCACGCTGAGTGACCTACAGCAGTTTGTCCTTGATGCAAGTTCCCTCACTGTTACCATGGCAATCACCATAATAATAATGATAAAAAAAGAATGATAAAATAACTAACTAGCATAACTTTCTCTTTTTTTAGATTTATTGTTTATTTTTTATTATTATTATTATTATTATTTTTTTTTTTTGTTGCCCTAGCCACAATTATTTATTGTCTAATAAACTGTGTTGCATTGTAGTTGATTTCTAAATTGCATTTTAAGGAAATATTATTATACTGTTGAAAAATTGTCTCTATAGGTCAACAGTGTTTCATCAGCTGTAGTCTTGTACTATACTTGTCAAAAATCTACATTTTCAACATTTTGAATTAAATAATTCATGCAAATGAAAAGGTAGCTCTTCGGGCTGTGCTCAGTCTAAAAGTAGCTTGTGAGCTGAAAACAGTTGTCCCCAACACAAGCCATATTGGTATATCTATTGACTTGTGTACCATTAGATAGATAACAACCATCACTATAAGTGCTAGTAACTAGTTAAATTAAGTTACCAATAACTATTTATTTACTATTTTTGTACCATTTGCCTATAGTTACCATGAAGTACCACAGATAATCCCACAAAAAGTACCACTAAGTGCCATTAGAAGGCCTTTTCTCCTGCTTTTCACATTATGTTTGTGCTGTTTTACTGTTATTTCAACAATATACCATTTATTATCATGCAAATCTCCAAACTGTGTGTATGTGTCTAATCAAATCTGACTGCCGTAATCCTCAGCGTGGCAAAAACGTTCACATTATATTAGTGTAATCCTGCAGACTTTTCTCATCTGTAATGCATTGAAAGCGGCCCTGAGCCTTATATCTATATTCATAGTGACACGCAGCCCTCCTCAGCCACATGAGTCTGATCACACCGTGTCAGAGGTGCTTAAAATAGTTTGTCTGATTACAATGAGCCAAAGGAGAGACAAGAGGATAAAGATGAGAGTGCAGGCAGATTCAGGTGAGGGCAGGAATTGGAATAACTCGTGTCCAATTATCCTGATTGCAAAGTTTAGAATCATTTGCAAAACAATATAACCATTTGTGTTAGCTTCTGTTCTCGCTATGCGTTGCTCTTACACAGCCTTCTGATCAACTCACTCTAAGAGGGTTTAAGTCAGGACTTTTAAAATGGTGGCCTGGGGGCTAAAAGCGGTCCACTAAGGTGCATGTTTTGGACCAGCTTCAGTAGCCTAGTGAAATACTCATCATTTGATTTAGTCTAATGAAAAAATTTAAACATGTGGCTCAAAACTATCTTAAGCCTTCTGTACACTACAGGAATTTAAGCTCGATTATAAACCAGAGTAAACATTTTCATAGAGATTCTTTGTGGTTTCTCTCGTTATGTTTGTGTGTCACTGCGACTTTGTCACAACTTTTTGTCAGGAGCATCATGGTGAGGTTCACCTGCTGCACGAGCGAGGACCTTTACAACAGAAGCTTCTGGTGCATCTACCTTGTGACTGTGCCTCCTAAAATAAAAATGGAAGCGTTGCCTCACCATCTTTAAATGACTATATTACATTGTGCTCGTAGTCAAAGTGCAGATTATTTTCTTATTTTGACACACATCAACTCTAACACACCTGCTCATTAAATAATATGCAATGCATCAACTTTACTTAACTAGACTATAGAAAATGACCAACACCAAGTTTGTGGAACATTTTTCATTTCACGCCCACAATGTATAGGTTAAAGGCTTACACACCGGAGATGTCAACTTGTGTCAACCATGGCGTGTTCATACAACTACAGTATCTGTGACTCTCATGTAAAATGCAGGACTATGTCTGCTGTCAGGTGGTCGAGTGGAAAGTCCACAAGACTGTGGTCTGAAGTGACAGTGGGCGTGTGAATCCAAAACCTGGCCCTGCAGTTGTAGAAAGGTCACTGAATATGTTTTACTTTTATAATCCTATTTTCTTTGCAAACACATTATGTTGTCGTTTTAAAATGCAAAATGAGCAATATGCCTTTATTTATTTTGTTAGTACATGCATAAGTGCATAAAAAATAAATAAATAAAAATGCCCCCTGCAGTTTGTACCAGGGTCTCCCAGGTGAAAGACCACTGCGCCTTAAGTCAATCTTTGCAGTCATTGCTGTTCAGTTTAAATGACAGTATATGTTTCTGGTTCAGTCATGTCAACAGCCTATTTTTATCATGGAAATCTGTGAAAATAAATTTCAATACAATTTGTTGTATTTTATGGACAAATTAGTCTTGTTTTTGACATAATTGAGACATCGTTGGCAGCCCAGGATGCGCAAAAGAGAGGAATCCTTGAAATAAACTTTGTGAATAGGATTTTTTTTTTTTCCCTTTGAGGAGCCACATGTCCCAGTCACACGTGTTCTGTTTGTTTATGTTTCTGCAGTTTTTCGATTAGAATAATAATCTATTAACTCAGTAGTCTGATCATGTTGAAAGCTGTAGTACTATTTTGATCCACTTCCACTTTGCTCTTCACATGTTGGTTGCGAACTGACACCCATTCTTGCAAAAACTTTCGCGCCGCCTGCAGCAGTCGAGCTGTGATGCTCGGGTCAATGCACCTCCACATAGACATAGCATTAAAATTGTTCTTGTGGTAAGCACCTTAACAGCTCCTTACCTGTGTCCTGTTCTTTTTTTTACACGTCACAGATCTGAAGCTTCTCTAATGTGCAGCCAGTTTTATTTAAAAGTAATGAGTTGAACTGTGTGATCCCAAAGTTTCACCTCAATGGTGTCTGGTTGGTTTTAATGTTTTATTGCAGTGAGGATTGTATTTTTCTTGTAACATTTTGAGTTGCATGTTGAAAATAGATGAAAAACACATTTTTAGTTCAGTTTTGCAGTCTGGTCCTCTGAAATATTCAGCCCACTTGTAATTGAATGCAATTGTTTAAGTAGAAGGAAGAACACACTTCTGTTGCGTAGTATTGTTATTATCTTGAATAGACAATTAATATTATAAAATGTTCAGTTCTTGATGGGCACCGGTTTGAGTTTTACAAATGCATTTAATAAGCCAACACTTGGTCCTTTTTTCTCAAGGAGTCTTTAATTGTATGGAGCAATTATGACCCACACAATTATGGTGTGAAAAAGAGCAGGCCACAAATGTAGGGACATTTTGAAATCAGTTGTGTCTTATAAGAAAGCAATTAAATCAACATTAAATATGAACAATGTTGGCTATAAAACTAAAATGTTAAGTAGTATGAAAAAGGCTATTTGAAATATTGAAACATGTTGTTGTTGTTTTTTTTAAGTTCACTAAACACAAAGTGAGTTTGAGGCTTGTCCATTAAATATGTGGTGTCCTTTTGGGAGCAGGAAGTGAGGGGCCTGGAGGCTGAGAAGTGGAGTCACCCATCTTCCTCTAATAACAAAAAGAGTTGAGGGGCAGCGTACTGAGGCACTTTACTCATTTTCAGAAACACTATGATAAAAATGTGAACCTGGCAACACTTGGCGGCGGCATGTGGCTTAGCTGTGTGTTTGTGTTGGTCAAGAAAGAGTGGACTAGTAAGAGTGAGAAGGGGCGTTTACACATTTAGCTGGCAGATGTGTTTCTCACTCTCCACACTTTTCTTGTCTATTCTATTGCCTGTCTCAGTCTTGTCAGATTTCTCGTTTGATCCCATCTGCCGACTGTGCTCCTAACGCAGCAAAATGGACTTGATTATCTGGTCTCTCAGTGAGGTTGGAAGAATGAGGCGATTGGGGAACCTGCATGCTCGGACAGCTCAGAGCTCTCACAGGGACGCAGGTATCTGGCTGGACACATAATATCTGTGAGTGTGGGCTTTATGACCAAGTTCAAGGAGGAAAATTATTTTGGGTTTTGTTTTTGTCCTGTTGAAAAATTGACAATAAACCTTGCACAAATCACTCCCCGGTGCTGTCAGTGAAAATTAAAACACTTATGGGGTCTGAATGACAAAAGTAGCACGGATAAGACTGGTTTACCCCTCGTCCAGTCCTGATTAACTATTTTAGTCACACGATTGACAATGTTGACAATGATTTGTTGTTGTCAGTCCTGAACAGGTGCACGGACATAACATTGAGTTTCCAGGACTGATCTATCAAATACATACAAATCTTTGATATAAAAAATAAAAATATTAATGTAGCAGGAATACCAGGCGTCGACCTACGAGTCTTATCAGGACAAACAAGGCCCAAAAGAATCATGCTTTAGGGGCCATCGGGCTTGGGTTTGGTTGTGCCAGTGTGAGTGCAGCTTAAGAAAACATCTGCATACTGTATGTTATTCCTGGTCAGAACCTTAAACCACATTTACTTTAATTAAATGAATAAAGATCGTGTTTATGAAGTACAACTTTCAATTACATTAAGCCCAATGGCAGAGATGCTTGGACCAGATTCTACTTTTACAGCTAATTTCCATCTGTAGGAACGGGAGGGAGAGGCGCGCAATGGACATGTTTTTAGTTGTAGGAAAAAAAAAAAAAACAGAGCAGACTTGGGGAGAACATGCAAACTTCACATACAAATGCCGGCTGCGGGTCACACCAGGACCTTCTTAGTAACTTTGAGATTAAATGAAACATTTGACTAGCCTAGATTTTGCACTTTGTGAGTGTTGCCCCTTAACTGTGTGTTTCTTTTTCAATTATTTTTCAATTCTCAAATTATTATGCTTTTCTAGCATGTCTGGTGAAAAGACTTGTCCTTGAGGTGCTCCTTTTCAAAGCCACGTATTATTATACCATCGCTTCTTTGATTATCCTGCAAAGTTCCAGTGATGCATGTAGGGAAGAAAAATGACTGAAAGGACTGAAACACCTCCCATTGTTCCCCTGTTACTTCTGTTGGTATTGATTTTCGAGTTGATGAGAGCGAGCGAGTGAGTGAGTGAGTGAGTTAGTGGACAGTTGATAGAACGAGACATACTGACAGGCTTATCCTTTTATGAAGACCTTCTGAACCTGTGTGACTTGACTGTCTGTTCTGTCGATAAAAAGAGCACCAGCTTCCAAACCCTGCAGATTCCTTTCACCAAGGCCATGACCGAGATGAAGCTGGAACATGGAGGTACATCACTCTCACACCTGCTGCAGTTTCAGGCCGAGATCATACCTAAGCTCTTTATGGCACCTGCGGTTTTAAACCAGACAAATTTAGGATCCATGACTTTTTGTTCTGTTTATTCTTATGTTTATTATATGTTTGCAGGATGGATACTTAATATAATGTAAACTACAATGTCTATGTAGACACTCCTAAGGTTATGTGTTAGGTTTCAAACAGGCTATAGACTTTAAATTGGGAAAATAATTAAATTCAATTTATGTATATTGCCCAAACAACAGGAGTTATCTCAGAAGACTTCATATGATTGTTTATTTAGCAAACAACACAGTTAGAAAATCAAAAATGAAACATTTGGTCAATACCAAAATAGCATCAACAACAGTTGAACAAGAGTTTTTTTTTTTTTTTTTTTTTTTTTTTTTTTTTTTTTTTATAGAAATAGACAGTAAATCTGCTAAATAAGTGTGTCTGTCAGCATTAGCATGTTTTTTTTAGTTTGAGAGTGTACTTTTGTGATTGGTCTGTTTCTGTGCTTTGATTGGTCTGCTTCACTCTTTCCAGATGATTTTGTGAGATTTATTTAATCATCTAAATTTGTGTGAGAAAGTAGAGGGAGGTTAGGAGGACAAGCCTTACAGAGGGATTATTTGTTTATTACACAGCAGTTGTGAAAAAAGCTGATTGACACAAACTGTTGCAACAAGACGAGCCAGCGCTGTTGTTAGCTAACTAAAAGAGTTATAAAACAAAAATTATGTTGCTAATTCCAAATTTGTAAATGAATTTTTTTTTTTGACCCACAAATGTCACATTTTCTCAAATTTCAGTACCAGATGTCCATCAGACCGGTTCAGACTTGATCCAAGATACCTAACTCTCGTCCAATTTTGTTGTTTCCCCTGCCAACTAGACAGACAGCGTCTCTTTCTGCAGGTGACATGAGCACCAGAGTGGAAAGTGACGTCGACTGATAATCCCTCTGTACCATTGTAAACATCTGTGTGGTTTGCACTCACTGTGGTCATACCAGTTTGTTAAAGACAGATTTTGTCAAATCTCAGAAGCTAAGCATGTTGGGTCTAGGCAGTACTTGGACGGGAGACTCTGAACCTCAGGGGCCACAGAGTCGACTGGCAAAGAAGCTTGTTCTTGTGTCCTTAGGCAAGGCATTTTACACACATTGCTTCATGTGGATCTGGTGTGAGTGTGAATGGTTGGTGGTCGTAGGAAAGCCGGGCCAGCTGCGGCTGCAATATAACTTACAACTACCGAGTGTGGAGTGAATGAATAATGCAAACAAATTTGAATAATCTTTGAGTGTCTTAAAAAAAACTCTATATAAATCTAATGCATTATCATCATTAACAACGTGTGTGTGTGTGAATGACATCTATGAGCTGCTGTGAGAAAGTGACTGTGACATCAATAATTGAAATGTTACATGTGACACTGCAGAGAGAAGAGCATCATCGACCCAAACAAGAGACTTTTAATGTTGCTACCAAGGACAACTCAATGCTAGCAGCTAACCAAGGCCACATTTTCAAATTGTTTCCTGGGAATTGGACTGGCGACCTTCCAGTCCCCGACCTGCACGATATACCAACGCTGCACCGAGCAACCAGCAGAAAATGTATCCATCGAAATAGAGCGCTAACAAAAGCATTCAGTTCATTTAGGGATTTGCAAATCATTCCCTCGGCGTGGAACTGCAAATAGAAAGAAGGCGAGAAGTGGTGTTCATTTTCTTGTCGGAGCTGGAGATGAGATGAGGAGAAGGTCAAAGGTCAGAATTACAGAGGAGAGAGAGAATACAGTGAACAAATAATATGTGAATCTACTGCACAGACTCAGGGCGAAAGAGCACAATATGTTTCTAATGGTGCTGGGTCTGATTTTAATTACAGCTGTGTTTGTTGACTTGCTTCATGTTTAGTTAAAGTCTTTATAACAGATTATTGCATATTTCTCTAATTTTGACTTAGTTTGGTGTGATCAGAACCTTGTACAATAGGCTATATAAAGATATGATTTGAGTATTATTTAATGTTGTCACTGTGGAAAAAATAAATAAATAAAAATGTTTTGCATCCATTTGTATGTTTCAAATCCAAAAACATCTTTCAGTCTCTAATCCAACATGTGTCACTTCGTCTGTTGATTACAATGAGAGTTTGAGCCCAAATCAGTGTTTTTAAAATGAGAAAAGTGTCGGCAGAAAAACTGTTTCTGATTGCTCACGATTTGGCGTTGATTTGTGACAGAAATGCAAAATGACGATGATTTTGACTTCAAATCAGTGTAATTGGATTCTTTTTAGTCATAAATCAAAAATCCAAAATGGCTAAAGTTTAATATCCGTTCAACTATGTAAAATTGTGACCAGAAAAAGACAGTTATTAAACCAATTATGCTGTGCAGACAATGAGCAGTCTTCTTATTGTACGGTTATTCACATCCAATAATAATAATGGTTAGAAACAGTACTATTAGAAAGTTTCATGTTGAATTCATTTCTATGAGGTTTTCATTACATCAGTCTAAAAAAATATATGTATTCTGAAGATCAGACAGTGAACAGTCAGTTGTGGTGAAAGTCTTGAAAACATGTTAAAGATGTTACAAATCAGGAGTTTACTTTACCAAAGGACAATTGTGTGTTTATAAAGAGACATGTTTGTGTGTAAATACTAACACTAACAGAAAATGCTCGTAAGTACATAGGTTTGCTATTTTTAACATAACAAGCCAACTCTATGCACAGAGCCTATTGTGAAACAGGGACACAATTTTGAACTGTTAATTAGGAAAAAATTGATTCCATCTATTCCATCCAACTATTGTCTGGATCTTGTTCATCTTATCTAGGTAAGAAAGCTTTTTTTGTATTGCGCTTTTCACAGACACATTGTCGCAAAAGCTTCACAGTGACAGGTTTACTGCAACTCCTCTTCCAAAATCAGTGACAGTAAGCAGCTCTGGACCTTAACACCTGGCGCCTCCACCTCTTACCCACCACCAGGCGTTCCCTAATCTGTCTTATTGGTTGGTGGGGAAACTGGAGTGCCCGTAGGAAACCACCCAGACATGGGGGAGGAACATGCAAACTCCACACAGAAAGAACTGGGCCGAGCAAGAGTCAAACCTGCAACCTTCTTGCTGTGAGACAAAACCGCTACCAGCTCAGCACACTTCCTGTTGAACTCTTTGAGGTAGCAAACACATCAGCTAGTTTGTTTGTGGGGCGATCTCAAATAGATTGAACTGCAGTTAATGTAACCCAGCAAAAAACTGAAATTCTACAGAAACTAAGGTTTTAAAAGAAGTATGTGTATATGTATATACAAGGAAGCAAAGCAGTTTCTTACTTTCTGATTCAGATTACATAGGACTTGGCCTCTTTCATGGGGCATAGATTATATTTAAATCCTCGAAGGCATGAAGAAATACAGTAGTTTTACTTACACTGACCACTTTTGAATCGCTCATGGAAAAGGATGTTTTTTTTTTTTTTGTTTTTTTTTTTATGGGTTTATTTTCCTCCAGATAATAAAAAGAGTTTACTTAAATGACACGGATTCATGAAAAGGATTTTTTTTTTTTTTTTTTTTTTTATGTTCCAAGTCTAGTTCAGTAGGATCATCTTTTCTTCATTTTGAAGTATAAATATCTGCTCTAAACTTACTCAACAATCTTTTTTAGTTCAGCATGTTTTGTCTGTAATCAGTTTAAAAAGAAAGCCGGCCTCCAGAAGCAGCTGATCATGTAAACACAGCCGACTGCACTGTGTAAATGAAAACAATAAACACTATTACTCCTCTGCTGGTGAATCTGTGGAACTGCGTCATGTATTTGACTGCACAAAAAGTCAGCACGTGCATCAGAGAGCCCCACATCACCACAGAGAATAAAAAGGTCTTTGACAGAAGTAGACGTCATTGGCGGGGAAATGTTAACATAAACCAGTGAATTTGACTTGGGCTAAACAGAAGTGCACTGCCAAAAAAGTGATAAGATGAAACAAAAAATCTCGGAATGTGTTACTTTAAGCGAGCATCAAACCAAGCCACGCTCTGTAGTGTTAGAAAAAGTTTTAATGAATGCTAATATGCTACATTATTTTGCATTTTAAAATTCCCATTAGGTCAATGAAACTCTACTGACACTTGATAACCCCAGTGTGACATCTTCTAAACACGTTCACACTCTCCTCATGACTCGAGAATCAAACTTGGAGCCTTGTAGCTTACATACATACACATACAAGCCCAAAGTCTGCACTAAACATAGTCTCTCATGTTTAATAATGCTCTTTTAGCCGCGGCGTGTTGATGGATGGTGCCATTACTTCTCATTACCTGTGCGTGTCAGCTACAGGAGAACAGCAGCTAATGACGCTAATGCTAATGAAGGCTAAACTCACACATCATCCATTATGTCGACTATTCCAGGAAGTCCGCTTCATCACGGCAGGTCAAAGGTCAGACAATGCATTTTAATTTGATGTAATTAGTGAAATGAGTGTCAGAGTTGGACTTAATTTGTTTTAGCGTTTGGGAAACTTTCAGAAGCATAAACTAGTTGTGTTGCTGGGGTAACTGGGAGTAAAAGAAGGTGTAAAGTGGTGTTCACTGAACGTCTGTGATCAAAGATTTAAGCTGTGTCGTCTTCGGAGGTTGATGTTCTCTACGAGTGTTGTGTGTTCCAGTGATCAAGTTGGATTACTTTTACAGTAACAAAATCTCTCAAATCAGCCAAAAAATATCTCTTTATGACACATAATCAACTCATGCATCATTATATTACATTTATGGCTTGTCGAACACGGCAAGAGAGAGGATTTGTGCTTTTGTTTGGTCTAAATTTGTGTAGCTTTTAGCAACATTAGCATTATGGCGCATTACAGTTTACAGTATAAACATTTATTATGGAAGAAGTGCATAAGCGGTGCAGGAGCAGAGTCACACATTGTCAATGTCATAAACTTTTGCGTTGATATAATAAGAATTGGGAGAGAGTCAAAGAGACGGGGGGAAGAACAATAGAGAGGAGAAAAAGAGAGAGACAGAAAGGAGAGAGAGAGCAGGGAGAGACACATTGGAGAGAGAAAATGACAAAGAAAGCAAAGAAATGAGAGGAGAGAAAGATAGAGAGAAACAGAGACGAGAGAGAGTGAGCAAGAGAGGAGAAAGAGAGACTGAAGAGAGAGAGAGATAGAAAAAGGAGCGACAGAGAGAGGGAGCACAAGAGAGAGGAGAGACAGAGAGAGACAGAAAGGAGAAAGTGAAAAACAGAGAGGAGAGAGGGATAGACAAAGAAAGAAGAGAGAAACAGAGAGAGTAACCAATAACTCAGGTACATGACAGGAATTGTACTTGTTTTTTACAGTGCAGAGGCAAGTGAACTATAGAGACAAACTAAAAGGAAAAAAACAAACAAACAAACAAAAACCTAACCCTAAAACAGGTTCGATCACCAAAGAAGTTGTCAGAGGTTTATCTTTCTCAAAATACAGGGTGCCACCATGGTTGATTTTTTTTTTTTTATTTCGTGGTCTATAATTTCGCCAGAGTATTTGAGTGAGAATTGTAAGTTGGAGGGCTGTTCCAGTGGGAATTTACAAGTCGGAGCTCACAAGATCTGAGCTCTGAGTGTCAATGAATGCACCATTATACTTGTGAAAAAAAAAATCTTTGTTTATTGTGCAAAATCTCAGCTCAGAGTCAGCTGCATTAGTAAATGTGGCAACAAACTAAACATTGACCATAACACATGGCTCATTTCTGACTCTTCAGTTTCCCACAGAAGTGAGGATCATGACATCATTTCACACTTTAAGCAGATCCATTAGGCAAAGGTTTCTACACAATCAGACACTGGCATAATGAATGTGCAGAGTGACCAGATTTTTAAAATGACAAACTGGGACACACTCAGATGAGAGCTGGTATCAATAACAGAGTACTGAAAAGGCTGTAGATTAATATGCAACTGGTCAATTCATGGCTCATTCAAAATTCTTCCATGACTAACTTAATCAACCAATCAACCAACCAACCAACCACTAACTTTTATTTATATAGTACATTTTAAAACAACCATAGCTGACCAAAGTGCTTCACAAATCTAGTAAACAATAAAACATTGGAATCAAGTTTGAATAAAACCATATTATCATCTCAAACCGTATAAAAAACAAACAAACAGACAAACAAAAAAAAAAAACAACAACAACAAAAAAAAAAACTTATTTAGGATGGAACAAATCAGACAAATAAGGTAATGCAGTGCCATTCAGACATTAGAAAACCAACACTTTGTTAATACTTTTAGTCCCCTATGCAGAGAGTCCTGATCCAAACCAACGTACAGAGCATTACAATAATCTAGTCTGGATGTTATAAAATAAAAGCCTCAACATAATCCCTGAAGCTGAGTTTTATTATGAAAGAGTCAGAAAACGACAGAACATCAGAGATTCTTTCCTATCAATCTCGTGATCTTAATAGTTGTGCGTTGCCGTGGAGATGTATTCAGCTCTCTGACAGATTAAATCACCTGCATATCAAAGTATGTATGCATGTATTTAAAAATAGTGTATCGTTAACAATGGAATTTTCACTGACCATTGTATAACCACAAATAAAGCCTCCTGCGTGCCCTGAACGTGTGTATAAACAACGCCAAGGAAATAGACATGTAATTTTACATAGATATAGACAGTATAGACACACATATGGTTTTTCATCTTTCTTTATAAAGTGTGAAGAAAAGTAAGCACAAAGTGGGACAAATATTATGAAATTGCTCAACAATGCTTATTATGTTTGTATGATTGATTGTGAAAACTAAGTTTAAATGGGTCTGCCAAAGCTGCTTTCCACCCTTTTAACAGAGATGTCCTTCTGCCAGTCCATTAGTCCTGTTAGTCATGTTAATATTTATTTTTTTTGGTGTAGAAAATAATAACTATTAAAAAAAAAAAAAAAAAAAAAAAAAAAAACACTTCCTTTTAAACAATGAATGGAATTGTTCAAGGACACTGGGAAAAAATAGATTCATGGTTTTGTTTGAGCCAACACACAAAGGGTAAAATATTCAAAATGTTTTTTATTTTTATTTTTTTCCAAACAATAGAAAGTGTGGCACAGTGCCATCTCTGCCTATTCACAGGAAGCTTTCAGCTTCAAGCTTCAAAGTCTGAATTTTGAATGCCTGTGTGAGACCAATGTGTGTGTCAAGTTTTTGATTAAAAATTCTTGCAAATCCTTGATAAATGAGACCTTTTGTGTCATATGAACAACCAATCAACTTTTCTCTGAATTAAATTAACACTGAAACTTTGTCCACAGCAACAGAATTTAAATGACTCTTTATTGTTGTTGTTGGAAAGTGACAGAAAAACAAATGTGAACCTTGTGTTTCATCCAGTTTCTTTCTTTCTTTCTTTCTTTCTTTCTTTTTAAATCAATTACAGACTTCAAAACATGACAATGCTAACGTCTATTTCAGCCATTACTGACAATATTTTCAAGAATCAAAAGTGAAAAAATGCTTAAAGTCACTTCATTTAGGCCACACTGTATAGACCCTTTCCATGCTACGTCACAGTAACGACACAGCTCTAGCTGGAGGCAAAAGACGATAAACTCGTAGCCAACGCACTAAAAGTTCGAGGTTTTATCATAATTAAAATGTCGTTTTGTTGTGAACTGTGACTAGGACTTTTGTGTTTAATGTTAGCCTGACCTTCCCCTGTCGTGCAAGTGCAGTTTGATGTTCAAATTAGTTTGTTTTATTTAGAATTCTAGCTAAAACTGTACTGTTATCAATCATTCAATTTTTACACACAAGACCTTATTTTCTACTTTAGTAAAGCCGTTGACGAGAGCTAACAGCTTTTCAAAGCTACAAGCAACCAATGTTGTTGGAATAAATTATTCTTAAAATAATTACTAATAAATGTTGTGTCTCTGAAGCACTAATAATGGGAGGTGCACACATCAGCATATTTAGCATTACCTTCAAGACATGAATGAATTGTTAAAAGACAGCAGTTTAGCCACTAACGGGTGTGGCAAAGTAAAACGGATCTGAAACAAATGTAAAATCACCTCCTAAGGATCGTGAAAGAGCAGATCTAAGACGAATCACACAATCTCAGACAAATGCTTCCATCCGTCAGAATGAATTAATCAAAATCTGTGTTGGGGTCACACAGAGTAAGTTACATATACAGTATATCCTGACCATTCCTTCAGAATTTGACATTCTTTCTGCTTTTGTGTTTAAAAGTCCCTCCAAAAATGAGCTAGTTTACACTGGTTTAGATGGAGGTTACGTCGTCTTTTGCCTCCGGCTAAGCTCCGCCCACCAGAATTTGACGCAATGTTTACTAACATGAAAGGGGTCTATATAAAAATCCCAAATCCACACACATGGCTCAGTATTTATGAATTAACAAACGATTTGATTGCTTAAACTTCCATAAAACTTTCAAAAGTGTTCTATGTTATAGTTTGGGTTCCATAGTTTGATTTCACATTGCCTCCAGAAAGTCCGGACTTTATATATATACTTTATATGGAAAAAAGAAAAGAAAAAGACCAATTTGTTTGAGAGGGCTTCTGTGACGGTGATTGGCTAAAAGCACTGATTGACAGGATATCTGACCAATCAGAAGCAGCGTTTGGCTGGCTTAACATTTCAATGGTTTACCTGTTACGTGCAGTATGTTTTTTTCTCTTCCACGAAACTAAAGGATTATGTACAGTATGAATAAACATCATTATTTCTTCAGTGACTGTGATGGATTTAAAGCAGAAAATGGTAAATGAAGTGTCACCTGTGTGAAGACACAAACCAGAGCTCTGTGTCTGCTACATCCAGTGTAAGTACTCTGTTTCATTTAGCGGTTCATTCTCTGCTTTTTCAGCAGTACATGGGTTTAGATGCCTACAGGCCACACACACAGATAACAGACAACTATCCTTAGTGCACATGTTTGCAATGCTCAGATATTTAAGCGTGTTTAGCACAAAGCTTGTTTTGTCTGTTTTCAAGCGATACAGTATAACCTGTTGTTACCAAACTGCTCTGCTTCAGTGGCTTTGAGCTCTCACACCATTCTATATGGTCGTGAACATTAAATTGAAATGAAATGAAATCAGATGTAGTGGTGATTGTTGGTTATTTAGGGTCAAAGGCCGTGCAAACAATGTTTTATGACTGAGCAGCTGTATTCTAAAGTTTTGTTCAGCACTTGATGAAAGCAGAACTGCATACTTCCCACGGTCGCAAAAAAAAAAAAAAAAACTTGACTTTGCAGAGTTTTCAGGCTCTGTCTCTCACTTTTCTCCTCATGTTTGAGTTTGTCATCTTCACATTCTCTCGTCTGTGCGTAGTCGACTGTCTGTCACACCAAAGGATCAGCTGTTTGATCCGAACCATGGTCCTTGGAGTGTTCACATCTGGACTTTGGACCAAACCTTACTGGAAAGTCCTAAAGCTGCTGATGGAGCCCAATCTCACAAGAACGCGTACATTATTTACCACGACATTACAACATGTAAATTAGGTATGATTAGCACGAGTTCACAGCCGTCCTGCGTAATAATAGTTTCAATGGTGGTTGTTAAAACGTGTTCTTATTTATGAATATTAATTAATCCTGATTCTAATCTTAACCTACCCCAAGCCCCAATTCTAACTTTACCAATTTTAGTAATTTAGTCTGAATTACCAGTTTCACTTGACAAAACGTCCCCACGTGGCTGCACCAAAACTCGTCCTATTTTGACGCGTGAAATCTCGTTCATTTACGCTTTTTCAATTTGCTAAATGCACGGCGTAACATACAATACTGTAGGTACTAAAAACGCTGTGAGCTCGTATCAAAATACGTGTTTTTGTGTCGTGGTAAAATAGATATCTAGTAAGACTGTGTTGGCTAGTGTGAAAGCAGCCTTAATGGTTTAAAACTATGATAGATACTTACCATAAAGACTATCGCTCCTTACTAAATCAAAATAAGTAAATGTGATAATCTGTCTCACAAACTTTAATGCAAAGGCAGCGACAAAATTCCTCAAAAAAAAAAAAAAAAAAAAAAGAAAAGCATTTGTCTCTAAACGTTTTAACTTCAGATTGTCCGTAATATTTCTCATTCCGGCTGGTGCGGGCTGATTCTGTATTTTAGTCGAACGTAAGTGCAATCAGAAGCAGCGTCCTCCTCATCAATCCCCCAGTGCGGGCCATCCGTCTGCGCTCACTTCTGATGGATGGACGCGCGGCTCTAATTAATGGATAAATTATAGAATGGACTCGATTCATCAGCGCTGTGTCGTTTTTATTAAACTCACAGTCCCGCCGTGTGAGTCCCGGGCTGGGCTGCTCCGCTTTTCGGCGCAGATCAATCATGAATCAAAGAAAAAATATTACCCCCGGCTTCAGATGAGGAGCGCTTATTTTCTAGGTGGCGGTTTGGTTGGGTAAATTTCGGCCTTTGATGGTGAAAATGAAAAGGATCCCTGGTGAACCGGCCGACGCGAGCGGAGGACCTGAGGCTGCAGCCAAAACACAAACGGGTTCAGAAAATAGGCTTGTTTTTCTCCTTTCAGATGTTTTCGATTTTGTAGTGTTGGGAAAAAAAAAATATTATTGAGGCTCTTGCAATTCATTAAAATCATTAAAATGACCAAGTTCAACTAATTATTTTTTCCCCTTTCTTTGGAATTTGTAGTGGTGGACTAAGTGTTCAATTCTGTTCTGGTAAAATAGCAAAAACTGGATAAGGATGAGTTTTAACTTCTGCAATAAATTACTCAAATAATTGTAAGGAAACATGTATTGCAATTTTTTTTTTTTTTTTTTTCCATTGTTGGTAAATTTGCCAAATGATGCACAGAACATCAGGTGACTTGTTTATATCAAAAATAACATCTGTTTAGTTCATTCTATGAGGTTTCACTGCTGAAAAATAAAGATAGTGAACAGTGAGTTGTGATTGATTTTCTCTGACATGTTAAAGACTTAACAAATCAGGCGAAAGAAAATTTCACCAAAGGACCAAAGTGTGTTTATAAAAAGATGTTTATCAATGCTAATGCTAAAATTTGACCGTTTGAAAATAAACAGCTCACATGCACACAGTAATTGCACACAATAAAGTTAGCAAAAATTAAAACAAAAAATGTACTGAACCAAGTTTTGAAGTCTTTAATCCATTACAATATTTAGATACTGGTAGCTTGTAGCCCCCCAGAGAGGAAAAATCCTCCTACAGGCTAGTACGTTTTTTGTTTTATTTTGTTTCCTACAGAGTGCAATGCAAACATAAACTGCTTTTATTCAGCAGAAAGAGCCTCTGCAGCTTTAAGAATGGTTAGATTTAGTGTCAATTCCGACCTGTTTTTACATCATTATTTTTTATTTATTTATTTTTTTCGGTTCAAGGGCCTTAAGATTACTTCATGTTTGTTTTTTGTTCTTTTAAGACTTAAGTTTCAAAACCAGGCTTAGAAATAAATTGTTATTGACAAATCTTTCTCTCGCAAGTGTCAAAATCTTATCCAGTCCAACATAAAGCAGTTTTGTGCGTAGAAGCGATGCACTTTAGGGCAGTGGTTCTCAACCTGGGGGTCGGGAAGGATTTCTGGGGTCCCCTAGTGATACGTGAAATTTAATACTGACATCCTAAACATTGTTTGACACTCTTCGAATGCAGTGATAGACATAAATTCCTATCTTTGGCCTACAGAAGAAGGTACCCAGGCTTATTGATTCAAAATAAAAACAAACATAAGACATTACCACTTTGCAGGTCGCCTACATTTTGTGCTTGGGGGTCGCGAATGCTTACGGTTGTTTTTTTGGGGGGTCGCGACTGAAAAAGGTTGAGAACCACTGCTTTAGGGGATGATTTAGACAAAAATTCATATATTTTTTTTCTATACAGCGATCATTGGTGTAAAATATTCTCACTGTAACAAGCTTGTTTCTGTAAATTTTAGGCTAGTTGACCTATTATATTGGTCATTTAATGTAATATTAATAAGAATACAATTGTAAACACAAGCTTCCTGGCAAAACTGTTCAAAAATAAATATAAAGTATAATATTCACAAAAACATGCTCTGGGCCTGATTTAAACAGACAGAGGGCCATATCCAGCCTGTAACTACAGTTTTTCCAGGTCTGCTGTATACTGAGAAAGCAAACCAACAACCAACCAACCAACCAAACAAACAAATACAAAAAAACATGTTTTGCAAATAGACTCATCGACATTCTTCAGAGCCAAAACCCAGACTAACAATGCCAGAAGTGCCTCTTTTAATCAGGCCACAGATAAAATAACAATTTAACTAAGCCAACATCAAGACAATTTCAGTCAGGAAAGCTTTTAACTGACTTTGGTTTAGTGTGTCCATCACTATTTTTGCTGTACATTCATTGTAAATTAATTTTACCCTGTGAAAAGTACAATAGAAATAAAATGTACTGGCCTACTTACTCTGCTCCATATGACCATATGTGAGAGTGGAACATGGATGTTCCAAATCTTATGACCATAGTAGTGGTTGTATGTCAAATATTGAACCAAGAGCTTTGTCTTGCACTAATGCACCTGTCAGTCTCACTTTCTGCCCTTCTCTCACTCGTGAATCTGACAAAAACAAAGAGCTACTTGAGCTCTTCCACTTCAGATAGAACTGTCCACCCACCTGGAGCTGTCCATGGTGCTGAACTGGATCTCTTCACTGTCTCTCTTACTTTTGCCTTGTATTTTTCTCATTACCACAAAACAATGTCACTCCTGTTGTGAAAAGAATCATTCACCTTGTCCAAGGAAAAAGGGAATTCTGTTATTGTGCCAGTTTGATTATGGATAGTCCAAATGTATTGTATTTGCATTTTACACTGCATTAGAGCTGAAATAATAATTTTGTCAGCCAAGTATAATTCCTGTGAAAACTTTTCCCTGACAGTGCTATTTTCCACTGCACATTCTGAGACGTCTTCTTATTAAAATGGGAAAGGACACAATGAATAAAACAAGTGGCTGTCAGCGCTGGGCCTCGCCTCCTGCAGGTTTAGAGCAGCGCGTGCCCACTCACGCACACTCTCACGCAGGAGATCTCTGAGTGTGTGTGTGTGGGTCATTTCTGCTCCCGTGGACGAGTGTGGAGCTTTTGTCACAGTCAGATTCACCTCGAGCTCTGCGTGTGAAGCCCGGGCTCGTTATCTTCAGCTGGGAACGTGTCCAACCACAGCCCACCTCGCAAGAAATTCAGCTTTCTATAGTTAACAAGGCGAGGCGTGTGACAAACCTATAGTCGTGTAATGTCAGGACACAGGGCCTGATCAGAGCTTCTCACTTTTAGTCGGTTTTTGTGAAGAATGTGCGGAGTAACTTTGTGGAGGAAAGTTTGCCATATTATATTATCTTGCCTCTAAAGTCAGACAGAACGAGACACAGCTGCGGCAAATGTAGCTAATTCCTAATTTGTTAAACTGTGTATATAGTGTTTAACTCTTTCACTGCCAGACCTATTCTGGCTTTGACCCTCCTTCCCTGCCAGGCCTTTTTGCTCATTTGAAGCAATATTCACAGCTTCTCAAAACATTTAGCGCAATTAGAAACATGAAACCTACAAGTGTCTACTTTCAATAAAAAAATAAAATAATAATAATTGTTATTCTACATGAATTTGTTCCCTTTTTATAGGCATTTGAAATTCCTTTTTTCATTTGATTTCAGTGTTTAAACTTTTGAAATATTGTCCTTTTTCTCAATCAAACTTCATTCAGGGTTTTTTTTGTCTGTTCAACTTTTTGGTGAAAGAATATGAGCCACTATGAGCAATAATGTCTGCAGAATAAAAATAAATACAAAGTTTACGACCAACACAAGCTGTGTTACAAATACCAGCATAGTAGCACAGTACTTTTTCTACTTTCTGATGTCGATGACATGATTCAGCCTCTGTCATGGAGCATAGATTATATTTAACCCTCCAAAAGAAATGCAGTAGTTTTACTAACTCTGACCACTTTGGATCACTCACAGAAGAGGAAGTTTAGTTTTTCTCCTCGAGACTCGCTGCATGGTCGTTCTCCTCAGAGTCCTAGTCCAGTAGGATTGTCTTTTCTTCATTTTAAAGATCAAATATCTGCTCTGAACTTACTCAGCAATGTTTTAGTCTAAGATGTTTTGCAGGTAATCAGTTTGAAAAGAAAGTTGGATCTTTAGAACCAGCTGAACACATAAACACAGCCGACTGCCTCCATGGTGACAACAAAAGAGCACATGTATTTCCCGATCATGTGACCTACTCTTGAGGTCTCGTCACCTCTTGGTGAATCTGTGAAATAGCATCATGTTTTTGACTACAGGCAAAGAGAGTCCTCTATAATAAAAGGTCTATGACGGTCATTGGCAGGCGCCTTGCAATGACATATATTTTCATCACTGGCAGGGAAGGAGTTGTGGATCATGGGGAAAATGACCAGAGCAAGGGAAGCCAAGTTAAGACATAAACAGACTTGTTCAGGATGAACTGTGGCTTTGCTGAACAATTGGACACAACAAGAAAAGAGATGACGTGTCCAATAGGATCACAGAAAAAAAAACAAAAACGCCTTAAAAGCTCTTGTGCTCACCTTACTTGCATTTTCATTTGACACTTGGTGGTTTCCAAAGTCTAGGCCCCTTGCCTTGCCTCCAAAGTTAGTTCTTTCCAATCTGAGGCAAGTGCCTTCTCTCAACCCAAACAGACTGAGTATCTGGCTGTAGACATGTACTAGTTCCCTCTGCAGACCGGGAGCTGCTCCAGGTCAGAAGCACTTCTCTCACACGAGGCTATGCCACCAAATGTTTTTTTTTTTTTTGACATCTACTTCTCAAACATGGCTAATGTTAGGGTTAAGATTAGGATTGGGGCTAGAATAGGTAATTTGAGTAAGTTTACATATTTGAAAAAAGTATGGAGTTTGGGTCTGCACAAAGAGGTGCTTCCGACCTGTAATAAGACGTGACGGGACATAAGAGGTCTGCCACGAGCTTCTCCTGCCACATGCCTCTGGAGGACATAAACACTGGAACGTGACTTGGATGATATATTGGCTTTGCCATGCCCAGATTGGACAAAGACAACACACTCAGCTTTGGGAAACAGCCACGTGCCTGTGGAGAACATGAACATTTGGAACAAATATGACACCAAGGACATGTAAGTCCTCAGATGTTCACTTTGGACCAGAACAAGGCAGGACAACTTGCATTTGAGAAATCAACTCAACTGAATCCAGAGACACTTGTAAAACTGGAAGGGTTCAAAATGTTCATGTTGCAGTTTTCCAACAGTAAAAAAAAAAAAAAAAAAACTAAGTTAACATTTTCATCAAAGTAGAAGTTCTCATCACTATAAAAAGTGGGCCATTTCTGCAGCTTGAAATGTGACGTCAAGAGACATTTTAGAGCTTTTGTCTTTAACAAAATGTCAATTACTGATAAGTTATAGTTTATTAATAAAGACCCATTATTAAACACAATAGACTATAATTTGAAACTCCACTGTATGACCCTGACAAACTGATAATTCTTCGGCCACTTCCTGTACTGAAAAAAACATTAAAATGATAATGCAATCTTTCTACTTTCACAAAGATCCATCGTCGTCTTTACCAAACCGAGGCCTTTCCATAAGAGCTTTAAACAACACATAATTTGAACTATTGTCATTTCAGCAATACTTTCTACAATTCCTCGACAGCGCAATTAACATCGATAATCCCACATGAAAGTCCAGATTTATGCACTGTTCCTGAACTCATCATTTTCAAACTTTCACGACAAAAAAACCTCTTTGGCAAGACATTGAAAAGTTTGAATTGCGGGATTGGGTTTTGCGATGGAGAAAGCCTGTCTGGTAAGTGTAATCTATTGACGGCGGGTGGTTTTTACATGGGCATTATGCGAGTGAAAAGCAGGAGGCCTTTTGTGGATTTATCTCCCGCTCCCACGCACTTTCCCGGCGTGTAATTTTCTGATAACGGCAAAACGGAAGCACTAGACTCTAAAAAGACACAGAAGCTCCACTGTGCAATTATACAGCTCCAAAAGAAAGTCTAGTCATCCATAACACCACACGGAGAGAGAGAGGGAAGCAAGGGAAGCCCACAACAGCTTTGTCCCACTGTAAGTCACAAAAGACCCAACACAAAATTATATTAGTATTTTGTATTTTGGTGTGCGTGTGTAAATTAAAAGAAGACAGCCTGTGCTCTTGTCCTAATATTTAACAGACTACCCAACTCGATGTATGCATGCATGGTGATAGACTGACATGAAAATTATTAGGCTACATTTTGTACAAAAACTAGATACTGCATAGATTCCAAAAATTTGTATTTTTTAAAATATGAGTAAAGTTTTCTACGAGAAAACAGATTTCTTTACTTGGGTGGAATTGCAACAGTAAAAATTCCTAAAGACAAAAAAAAAAAAAAAAAAAAAAAAAAAAAAGGGTTAGCACTTAAAAAGCCTTTACTTAGACACAGCTTTAAGATAGAATCTGTGTTTCAGCCCAGACTGGCCTTCCTCAGGATGCTGTACTATTTGAGAATGATGTTTTTGATGTGACAATGTTCCATTGAACTCTATAGAGAAAGTGGACTAAATTTAATAATAACACGCCTTTTGGAGAACTTGGACAAATGTGTTTCCACATGAAGGCTTTCAAGGGTCAGCAGTCACTTTCATTCTCTCTCTCTGAAACCTTCAAATCAAGTTAGAGGGGAATGATAAACTCAGACTTGAACTTTAACAGCCACATCAAGTCAATAAGATCAGAAGCTTTTTACCCTCTTAAAAATATTGCCAAAATCAAAGGCATCGTGCCAAAGTCAGATTTGGAGAGACTTAATCAAGCATTGGTCTCCAGTAGGTCAGACTATTGTAACAGGCCTGCTCACCGGCCTATCCAAACGAGCTGTAAAACAGCTGAAGTGCATCCGAGCGCTGCTGATGTACGTATATACTTCCAAGTGTCCTGACTTGGAAGTACAATCACATTAGTCCTGGTGTTAGGTCTTTTACTGGCTTCTGTGGCTCAGGGGACTTTAATACAGCTATGCTTGTGTTTAAGTCTCTCTATGGCTGAAGACCAAAGTACATATCTGACATGTGAGTGATTTATGAACCATCTCACACTCTGGGGAACTCAGTGACCAGAATCCAGCACCAACAAGACTGAGCTTGGTGAATCAGCGGCCTATCCAAATGAGCTGTTTTTTCTTAATGCCAACTTAAGATACTTTTTCAAGGGAGGAGCTTGTTATGTATGTGATGGTGTGGGAGAAACCTATTTTAGTCAGATTGTGACTGGATTCTTTAGCTTGACTAAAAGGCAGGTAAATTGTGCAGATTAGATGATGTATTTAACTTTGGAAAACAGCTAATTCAGCAGTGAGCACATGAAGGACATCACCACTTCAATCGTCGAAAAATAACCAGTGAAGATCACCAAACCAGGACCAAAGCCTTATCTCTGCCCACAGACTTTGATGAAATCCGGCCAGATTAGAACCCGGACTTGGTCTTAAAGGAGACACCATCAAACCACCGCTGCTGATTCTAATCGCTTTCCACTGCGCAAAAGGTCTGTGAGATTGTGAGAGCTCGGGCGCTTCACATTGTGCAGAAAAGATGACAATTTAGATGTTAAATATTACAGTGTTGCATGTGACGGATGTTTCACTGATAAAATGGACAAATGGATGACAATAGGAGAGACCCTGGTGAAATGAGGGGCAAGGGAAAGTTTCTACATTCTAATTTTTTGTAGCATGGCTTAACAGACAGACACACAATTATGAACCACACTGCGATGAACTCATTGCTTTTTAACATTTAATGTATTAATGTTAATGAATTGCTTGTTAAGTCATTGTCAGACACAAATTGAAAATAAATGACGTCCACTTTGCCCTAGGGGACTGGCTCAGTGAAGTCAGATGTACAAATGACATGTTAGTTAATGACCTGCTTAAATGTTGGATGGTTCTACTGACAGTCAAATAACATCTTAAATCAAACTATCTTCATCAGACTCTGTGTTACAATAAATTCCCTGTAAGTTATTTTTTAAAGAAACATCTATATGTATTCTGGCCCTGACAACCAGAATCTGGATGTGGGAGTTAGAAATGTCCTCTGTAATCAATGTCAACTGTCAGAC
This sequence comes from Mugilogobius chulae, assembly GCA_038363315.1. NCBI lineage: Eukaryota > Metazoa > Chordata > Actinopteri > Gobiiformes > Gobiidae > Mugilogobius > Mugilogobius chulae. Next base: position 19,222,533 of record CM076412.1, on the reverse strand, counting down.
ATGCAAAATAGTACTCTACAGCTGGCTCAAAAGATTATGGCCTCAAACATAACGTTAATCTCCCCATGTTAACATTGCATTAGAGAAAGCGTCATCATCTTCTGACATGCTACATGCTAATTGTGGTTTGGTTAATCAGATTGCCTTTGGTATTTAGCCAAACACACGTAAAGTTTAAGACAAAATCTTACTTTAAATGTTGCAAAAGGGCAGGTCCCAAGTGGAAGTGTCAGCCAAATGATTAGCATTGCATTAGCATCTTACAACAGAGTTGGTTCAGCGTTGACCAACCAAAAGGTTGACGTCAGGGGCAAGCACTTCATGGGTGACCAATTAAATCTGAAAACAAGTGAAGGCTTTTTTGATTGCATGAGTAGAATTGGTCATTGGTTGTCCATCTTTTGTTCAGGTCAAAGTGACATGGTGGCACAGTGGTCAGTACTCTGGCTCTGTGGCAAGAAGGTCCTGAGTTCAACTCTAAGGTGACTGGAGCCTAAAGTTGTTGATTTTTAATAATCTCCCCCTGTCTGTGTGAGGCGGCATGGTCTTAAGTGGATAGTGCACCTTTCCTCATAGGAAGAAGGTTGCAAGTTCAACTCCCGCTCAGCCCGGACCTTTCTGTGTGGAGTTTGCATGTCTGGTATGCATGTTAAAATAATACCCTCCAGCTACAGTAGTCCAGACCAAACCTACCAAGAACACCTAGAGATGGGTCCCCGAGCGCAGCACAATATACCTTAACCTGTCTGGGTACATTTCTTCTGAAACATGTCCAGTAGTACCACTGTTCCTCCAGGACCACAGATCAAAATTAGCTGTAGAATCTGGTTCAAGCATTTCTGTCATTGTTTTAAAGGTGGGGCTAACTTGTTTGTAAAATAGTAAAGTTGATCTTCCACTAAAACATATAATATAAAAACAGCACTTTGTGAAAAAAAAAAATAAAAAATAAAAAATTAGACCTTTGAGTCTTGTCTGAACTGAATAATAAAGATAAGTTTTAATTAGCGGAGCTGCCTCTGATGCTGACGGGTTCGACCATTTGACTTGTGTTAAAGAAATTTAAAGCATCAGATATACATGACGATATAATGTCAAAGGATGTATGAGAGGAAGTTGTCAGATTTAAAACCTAAATCACGTTTGCAGTGTGAAAATCAGCTATCCCACCTTTAATGTAACCAGATAAACTGTGACTCTCCTGTGCTCTTTATCTACTTTGTCTATTTCATCACTAGGAAAGGCTGTGCATAAGTCTTATCTGAACAAAGACACAACAAGACCACACAAGACAAAATATAAATATGCAATGTGTGTAAAACTCGTGGTGTGCAGCCGGCCTCGGAGAACCTTTAAGTCTAATGCATTATAATTAGTGGTGTAGAATGTTGACAGCATAAACCTCACAATAAGTTCTTTTAAAACACAAACCGACTCAGCGTTTGCATAATGATGAATAATGAGTTGTGCTGGAATTGAGTAGGATTTAAAGTCTCACTAAATTACAATGCGACACATCATTAATTATAAAAATAAAAAAACAGCCCGGAGCTGAACACTTCTGTTTGCCTCGACACAAGCGCTTTGAATGAGAGGCAAAAAGTCAAGCACGGACTACGGCTAATTACAACTGTGCGCTTTTCAAGGATCTGCTTCTTACTTAAATTAACTTTAGTTGCTTCAACGTAACACTGTGTGCACTTTGGTGAGTATTACGAGTTGCTAACAAGTTAATTATAAATAACAAAATCTTCTCTTATTTCAGTACGGTTAAATGCTTTGCTGCACTTTTCATTTGAGAAGGAGGTCAAAGCAAAAAGATTAAATTTATGGTGAAGGGAAAGTACTATTGTTTACCTTAACTGCCATTTCAGTCTAACAGGAATGTGCTAAAACATGTTCTTGAATTGAATGGTTGGGGATTAATTTTCAGAGAATTGTGAATTGTTTGTAAAAGGAATCACAAAACAAAAGTGGATATTTTTTTTATTAATTTGATTTTTTTTTTTTTTTTTTTTTTTTCACTCAATAGGCAATTTTACACCACTTTACAAAAAATGACTAAGGTACAATATATTGTGTATTGTGTAATTATCTACATTGTTGACCCATAGACTGGACAGAAATGGGAAGAGATATTCAGGAATTAAAAAAAAAAAAAAAAACAGAAAGAAAAACAGAAAGAACAAGCAATTACTGAACTCTTGACACATTAATTAGCAATTGTAGGAGATGATGATGATGATGATGATGATGATGATGATGATGATGATGATGATGATGATGATGATGATTTTGGTTAAAGTTGCATGGCAACAATTAAAAAAAAAAAAAACTGTTAAACCTAAAAAAAAAAATAGTGCCTCGTGGCTTTAGGCTTTTTGTAACATATTTACGTAAAAAGAAAGGGGAAAAAAGCATTTATACGTGCTCATCATGTTTTCATGACATTTCAGTGTACATCTACACTCTCTTCAAAAAGTGTGTTGTGATGGTGATGACGATGCTGATGACGACACCGATGGCGATGCTGATAACGACAATGGTAATGAAGACAACGATAATGATGATGACGACACCAACGGCAATGATGGAAACTCCACTCAGGGCCATGCCGGAGTCAGGCTTTTTCTGGGTCGTGTCGGTTTTTCCGTACTATGTTCCTGCGCACTGATTTGCTGGTTCTGCTGTAGCGACCGCAGCAAGTCTTCAAAACCTTGCCTCCACGACTTGCTTCGCTTTCCTCTGACCGAAGACACTGCCATTCACACTAAACACACGTGAGCCGCCTGTCAGCAAAAGTTGCCAACCAGTTCAAACGGGTAACCTTCGGCTTGGTGTTCTAGACCCTTAATTCTAAATATTCCCAGACCTTGCAATGTTCAGAACTACTTGATAAAATACAAATTCAGAATTCTATTCAGGGACTATTATAAAGCTTCCAAATAAACCAACCAACTAGAATCTTGCAAAAATAGTTTATCAATACTTTATAGGCCAGATAAACAAAAATTACAGCAAACAGCATGTGTTTTCAAAATATTTTCTTGGGGGAGGACACCCCACCACCCCCCTGATCAGAATCTTTCATGCTCAAATTATAACAGTAGCATATACCACTATTAACATTTATATTACATAAAAACAAAAAAAAAAAACTAAAACAAGTAATTGAGACAACGTTGTTGTTAAAAATGTTTTCACCAGGATAAAAAGGTTTATATTTGCCATGACAATTTTAGCTTTTTTTTTTTTTTTCTAAGACTCTTGTCTTACAAATGTGTCTTTTATTATCCCTCAGTATCGTGCACTGTATTCTTTCTTTGATGTATCGTTATAAATTTAACACTATCATCCATCTACATGTACTCCTGATCTGACCTAAGAGAAGTTTATCCTTCACTATCAAACTGTGCATATTCAAACCAGAATAGTCTCTCCACATGCTGATGTTTGAGAATGATTTACAATGCATCTCGACTTCAATAATTCTCGTTGAAGTTGTTGTTTTTTTGTTTTTTTATCTGAGTCTAGCTTAAAGATCTGTGTCGCAAAGCCTCAACAATAAATTACGTCCCATTAAAGCAAATCAATGAAGTAGAAAAAGGTGAAATAGTCCCTCCGCTGCGATATTAACTGCGGCCGCTTCAATTAGAAAAGGTCATTTGTGCTGTTACGATATTGATCAGCGAAGCCTTAACTGTGCTCTTGTCTTTGAATATTTGGACATTTTCATCGCGTATAGTCTTCTGCCATTTATTTTATACATCTGGTTTCATTTTCTAATTTCCTCGTTCCAAAGTTCAGCTCTCGGGACATTACACTAAAAGCAAAGTCGTGTTTTGGCTTGATGTTTTTTTTTTCCTCTGCACCTCGTCCACTTAAACTGAATACGACGCCCTTTGGATGATGTCTTTCAAAAGGGAGGCAGTTTTCAGAGTAACACCGCCAGCAATAAGCGGGAGAGGCCCAGAGAGGTGACCGCTGCTCCGGGACGGACACGAGGGGCAGACAGACGTATGCAGAAGCTAATTTAGAGATGGAAAAAGAGGAGCTCAAATGTGTCTTATTAGTGAGATGAGTTAAGCAGAAGAACGTGGATGCTTATGTCGGAGAGGAGAAAGGATTGTGTTGTCTCTGTAGAAATGACTCCGCCGTGCTTGACCTATCCTTCACTGTCACTGCAAAAACTAAGATTCACAATACACTTTTAATTCAGATGAGGATTTGCCTAGAAAGTTTGGTTCGATTGGGTAATTGTGAATGCGCAAAACAAACTCTGATCCAGTCCAAAATTTCAAAATCTGGTCCAGTCTTGGGTCGGTTAAATCGAGCGGTGTAGTGGTGCTCCACGCTGAGAGCAGCGTGGATCACACAATTGTATTTCATCGTTCAATAAAAAGAATGATAATGCATTGGATTTATACAACACTTTTCATGACACCCAAAGACGCTTCACATTCTGCATTATTCATTCATTCAATTCTTGGTACTGGTAAGCTACTATTGTAGCCACAGCTGCCCTGGAGCAGACGGATGGAAGCGAGGCTTCCATTTTGCGCCATTGGCCCCTCAGACCACCACCAACCATTCACACACACCAGATCCATACTCGGCAAAGTGGGTGAAGTGTCTTACCTAAGACACAATAACGAGTTTCTCCTGTGTTCCCCCACTGTGGCACCTGAGGTTCCTCCACCGGTCTCTCATCCAAGTACTTCACAGGCCCAACTTGCTTAGTTTCTGAGATCTGACGAGATCAGGCTTTTGGCATGCTGGTATGGCTCTCGATATTTATAAAAAATAACAAAGTTATATGTCATAGATGGAATCAAATACAAAAAGTAACACTACAGCTCATATTACTGAGGAGAAAATGGTCTATATTCATCTAATATTTAGTTCCACAGCTAAGTGAGTAGATAACAGACCTTGCAGTGCCAGATTCGCTCAGACATGAACTTTTTCTTACATTTTACTCTCAAAATGCCCAGTCCTCTCCTCTCGTCTTTTGAAGTGAAAGTCCACATTGTCCGCACTCCTACACCTCGTCTGTCACTCACACTGGGTCTGCTAATGTGAGCGAAGTTGTATGATAGATCCATAAAAAAACAAAAATATAAAGTCCAGCAGTGTGTTTGTGTTGGATCTAGCTGATGTCTTCTCTGAGAAGCCAGGTGTCTTCTCTGCTGTTACGTACGAGCACATCTAAAGGCGGAGGGCAAATTGTCTCTACTGCAACGATTTGATTGGTAAAAAGTGTATTGTGAACACAAACTAAGCCAGTTTGAAGAAAGAACAACGTTGCAACTTTGGTTCCCAATTGAGCTGAGTTTGTTTCAGTTTGTATTGTGAATGCGGCTAAGACCACACACAGCTTGTCGTGTCAGGAAGACAGACTGTGCAAAGGGGTTTGTTCCTGTTAGGAGATGTTGTCTCTTTGGGTTGTCAGTTTTTCTTTTATGGGGATAGTCCAGGTCAACAAATCCATAATGTGACAATCAAGCAGTGAATTCTGGCTGACAATCTGACAGTTTACGCTTGAGAAGTCACACAGTTAACACTACGAGTTGATTTGTAGTATGAAAGAGAGTCTTTCATCCTTATGTTGAAAAGTGAATTAAACTAAATGGACATGTCAAATGGTGTAAACATTATGGAAAAGCCACTCATTAGTTTGTGCTATTTTGTATTAGCCGCTAATGAGACGCGGCATTCTGAGTGTCAGCAGTAATTACAACCACTTTACAACAAATCGCTTTGATCAAGTCCACAGCTACAGCAAACACACACACAAACCACACATCACCATAATGACATACTGCAGGATTATTAGGGAGTTATTTCTTTCTATTAAGTCTAGATCTTTCAATAGATAGATAGATAGATAGATAGCTAGATAGATAGATAAAAATCCCTCTTGAGATCATCACTTTCCCACCGCCAAGCCGCTTAAGCTGGAAGATGTTGACAGCAGCAGAACATTCTCCATTCTCACGTCTGTCACATGTGCTCAGGGTGAACATTGCTCTCATGTGTAAAAAGCTTTTTCTCTGTTCTCTGGCAAATGGACTGCGTGTTGTCGCTGGGTCCTCCCTCATAGAGTCGGTTTCTGACCATGTACAGTGCATTAGTGTCCTGTTAGAGGTCATTTTAAAAGGCGGGAGCGTCTGTGCTGGGTTGTCCCTGGTATCTCGTCCATGCTTGGCACCGTACATTACCACATTGTGATTGAGAGCACTGGAAACATGCAGTCTGTGGTCAGGCCCTGCAAAACCAGTCATTTGAAAAGATAGATTTAGGTAAATGCCTTTTATTTCAACTGTTGTCTTGTTGCATCAATGTTGTCGACCAAAATAACACACCAAACAAACATGATGTTTCTCTCCATTGGATTTAAAGATAAAGACAACATTTAGTTAGGGATGGACGATTAATTTAAGTCACTATTCAGTTTTAAATTTTGAAGCCGATTTTTTTTTTTACTTAAGACACAAAATAAACCATAATACATTACATTTAAAACAAAGCTACTGTTGTGTATGCTCAGAACTTGTATATTTTTTCTGAACATTTGAACAGTAATCAGTAATATTTAGTGTCCATATTTAGAGGTCCACCCATCAGTTGTTATTGCAACATAATAATGACATTCAGTCAAGTTTGAGCTTTGTTTCTTCATAAATTGTAGCTATTATTGTGTGTATTATACAACTACAGAGTGTTCAGTGTGTAAGTCAGAGACTCCATGAGCAAAACAAATCAATTCTGGCCTTTTGATCGCTGCTTACTTCAAACGATTGTCGAAGTGTTTGATTGATTGTCCAGCCCTACAACATTTGTCAAAATATTTGTACAACGAGCCCGATCTCACAAGAAAGCGTACATTCACCACGACATTACACAATATGTAAATGAGGTATGATTAGCACGAGTCCACGGCCATCCTGCGTAATTATAGTACGCGTCACAGTCCCCATTCATTTTAATGGTGGTTGTTAAGATGTGTTCTTATTCATGAATATTCATGGAATCCTGATTCTAATCTTAACCTGCCCCAAGCCCCAGATCTAATCTTACCAATTTTAGTAACTTTATGCCTGAACTTACCCGTTTCACTTGAAGAAAACGTCCCCACGTGGCTTCAACCAAAACTCGTGTTTTTTAACGCTGTGAAATCTCGTGTCATTTTTACTCTTTTTCATATCGTGCTAAATGCACGGTGTAACATAAGTACTAAAAATAGCTGTGAAGTCGTAGTCCAAATATGCTGTTTTTTGTGTCGTGGTAAAAGTACGCCATCTAGTGAGACTGTGTTGGTACAACATACAGCAACACAGTGGCACAGCGGTTAGCGCTCTGGAGTTTGCATGTTCTCCCCGTGTCCGCGTAGGTTTCATTTGGGTACTCTGGTTTCCTCTTCCTCCTACAACTAAAAACAAGTCCAATGTGCCTCACCTCTGCCTAGAAATCTGGAACAAACATCTCTGTCATTTTGCTTATTGTAATTGTACTTTGTCCTTAATAAACATTACCTTCTTCAAACTCAGAAGGTTTGCTTGTGTGTTTTTTTAGCATTTGGCTAACCCACAATATAATGAAATAAATAAATACAATGAAGCTGAGGATGGGGTACATGAATATTTTCTATCTATTTCTTAACGTAATTTTTGTGTGTGTGTTAAAGTGTAAATAAGGTCTAGATTTTTAAGTATAGCACAATTAACGGTGGGGTAGCTAACTTTTTTAGTTTTAAATTTGTAAACTTTGTGTTTTTTTACTAAAAGGTATATACTAAATACAGCACTTCTGAGTACTGTCTGAACTGAATAATAAAGAGGTTTAGTTCTAATCAGGAGCTGAATGCTGCGCTCTGATTGGCTGAGCTTGGGGCGGTCACTCCAGTTTCACTTTGTTGCTTGTAAAAAGACGTTTGTGAGCCATAAATGCAACTGAAATGAATACATGTCGATATTAACCATGTGTCGAAGGATTTATGAGAGGAAGTAGTCAAATTTAAAACCTAAATTGTGTTTGCAGTGCACAAAAACAGTCGAGGAAAGATTTGAAAATGTCCTGTTTAATTAAATTAGAATATCTGATTTTGATATGGATTACTCTCTGCAGTGATGGCTTGACAACTTCTCTCCTTGTGGCGCATCAGCAGGTTACAAAGTCAGGTAAAAATAGTCGTGAGTGATGCTTCTGCTAAAACGCGTCACATCTTTCATTCGGGCTGCTTTTCGGTCGGTCGTTTCAGTGATTTGAGACGCGCTTCTCACAGGGAAGTGTTTTTAGATTCAGATGTGATGGATTTCTGCCTAAAATGCTGCTGAACATGCAAAACAGAAGACGGAACGAGACGAGAGGCCATTTTGTCAAGTCTGTCCCAAAGTTAGTTTGCTTCCGAGGGACAGGCAGAGGTGCACTTTTAACTGAGAAATGTTGGAGGAGTAAAGGAGAGGGTGAAAGGAGGGGGTGAAAGTGGAGAGGAGGAGTGGGATTAGTTTGACAGCAGAGAGAGAGACTTGGGACACTAAGCAACTAAAGAACATGGAACCAGTAGTTAGCTGAGCATGGATTATTGTTATTTTCCCAGGTTCATACTGGACGTAATAATGGAAGAGAATGGCTACTATTTGAACTGAGGAAAAAAAAATTAGTGGAGGAGTTGCAGCAACCACAGTACGAAGTCTGATCTGTAGCAGGAAATAGAAGATGAGCAATGTCTGTGAGGTAAGATTAGATCTGTTTTCCGTTTGACAAGCATTCCATCCCCATCACGCATGCTCACTTGGCAAATGTCTGGTGACGTATGGATAAATACAAATAAAAATTAATGTTAAAACAGTAAAGCATTTGTGTATGGCAACACTGCAAAATGTAGAGTCAGATTTAAATGTATTGGGCAGTTTTGTTATTGTTTCTTAGTTTACATCAGTGATGCGTTTGGGAAGCAAACTCCACAAACTGTTTGTCCAAATGTCAAACCTAACTTGCCTTTGCCTTCGACAGCTCAGTGTTTCTCTTATTTCACAAACACAAAAACATGATGCAATGTTTACAGCACCTATACCTCAGTCCAGAGTCTTTCCACAAAAACACAGCATTTTAACAGTCAATATTATTTGTGAGAGACAGTTTGTGCTAATTGCAGGACAAAGTGTTACACATAATGACCCACTAAAGCATTATTAGCATTTAAGTTGTTTATCTTCTCTTTAATTACTTTAAGCTGTTAAGAAAGAACTTTAAAGTCGAATCATTCTGGCAATGTCTGGGTCTCGACTTACAAAACCACCTGGTCCTGCCAAAAAACACAATTAAGAAATCCAACACAAAAACTGGTCAAGAGGTACTCAAGTAAGTGTGACTTTAAATGAGATATATTATGTAAAATCTAAGTATTCTGAGTTTGTCATCATGTTTTAGCTGTGTTCTGTCATCATCAGTTTTTTCAAAGTTGTACTGTATGTTGTTAGAGTAATCGTGTCTTGTCCGGCTGGTGATGATCCAGTGCTCAGAAAATTCTAGTTTTCACCAAACTCAATTCTAGTTTTCAAAACTCAATTATGATGTATCTGTTAACTGGATATTTCTTGCTTTGAAACTTTTAACACTTTCCCTGCCAACGGCAAAATATCCATCATTGCGCGACCAATCGTAGACTGCCAATGACGTCTATTTCTGTCATAGACCTTTTATTCTGTGCGACGATGTCGGACTCACTGATAAACATGTTGACTTGGTCTGCAGTCAAATATATGATGCAGTTTCACAGATTCACCAGCCGAGGGTGGTAAAGGATGAGAACAATACATGTGCTCTTTTGTTGACATACCCAGCGGAGTCGGTATTTGCGGATCATCTGCTTCTGGAGGCCCGGCTTTCTTTTCAAACGGATTTCAGGCAAAATACTTTGGACTATAAACATTGCTGCGTATGTTATTACAAAAGTTAATATAGATAGTTACAGATATTTTATCTTTAAAATTAAGAAAGCACAATCTTACTGGACTAGGACTTGAGAAGAATGGCACATGCAGCGAGTCTTGATGGGGAGAAACTAAACTTCGTCTTCTGTGAGTGATCCAAAAGAGGTCAGAATAAAACTACTGTATTTCTTTATAATTGAAGGGTTGTTCAGCTCGGCAGAGGCGATTCGCCTAAACATCTGACGCTTCAATCTCTGACCACCACCAAGTGTTCCCACACACAGGGTGGAACATGCAAACTCCACACAGAAAGGCCCAGATCGAGCAGGAGCCGAACCCATAACCTTCTCATTGTGAAGCTAAAGGGCTATCCACTCTGCCACGATGCCACCAATGTGATATGTGATGTGACACAGATCAGGCAAATAGAGGAGCCAAGTGGCTTCATTAAATATGCATGTGTGTCTATATCCAATGCTAATGTTTTCTACTTTCTAATGCAGATTATATATATTCAGCCTCATTCATGAAGCATAAATTGTAATCTCCATACATGAAGACGTAAAGTAATTCTACTGACTTTGGCTTTTCCTCAAGATTTAATTGTTTTACTGTTTTTATGTCACTTGAACTGGAGGGCACTTTGGTCAACACTGCTGTTTTAAGCACTTTTTTTAATTAGTTGATTGACTGATTGTGAGAAGCTAGCAAAGAACTACTCTTCCAGAAATCAGTCAAATAAATGTAAGTAAATCCGAGTACCACCCACCTCTGCTGATCATTTCCATTTGTTAGATTCTTCTTACATTTGCAGAGGATATGTGCTGCTCTTCCGTGGCCCAGCCTGAAGCACAGTGTGTTTACCTCACATACACAGCACAGTGAGGAGCCAAACAACACAAGACTGTATAGATTTAACAGCATCCGCCCACTCTCTATAAAGAATCACACGTACTGTAAACAACTACATCTGCTCAAATCAGGACAAAAAACATTTCAAAGGTAAAACGCTTTAACGTCAACAGGATGGCAGGTCATGTTAGTCAGCGTCATTCTATACAGTCTGTGCCTCAAGAAAGTCACAATTTACTTTTTGCTCTAAAATGACTATTTATACCTGTATGTAACTCATAAATCCAACACGCTTAGGCGGGTTCCTCTCTTACCCCGGTGCACATCATAATGCCAAAATATGAGGAAAAAAACAAAAAAAAAATAGAGGGAAGACACCAACACCACACTATGTCTGAGGGTTGATGTATTCAAATATATATTTAATCAAAGGTGGGTTGCTGTGTCTTCAAACTTCTGGGCCACTTTTGTTCCCCAGTTTGCAAGTGGGTGAGTCTCTTTTGGATGAAGTAAGATATTGCAAGTGAATATGGAAATAATATGCATAAAGCAACTAGCAAAATCAGTGACACGGACAGAGAAAAGTTCAAACTTACTGATTTAATTTGATGACATTTAGTTATGTGATAGTCTATTTTACCCAGAACCGCAGCAGAGCAATGCAGTGTTCTAGTGACTGAACCCGTGTTATTGCCAGAATCCACTGGAATCTATGTTGTTTTGGACAAATATGGACAGCAGTGGACGAAAGTTGGTATAACAGGCAGTTTGCAAGAAATCCGCACATGTCCCGATCCAAACTCACCTCACAGTTTGTCATGGACATTGTTTATTTATAAAGCACATTTAAAATACAGTTGTACTGTTCAAAGTGCTGAACAAATATAAAAAGCACAAACATAACAACAATACAAACATTCAGCAAAGCATAACAAAATACATGTTTCAGCCAAGTCATCTTGAAGGCCAGCTCAAAAAGAGTGTATTTCTATCCGGAGCCGATCAAACGGTTAGGGTCAGACATGTTCCTTCTCTGCTCTGGCGTCATATATCGTCCACACTCCAGTCCAGAGCGAAGTAGTATGGAGGGACAAAGACAGAGGTGATCCGCAGAAGCAGAGTCTGGATCAGCTCAGAGCTCTCAGAATGAAGATGCAGATTAACAGCTTTCTCATCTCGTGGCCCTTATAGAATGCATTAGTGCGCACAGACTTGGAGAGAGCACGACTGCATGTCTTAGACCTCCTATTGCTGCAGTCATTTATTTGGAAGACACTTGTACTAGGAAATTACAAAAAAAAAAAAAAAAAATCAATGGTGGTCGTTTAATAGGTAAAACAAACTCAATGTCTGAATATATTATAACAGTGTTCGCTCATCATTAGTTTGCATTTGGATTGATAGTCTACCACCTGCTTCTGTACTGTGTTTTCTGACTTTCCACACTTTTTCGACTATTCCATCTTCTTATACTGTCTTTGTCTTGTCAGATTTCTCTTTTGATCCTATGTGCCTGCTGTGCTCCTAAAGCGGCTAAAGGGACTTGATTATCTGGTCTCTCAGTGCGACTGGAAACCAAGAATGAGGCGATTGGGGAGCCTGCCTGCTCGGACAGCTCAGAGCTTCACACAGGACGCTTATGACACCTGGCTGGACACTATACCATCTGTGAGTGTGGGCTTTATGACTCAGTTCAAGGAGGAAATTGATCATTCACCGATGTGTAAGTTTAATAAGGGGACACCTGCATTCAGCTTTTGGGTTTTGTTCTTGCCCTATTGAAAAATGTATAAGAAAGCTATGGAAAATCACTCCCAGGTACTGTCTGTGAAAATTAAACCCTCCTGGGGCATGAATGAACGACCGAAGGATTACATCAGAAAGTGGCACGGATAAGAATAGTTTAAACCTGGTTCAGTCCTGATCCAGGATTGACTGGGGATGGACGATTTGTCGTGTCACTCATGAACCAGACGTGTGGACCTGACGGTGTGTTTCTAGGACTGATTGATGAATTGTTATCTGAGATAAATTAACTTAAGATCAGCCAAACATAGATTATGATCATTTTCAACCCTCAACCCCCCTTATTCTCCTCCAAAAAAGAGAACTGGTTGGTCTATCTTATCCTGCAGATTCCACAGCTCCCTGTCCAAGGCCAAGCTCCAGAGGACTAACTGTAAACATATTTAGCCTGTGGCTCACACTTTGCAGACATAACTTCAGATCCTAACTTACACCATACACTCCTCCTCCACCCCTCCCTTCTCCTGTCTTACATCAACCCAAGTCCAAACAAAAAATTCCACCACATTACCATGTGTACTGTGTCTAGTTATATGTCTATTTGCTGTTGGACAATCTCCCTGTATTTCCTAATTATGTTTCAGATTTTCCAATGCTTCTGATGGTATTGACCAAATGTTTCATTATTTGATTGTCTGACATATTTTGTTTGCTAAATCAACAATCATGTGAAGTCCTCTGAGATAACTTGTTTTGAAGGTTTTTTCTCTTGAAGCTTGATTTCCATCCATCCATCCATTCATCCATCCATCCATCTATCTATCATCTGCATTCTGATGCTCACATATTCTTACAATAAAAGAGCAGGGTATATTACTTTAGAGAGGTGGGTCTTATCAGTTCTGAAGTAGAAATTGTTTGTAGAGCTGTTCTACATGTCTACAAGTACGGAAGTCCAGAACTGCCAGTGTGGAGTAAACATTTTTATCAATATTCTCGTTATTACGACTTTTTATTTACGTTCAAACGACTTTTTTACGTTCAATCGTGAATATAATGTCTTTATAACTACTTTTTATTTATTACGTTAATACGAAAATATATTCTCGTTAAAACGACTTTTAACAAAAATAGACAGCCCTTCCCATGATGCTCCAGAGCCCTGTACAACGACGTCTCTGAACCTAGCCTGGTTGACTAAGGTACGAGGCCAATCACAGACACAGAAGTTACGCTACACAGTTCATTTAAATGTCATGCATGGATATAACAGACTAAATCACAAATGTACAGACATCACCAAACATTTAATAGATCGACCACTTAGTCTGTTGGTTTAGACAATGTCTTTTGTCTGAGCCAAAGTGATGCGTAAAGATCCACAGCCAATGTGTAAAAGTGCATTCAATCATTATTTCTTGACAATGAAAGCATTTAGTAATCATCACACAGATTAAACAGGATTCTTCCAGTGTTACTGCAACATATGGCTCCTCTTTATAAATAGGTGCGCATCGCTTTGATATAAAATACGCCGTGACTTTCGTCTTTCCTCATTTCTCGCTGCCCTTTCTCATCTCTCTCTCCCCGTCTCTTCGCAAAGGCCTAAATTCTCGATCGTCTCTGATTGAACGTAAATATAAGGTTGTTATAACGAGAAAAGCTGAAAAAAATGTTTACTCCACACTGGCAGTTCTATACAAGTCTTCATAGTGCACCTTTTTAAAGTTACAAACCGTCAACATTTGTTTTAAGTTTGAATGGACCTGTTTTAGCTGCTTCCACTGCTGATCTAAAGTGAAGTGTACAAGACGTCAGTCACACAGTCTGGGGCAGAGCCAGGCCAAACGTCATGATTGGACAGAGGAGACAGAGCGATGGGGGTCTAAGTGGAGACAGATGGCCGTTTCACTGGACCGGCAGCACATGAAAATACAGTATATATAAAGAAGTAGGTCACCAAATGTTCCTTCAGCGGTCAGCAATTATGGAGCAGTGGAACTCGAAATATGTCTTTGAAAAACCATCTGATAATGTTAAACTTATTTTGTATTTGGATTCTAAAACATGTTATGGTGAAATGGAGTCAGGATTTTAGGATTCTGTTTGTTTGATGAAAGAAAATATTGCTTGGATCCAGAAGCCTACACTTTTTTTCTAATAGCAGGTTTGGTCACCATTCTTCCACTGCATCTCAAATCAAATCGAGTAAGATTAATTGCTTATGTAATCTCAAATGTTTTACTGGTTTCAAGGACCTGTTCGAAGAGATTTTGACTTAAAATAGGAAAAGGAAATTTGCCAATGGGGTAAGTGAAATTATTCTGGCTCAAAATGAGAAGCAACGTCTTTAAAAAGACCAAAAAACTTTGAAACAAGGACACAGTCTTGGTATATAAATAAACAGATGTCAAATGTGTCCTAATTCTGAAAATAAGATTAAAATCCAAAAATCATTTTAACTTTTCTTAAAATGTATTTTTTGCTGTGTTTATGCGTTGGTACGGAGACTGCAGACATTGTGAGACCACTGGAGATTATTGGTCGGGGTCACTTTTCGCTCTACTGCTGAAAGAGTCGCTGTCCATCTGGTTGGATGGGGACACTTCTTTGTTCAAAACAACAAAACGGTACGAGAGCAGCTGTTTGGATCAGGTCTGAACTAGTCTACCAGACGTCTGTTTTTCTCACCATTTTTTTTTTCTTTTTTACTTCGCCTGAATGTAACGTGTATGATTCGTAGGGTCGAATTTCATTCACAAAAGTTGAATTTGCAGCATGAATTTTGTTTTTGCACAGTAATAAACTTGTTAGCTGACAATGGTGCAGGCTCGACTTGTTTCGACGGTGGCTCTTTCTGCATGCCGCCCCGTGTTGATAAACAAATAATCCCTCTATAACTAAATAAAGTTTATATATTGCCTGGGTCAGAGATACAGGGCCAGTGTTTCTGCATTTTGTTTACAACTTTGATGTCATGTAGAGCCATGTTTATCTCACAGGAAATACCAGATTAAAGCAGTTCCATCTGAAACTGTCACACAGATGCGTCTCTCTCGAGCAGATCTACAGATTTATCGGCAGTTCATTTGTGCGTCCCACCCACTCTCTGAGTAAACACTCATTACAGGCTCCGTGTTAGCGCTAGCACCTGCTCCAAATCCAATCTCACTGTGATTTAGGCTGACCGCACCGTGCCCAATCTCCAGGCCTCCTCGTTCACCAGCGGCCACCTGACAGCGCAGTCAGATCAGGACTTTGGATTCAGATCAAACCAGGACAAAACCAACACTATACTATTGGCTTAGAAATGCTAAAATAAAACCCAACTGTCCGTCTCACTCCATTTTACACAATTTAAATGTAACTTTATGTCTGTCACACATGTTTTTTTTCGACATGAACTGGGATTTTAATTCATTCTGAGAAATCATAGCTCACCTGCCACTGAATCCTTTGTACAAAATGATAGGATGCCCTCCCACATGTGCTTGTCCTGCTCAAAGAGCACTCATCAGTATCAGACAAGTTCTAGGCCCAAGTGTTGCTCAAACTTTTGTGTGAGTTTGATGGAAGTACAACAATCTGATAAATGTTGTCACCACAACGCAGAACAAACCGTCTTTATACAGCAGACACAGGTCCTCGGTGCACTTCACAAACATATGCAGACATGTGAACATACAAACCTAGTGACAACACTCATTATACGCAAAACAGTAGCACTTAAAGAAAAAGCAGACATCTGTATTCACGTTGGTTCATAACCTTTTTATTGATCAGACATTTGACACTCTGACTGCTGTCTCTGCTTTAATCACATCAACACAAGACATAAAATAAAAAGTCCATACAATCTATTTGCCACATATTTCTTGTTTTGGAAGTCGATAAAGAACGCTGTCTCAACTGGAGCCAATGAAAGGTTTCAACCCATCTGTGCTGCTTCTGATTGGTCAAATTTGCTGTCACCAGGACATTTAACTATTCACAGTCTGTGACTCTGTCTTGTTCCACAAAAATGGCATTTTACAGTTTTTGTGAATGAGAGACTCGAGAGCCAAGTTGAAGGCATTGTAGTATCAGTCAAAACTGTTGCCGGAATGCGCCCTAAGAGTTCTCGGATCTTATTCTGGCTTGTTCCAGGTCAAATTAAGCCCTCCTCATAGCTTTTTGAATGAACTTGCCCAACACTGTCCAGAATACATTATGAACGTCTCTAATTGTTTGAGACTTTTTGAGTAGACTTTCATTCACTTCTATTAAATGAAAGTGCACTGTGTACTTGACTCTCTCCCCCTGTCTGCTTCATGTGTCTTTACTTCCACTCTCTTTTCTCGCACTGTCAGGTCAGGTGAAGTCAGGTGAAGTCTCTCCGTCAGTCCACAGCACATTTTAGCCTCGGTCATCATGTCTCCAAATGGAAAAGGATTACGGCCAGACCCTGAGAAACAAACAGATGTGAGCAGAGGCAGGAGAAGGCCCATAAATCATCCTAAATAACTGTAGAGTCGTGATTTCTCCAGCTTGGCTACAGTGGCTGAAATGAGCTCTGTCTCACCAGGAAGAGATGTGCACAGAAAGTGTAACTCAGTAAGCTCATAATACAAAATTCCACTGATACTTTAGTGATTAGTAACATAATTCCCCACCTGTGCTAATTTTTTTCAGTGCCAACATTTATGAAATCCTATTGCCTTTTGTTGTACTCCAGCATGATTAAGTTTTATGGTTGGTCGGAAACTGGGAGAATGTGCTTATATCTTTTTAAATTTTTTTTTACAATAACAGTGAAGAATATGCTTCCATAGGCACACTTCAGGATGTACAATTTCACAAACCTAAGCAACCCTTATTGCTCGCGGAGGGTCCTACTTTCCGTGCCAACCTTGGAGCAGACCCTCCCATCATGATTCACTTTGGTCCCTTTTTAAGCTCAATGATTAGACAAGAAACAAAACCAAATGCAGACATGATCTTGTGACAACCCGCTGTACTTCCAGTCGTGATCTTTCCTTGTCATCATATTTGTTGAGCCAGCTAGCATCTACAACTATTCCCTGTTTGCAGAGGTAAAAAAATTCTAAAACTTGTAAATCCTGAGAATAATGCATCCAACATGATCCATAATAATGCATCACATAAAACAAGGTTAAGATATTGTACCACCTAAATAAATGAATAGTGCAGACTTTATGTCTTTAAGCAGTCCTAGTAGTGGTGATGGTTAAATAATATTTGGATTATGGAAGAAAAGTAGTTCATCTAACATCAAGAATAGATAAGAAGTCTAGCAGCACAGTGACTCCGAGTGACCAAACCCAAACCGGAGTCTAAATGACAGCGCTGAGAGAAAGGAAAGAGAGGGGATGATCTCCTATATGCAAAAAAAAAAAAAAAAAAAAAAGAGTGTGAAAGAGAAGGAGGCACTGTTAATTATGATGAAAAGGTGAGAAGAAAATAAAAAAAAAAGACAATGTTATTGGCTTTCCGAGAGCAAACTGTTGATTGTATGGGCTCGTGCACGGAATTTCAGTTGGCTGCGTACGTTCAAAAATGCTAACTTTTTTTTTTTTTTTTTTTTTTTTTTTTTTTTTTTTTTATATTATTTTATTTCTTTGTGATGTGCTTCGTTACAGTATTGTAATACTATGGCGAACTATTAGCGTTTAGCAGGGACCGATATAACCTTTTTTTTTTATTTACACAATAGTAGGTTTACAACAATTTTCAGGTTAATGCAATTTTACATTTGTCAAGACAATTTATAGTTCAAACATACAATGAATTAAAATAAAAACAAATAAAATGAAACATTAAAGAATTTAAATAAAATAAGACATAAAAAAATCAAAGAAATGTTATACATTTTAAAGGTCAACAAGTCTGTAATAATCTATTTGTTTTAACAACTTAGTGGATGTTTTTGAATTGATAGAACGTAGGGTTTTATAATACAATTTCATTTCATTGTAGAAAGCTTTAAAAATTGGTGGGGACTTAAAATATTTACATTTGTGTATGTAATGTTTTGCCAATATGAGAATTACATTTACCAATAAATTGTCTAGTTTGTTGTCTAGAAAAATTCCATACAAAATGTCAATCTGAGAATCAATTTTAAAACTTATATTTTCTTTTCCAACCATTCTTGTGTTTGAGTCCAAAATATCTTTGAGAAATTGCATTCATAGAAATATGACCAGTAGTTTCTATATTTGAATTGCAAAAGGCACATGCATTGCTCTCAAAGTTAAACCTGAGTCTGAGAAATTCACTTGAAGGATATATATTATTAATTAATTTAAAATGAATCTCTTTCGATTTTGGTAAAAGTGGATATTTCAAATATTTTGTTCTCAAATTGTTTGTCTTCGACTGATCAAATGTTCTAAACTCTTGAACTCTTGGGCACTGCTTTGGATATAATTCATTTGTTAATTCTTGTCTGATAAAACTGTTGTCACAAATTTTGTTAAAAAAAATGTGTTTCATTAATGAAAAATTTAGGTAATGTTGGTATTGAATTGGAATGAATGACAATCTCTTTTGCCAAGCACCAAGAAGGGTTTAGGGACTGCATTAACAAGACAGAAAAATAGTTTGGATCACAATAAAAGTTCCATTCAAACAGAAATTGTTATATGATAACAGATCTCCATTCAAATCAAGTAAGTCCAAAATGCACCAAATATTTTTGTCCATCCATTCTTTGAAATATAGAGACTTCTTTCTATGAAGGATGTATCTGTTGTTCCAAAGCGGCGTTGTATGTGGAGTGAAATTATGTTTGTACAGCAACTTCCAGTACAACAGAACTTGTTGATGAAAACTAGACAATTTCACATTTAGTTTGTTTACATCATAATCACATTTCATTAGGAATTCTAATCCACCACAAGAAGCAAATATGTTACTGGGAAAAATATGCCAAAGATTGTTTGTGTTTTTCAAAAAAGATTTCAACCATTTAATTTTAATGTGCCATTCATACATTCATAGTCAATAGCTTTCAGTCCTCCATTCTCATAAGACTGAACTAAAACATCTTTTTTTAAGTAGTGTGCTTTGTTGTTCCATATAAAGTTAAAATTTATTTCATTCACCTTTTAATAAAGGTTGAATCTAATGCAAGAGAATAAGTGGGGTGAAGTAGTCTAGATATGATGTCAGCCTTTGTAAGCAAAACACGTCCGAATATTGTAAGATCTCTTTGCAGCCAAAGATTACAAATATTCTTACATTTTGCAAGTTTATCATAAAAGTTTTTTTCATGCCTTTCTTTTTGATTTCTTAGTTATATGCATTCCTAAGTATTTTATTTCTTGTTTAACTCTGATATTATGTATTGCATTTTGGAGTAGTTTTTAATTGGTAAAAGTTCACATTTATCTAGATTAAGATATACAGAGGCTTTAGAAAACAGTTCTATTCTTTTAGCATGGGATTTGACTTCATTTTTTAGAAAAAGTGTAGTATCATCTGCATATTGACTAATAATATTTTATTTCTTGTTTAACTCTGATATTATGTATTGCATTTTGGGAGTAGTTTTTAATTGGTAAAAGTTCACATTTATCTAGATTAAGATATAAACCAGAGGCTTTAGAAAACAGTTCTATTTCTTTTAAGGCAGTGGGTATTTGAGCTTCATTTTTTAGAAAAAGTGTAGTATCATCTGCATATTGACTAATAATAAGCTTTTGTCCAAAAAGCGTTATTCCTTCAACTGTTTGAATATTTTTTAGATAATTTGCAAGTAATTCTACAGCAAGAATGAACAGACCAGGGCTGCTTGGACATCCCTGAATTATTCCTTTATTTAAGTTAAACTGACTTGTGGTACCAAAAGGCAATGACACTGAACTAGTTCTGTTATTATAAAATGTATGTATTGAATTAATAAATTTGGATCCAAATCCAAAAAGCTGTAAAGTTTGTGTCAGGAAGGGGTGTTCTAAATTATCAAAGGCTTTTTTAAAATCTAAAAAAAAGCATGAAGCTGTCTTCAATTATGAACTCTTCATAGTCTACACAAATCCAATACTAAACGTATATTATCATGTATTGATCTATTTCTAAGAAAACCTGTTTGAGTCATACTAATAATTTCAGGGAGTACAGTTTTTAATCTTAGTGCATAAATATGGGACAACATTTTATAATCATTATTGAGGAGTGTTATGGGTCTGAGATTGTCAAGAAGTTTTTGTTCTTACCAGGTTTTTGGTATAAGAACTATCACTCCTTGTCTCATTGTTGTTGTGAGAGTTTGTTTTTCAATTGATTCTATAAATACTTGGAGTAAAAATTCTCGTAAATCATTCCAAAAATGTTTATAAAAATTTGACGTTAGGCCATCGGGAGCCAGGGGATTTATTTAGTTTTAATTTACTTACAGCTTTATCTAATTCATGAATTGATATGTCAGAGTCACACATTTTAGTAGATTCCTCTTGAAGCTTAGGAATGTCATATTTTGTTATTTCTTTAATGAAATTTTCACAATTAATTTTTGAAAAGCAAGATTTGTATAGATCTGTAAAATATGAGGATATTTCATTTGCTATTTCAACTGAGTCATCGCATTCGCTTTCTTTTATTATAAGTGAACTAATTTCATTTTTTTCTTGCCTGCTCTTTTCTAGTTTGTAAAAGTAGGAAGAGTTTTTTTCAGCCTCTTCTATCCATTTTGCCTTGGATCTGATGAATGCACCCTTTGCTTTGGCTTGGAAAAGATCATCCAGTTGATTTTGCAAATTTAAAATTTGTTGTTTTTCTTCTATTGAAGGATTCAAAATATTACATAAATTATTAATTTCAATGACTAGTTTTTTTTTTTCTTATTTTATTTCTAGCAATGGTTTTACTAAAGCCTATAGAATAATCTCTTATTTTGTATTTTAAAAACTCCCATTTGTTGCAGTATGTTGATAGGTTGTTGTCATTTATAATTTTCTAATCAATGCCCTTACTGTTTGACAAAATTCATCATACAACAGCAAAGATGAGTTAAATTTCCAAAAACCTTTGTTTCTTTTCAAAGGTATTGGAGGTTTTATTTCCAATGTGATGAGGGATGATCTGTTAAGGGAGCTGTGTCAATTGAAACATTTGATATAAAATTACATAGATTGTTGCTAATCAACCAAAAATCTATTCTAGATTTAGACTCACCACCATTGGGTTTAAACCATGAGAATTGTTGTTTATCTCTGTAGGTTTCTCTCCAAATATCAGTTAAATTCAAGTCATTACATAAAGTTTGAACATAAGGATTATAGTGATTTTGAGTGAATTTACTTGGCCACCTATCTAACCATTCATCAGGCACACAATTAAAATCACCTCCTATTATTACCACTTCAGAGGAGTATTTCCTTTTTTCTTCTGAAATTATTTCAGTTAAATTAGAAAGTAGTTGTTTATTTTGAGAAGGCGTATTGTACCCATAAATGTTACAATAATTATGAATGAATTGTCATTGTTCAAAACCATAACAATCCAGTGTCCATTTTCATCTTTTTTGACTGATGTAACTGAACCTGGGCAATTATTTAGTAATATCGCTACTCCTGCTGATTTTGTGCTACCATGCTATAATAAACTTTGTCCCCCCATTGATTATTCCAGAATTTCTCATCATCTAGCGTTGAATGAGTTTCTTGTAGAAAGTTAATCTGAGCTTTCTGACCTTTACAAAACAAAAAAATGGCTTTTCTTTGACCTTGTCTTGTAAACCTCTAGTGTTTAAAGAAGAAAATAAAATGTAACTTTTAAAAAATAACATAAAAAATAAAAAAACATAAAACAATAATAAAAATAAAACAATGTTAAAAGATAACTAAAATGCTTAGGTTATGGCAATACACTGTAAACAGCATTTTTTAACAGTTAGCAGAACATCAAACTCTCAGAAACAAGTGTCTAATTTTAGGATTTACCAAAATGTACAGAAAAGATATGATTGAGATTATTTCAGTCTGTAGATGTGATTCGTCTTCCTTCCACAAAAGCGTAGGACCCTTGAATCCTGCCTTCTTCCCTTCCTTCCGTGCCTTTTCCACGATGGGCCACAGAGCATCTCGCATCATCTTGTCCTCCTTGGTCATGTCCTCCACAAAACGTACATGTAGCTCCTCACACACTTTATTCTTGAAAAGACGCTCTCCAGATTTCTTCTCGATGGGTGCGCTTTGTAAACTGAACAATGACCTGACGGGGTTTGTAGTCAAGTTTGCGCCCGAGCCTGTGAACCGTATCCACTACTTCTTCCATCTTCGGGGCTAGTTGAGGTGAAATACGGCATAAGAGGTGTATAACATCTTGTCTTATGTTTTCACTCTCTCTTTCTTTGAATCCGTTGATTCTGAGGTTCCATCTTCTTTTATACCTTTCAAGCTCTTTGGTTCGCTCTAGCAGCTCAGTGTTTTCTTTGGTCATCCTTGTCAGCACACTGTCAGTCTTCTCCATCCACTTTTACATTCTGTTATTTCTTCCATGTTTGAAGCGATGCTCTCACTGTGCTCCTTAATAATTTTGTTCATCTCATCAAATCTTTGATCTTGTTTGTCAAAGCGCTCAATTAGAGACTGGAGGGAGGCTTGAATAGAGATGAGCAGGTCCGTATTTGACAGTTCATGTTCAGGAGTCGTCTCACCTTTTTTCCCCTTCTTCATCTCACTTTTGTTCGGAGCAGTTGATGTCCGTTTGGCAGTTAACACTATTTCTTTTGTATCGATTTTCGGCGATTTTGAGGTCATAATCTTCCTCAAGTGATAGTCTTCTGATGGGTTGAAAACTTCTTGGTTGTTTTTGGTCGTTTTCTTTGGTAAATCTTTGGTAAATCTTGCTGTATCCAAAGATTTAAGGAAAGTTTTGTTTCCGCTAACTGTAGAGCAGCCACTCAGTGCGCCGTCTCCATGGCAACCTCAAAAATGCTAACTTCTGTATGTACGACCACTTCCTGTTAGCGTTAGCATTTAGACACAATTATGTCTCTTTTTAAACGCACAAGTGTCCTCTGGTGAAATATTCCTCTGATATGTAAAGTCTTTAACATGTTTCTGTAACATTTACCACAACTGTCTGATCTAAAGAGGATTTAGTCGTTTTAAACTGATGTAGTGAAAACCTCATAGAAAAAACAAATAAATCCTCTTTAGATCAGACAGTTGTGGTAAATGTTACAGAAAACATGTTAAAGACTTTACATATCAGAGGAATATTTCACCAGAGGACACTTGTGCATTTAAAAAGAGACATAATTGTGTCTAAAGGCTAACGCTAACAGGAAGTGGTCGTACATACAGAAGTTAGCATTTTTGAACGTACGCAGCCAACTGAAATTCCGTGCACGGAGCCCATTGGAGAGGTTGCAGCAGAAGAAGGAAGACACATGAGACTATGGCCGTTTCTCAATACTCAAGTCCACGAGTGCGGACTCGTGGACTCGGCAAGTCCGGACTTGGCAAGCCCACGAAAAGTACGGACTTGGGGAGCACGGGAGACCGCAGCCCGAGTACAGAGAATTGGAACAAGCGCGCTTGATGCTAACGGCTATGCTAATCAGCGCTCGGCTCAACATTCCGGAAGTTGTGTTGTTTTCATTTCTCAGCTGTTCAGTCACATGTACGCCTTCCACGTGTATTGTTTTCAGTTAATAAAGTAATAAAATGATTTACATTTTGTAGAGTATTTATTTTTATTTCCACAAACGTAATTATATATTATATTTATGTTTTGCTTAATTAAAACCTTTTTGTTTCGAAAGTATTTATTACTAATATTATTGTACTTATCAATCTTACGTGTCACGTCAGCCTCGTCTATAAATAGACCTGTGGGGTGCAGTAACGTTAGCTGGACCGTTACAAAAGACTTACCGTTTTACGTTTTACACAATGGAGCTTGCTGCTGCTGTTCTGGTTGTTGGCCAATTGTATTTAGAGGCAGAGGAGGCGGCGGAGAGAGCACGAAAGCTGTGTCGAATGAGGTCAGCTCTCATGCGGAAGAGGAGGGAGCAAAGGTTGGCCAGAAGGTGGGGCCTTCTAGCTTCCATCTCTTTATTGGTGGGTAGGCTTCTCTCTCAAATGCTTTAAGAATTGTTATACATGCTAGACAACATTGCCAAATTATCTAGTTCTAGACAATACAAGAAAGAGTATTACCAGGACAAAAAAAACTTACAGCTAAAAGTAATTTATTATCTATTAAATAACTAGACCATTTGTATTTTTCAGTTGGGATTATAGCCTGTTACATACAAATCATAAATGAAGACAGCTTTATAGAAACTACAATTGTTATGTTATAATAACATGTCATTTCTATTATGTAATGCATAGTTTATTAAAAGACAAGTCAATCTAATGATTTTTTTTATTTACACAGGAACAGAAACAAGAACAAATGGCAAGATACACAAATATTAACACGTCAGTGCCAATTCTAGCACTGTTTTTCAATGATGGCGACCTGAAGCCAGCCTTTCGACTCAGCAGAAGAACATTCAATCTGCTGGTGGAGCTTCTGCCTCTCCATAAAGACCATGGCTGGAAGCCAGAAACTGAGGTCTTGGTGACTCTTTATTGGCTGGCATGTGGCACCTCCTACAGGGCAACAGCTGACATTTTTGGAATGCCCCTGTCCACCGTTTGTAGGGTGGTCCACAGAATTGTGGAAAAAATGATGGAGCTGCTCCCTAAAGTCATTCATGTCCCCAAAGCGGAAGACTTGGAGGAAGTTGGAAGGGCCTTTGCACAGCTCGGTGGCCATAATGCCTTTAGGCGGGCAGTGGGTGCTATTGATGGGTGCCATGTCCGAATCGTTCCTCCTGCAGCACAAAAGCAATGCTATTTTAACCGAAAACTATTCCCTTCAATTGTGCTTCAGGTAGGGCTTGGTCATGTAGACAAAATAATATACAGAAATGAAAGATTTACACAAATGTGAAATGTTAAAATTAACCAAATATTCACTTTACTGTATAAACTTCTTTTCTTGCAGATTTGTTTTTAATCTTTAATTAAGAATTTTTGTTATTGTACATATATATGTAAAGATAAAACATAAGACTGCTTACTTATTTTATTGCAATTGCCTATGGCTGTTATTTTGCTGGTTATGTCTGAAAAAGGTTGAGAACCATTAGCCTACAGCAGGGGTCTCCAACCTATTGCTCCAGAGCTACTGATAGCTCTACACCACTTTCCACGTAGCTTGCCAAACGATTTTGTAATCATACAGGTATGTCTCAAAAAATTAGATTATTACACACAATTATTACAAAGAAGGACATTCCTATGCTCTAATACTTGGTTGTGTCTTGTTTTGGATGAGTTACTGCATCATTGTGGTAAAGTTTGAAGGAGATCAGTCTGTGGCAGTGCTCAGGAGGACCTTAAGCTCATGATGCTGCATTCAGCTCATCTGCGCCACTAGGTCTAGGTCTTTTCTTCTGGACAAGACTTATTGATTCTTCATGAAGTTCAGCTCAACAAACACAGTAACACTGGTCAATGAACCAGTCTTTGGTCCCTTCGCCTGTGTGGACACAAGTTAAGTCCTGCTCAAACATGAAATCTTCAGAAGTTCCTAGGGTTGAAAAATGTAAAGTTCTGGTGTCACTGAAGATGCAGTGAAGTCCAACCATCTGTAAATGTTTCCTAAACTTTTAAATGCTTAAAGATCCACATCATCTGCTGCTGTTGGTCCACTACGCTTTTTCCACTGTCACAGTCTGTTCTACAAGACAGTTTAGAGCACAGCATGTTTCTGTCTGCTGGCAGGCTGTTTGAAGATGCTGATTTCATGTTTCATGGACTTAACTCTTCATACAGGTAAAAGGACCAAAAGCTGGTTCTCTGGTTACTGTTTGTTTGGTATGTAAACTCACCTGAGATGAACTTCATGAAGAATTTATAAGTCTTGTTCAGAAGCAAATAAGAGACGCCAACACTAGATGTGCAGATGAGCTGAAGGCCTCTGAGCATCAGGTCGACCTGAGCAGAGCCACAGACTGATCTCCTCCAGACTCACCCCACTGATGCAGTAACTCATGCAAAAAAGACACAAACAAGTACTAATGCATAGAAATGAGCAAAACTTTTCACATCTAACATTTCTTGTTAAAATATCCTTGTTTGTCATAATCTTGTGCAGTATTCTAATTATTTTGAGAAACTGAAATTTAAATGTTTACCCTCTTAAATCAGTATAATCAAAATTTCCCAAAATAAAAGGTATGAAATATTTCACTTCATGTGTCACAAATCTAAACTAAGCACTTTTAGAATCCATTTAATTTTTTTTTTTTTCTTGATTTTCTAATCTTTTGGGACATTCCTGTAAATAGTATGTTTTTGTATTTAAGTCTTATTACTTACTACCTACTACCATTATAGATTAAAACTACTGGTTAATATTTCATATAGAACCTCACTGGCCCCTTTTACAGAGCTTCTGCAGGAATCGAGAGGTCAAGAAGTTTAGAAGTGCAAAATTTAGTTAGTCGCTCTTGGTGGTGGTTGGAGACTCAGTATTGTGCATATTAAAAACAATGTGTGTACTTTTTACTTGCAGGGAGTTTGCGATGCAAATAACAAATTTCTGGACATCTACGTTGGAAACGTGGGCTCCGTGCACGACGCACTGGTCCTACGTAGGTCCCCCATGTACAAGGGAAGCCTGTACCCACCGCAAGGCTGTTTCCTCCTTGGAGATGGTGGATATCCATGTATCCAGCACCCTATCACCATTGTGACCCCTTACCGTCAGCCAGTTGCCTGTAAGAGAGTAGCGCATATAGTGAACGCACATTTAATGTGAGAGCAGACACTGTAACTCGTTAGCCCAAAATTAGACTTAAATAAAAGTATGTGGCTTGTGTGTGGCACCCATGCCTCTCTCGCAAAAAGAAAAAATCTTGTGAAATATTCAGGGTTTTTTTGAGACGCTGAATTTTTTTATTTCAACTATCTCAAACCAAAATAATCAAAAGAAAAAAAAGAAAAAGGCATGAATTAGATCATTTTATGGGCCACAAATTTAAATTATACACTGGTTTGACTTTCAGAATCCATTTACAAAAAATATTGAACTTCTTCTTTATATTTACATTTTTTGAGACATATCTTTACATTATGTTTTATACAGCCCAGGTGGAGGCCCGCTTCAACAGGCACCACGCGAAGGCCAGAAATGTTATAGAGCGTACCTTTGGTGCGCTCAAAACGCGCTGGAGAGCCATCTTCCTGCGGGCCCTGGAGATTCGGCCAACGTTTGCACCCAAAGTGGTCGGTGCATGCTGCCTTCTCCACAACCTCTGTGTGGATGCAGACGATCTTCTGGAGGTGAATGAGGCAGAAGAGGATGGAAGAGACGCTGAAGAAGAAGATCCTGCAGCAGAAGGGAGGGAGCTGTCCGGAAGTGGCCTTCGAGCTACACTGTCGGCCGAGGTGTCAGCTCCTCAGGTGTTGGCAGCATGTTTGGTTGAACATGACTACATCTAGAACCTTTCCACAACATGTTCACTCAGACATGCAGCAATAAAACTGTAAATATAAATAAATATAATTATTTTTTTCTTCGAAAATAATCAAAATCATATGTAAATATAGAAATTAGAGTTGTTCTGTATAATCAACTGAAGTGATGATTAATTACAGTAATATTCGGTTTTAGAAAATAAATAAATTTTGCTTGTTTGCTTCAAAATGTATTTCACAATCTCTCTCTCTCTCTCTAAACCTGAAAAAAATGTTGATTTAAAGAAATTTGCATTTTATGTTTTGTATGTAATCCTACTGTCTAAAGTCTATTAAAAAAATAAATAAATATCATTGTGGAATTAAACCTTTGGTACTGACAATTATGTATATTTGAATTAGGTTTGAAACTAAGTATAGTATAGTAAAGACGATAATCTAGCACTGACAAAATTAGAATCTGGTATGTGACATAAAACCATCCGACTTCATTTTAAAATTTAAATTTAATCATAGAACGCAAATAAAAAAATGAAGAAAAAGTCTGAACAAACACACAAAAACTAAAAAATTAAAACAACTAGAACTAAAACTTATTAACGAGTCTTTCAAACAGCGCTAGGTAGCGCTCTGCCCTCTCCGTGGCTGCTCTCTCCCTTTCCTCCTCCCTGGCTTGGGCCTCTCTCTCCCTCTCCAGGAGAAGCCTCTCTCGCTCCTCTTCCCTCTCAGCTCTCTCTTTTAGGAATTCTAGAAGAGACTCTCTTTCTGATGCCTCTGCTGTCTCTGCTACAGAGGCCGGTGGTGTGACCACCCCACCAGCAGTGGCAGCCGAGCTGGCCACTACCAGGGGCGGACTGATTGAGTGCTGCCCCTGGAGAGCAGCATCCAGCACGGCATACCACTGCCAGTTGGCAGCAGTCACACCACCAGCCTCCACCCCTTTCCCAGTTGGTGGGTCACGGAGCTCCTGTAAAATGTATTTATTTGGTCCAAGTACAACTTTACTTTTATATAAAGCACAGAAATGTATTGGTATTTGAAGATATTGGATATCTAAAATATAAAAAAAAGATAATAATTGAAGTAACATCCAACCATTTTTATTCCACTAAATTTACCTAATTGCAGTTGTTGCTACTTTCTACTACTATGTCCATGACAGGTTGGTTTCATGTTCTAAAATGCAACTACTGATGTGCAAGAGGCATTTTTTTCCTATTGATCACATTGTACTTTATCTAAAAACATGAGGGAACTAGACCCTTTTACCTGTGTTCATTTTAACTGTCAAACACCTGATTGAAATATTAATGATCTGTAGAATGTGGTGATGTCACGTGAACACAACCTATGGCAAAGTTTTGTTTTTAATAGGCTTAAATTTACCTTGTATTTTTGCACCAAGTTCTGCCACTTCTTTTTTGCCTGTCTGGCAGAAATGGACAGGCCTGATGATGTAACAAAGTCCCTTTAACAAAAGCACAAAACAAAATACAAATGTTTTTAATGAAACTCACTTATCATTGCTATTAAGAAGAGTTGTACTTACTCCCATCCATTCTTGGATGAGTTCCTCCTCCCTGTGAAGAGGCCCTCATTGGCTGTGCGCCAGTCGATGAGGGCCCTTGTTTCTTCAGTGGTCCCTATATAAAATACAAAATAAATAAAAAAACAGATAGCAATTGATACTGTCAAAATTAGATGCTCGTTTGAGAAGGAATCAATACTAAAATGATTTTCTTCTGAAGAGCAAGATAGATAGATAGAACCGTATACATTGTAGAGGTAATAATACTACAATTCACGCAAAATGTAATCGAGTTTAAGACAAGAGCAGTTATTTATGCAAATATCCCAGATAAGAACGTTAGCATAATCCGGATGAAAAAAAATATCTGTACTGCACGACCAACACGACGACAACATTCACAAAAAAGCCGTGTTGTGACAGCAGTAACTAGCTCATTTAGCTAAAATTGGTGAGCAAATTTCGGCATGATTTCGGGACGTCTTCGGCACGACAAACCATTACATTGATGAATCGACATGACAATAAAGGGCATAACAGCAACAGATTGAATTCCTAAACGATATATAAACATATGTTTGAAGAAAAACTGTAGTTTTACAGAGTTAAACTTACAGCTGTGCGTCTTCTCCTCCGCCATTATTCAAACCGCAAAGGCTTCTGGGAAATTTCCCGGGCCGAGACCGCAGCAAGTCTGGTCTGATGCAGACTCGGAAAAGGGGGCGTGTCGAGTACAACATCCGGGGACTTAACTGTGCTCGCATGCTGCGGACTTGAGAATTGGAACAGTACTCGGGCCGCAACAGATGACGTGTCACAAGCACACGAGTCCACAAGTCCGCGGATTGAGAAACGGCCTATGATGGGATCAACAGAACACTGTGAACACGGGAAACACAGTCTTTGTTACACAAAAACCTACAATTAATACTAGATAAAAGCAGAAGGAGAGATGAGGAAAGTATAAGCAGAGAGAGGGACGAACAAAGCAGAGGGAGGAAAAATCTTCCCCAGAAAACAGCACCCTGGTTAAATATATCGAACAAGGTTAATAAATATGAATGAGTTCAGATGAGTATCAAGACCGAGTTTATAAAATGAGAAAAGATTGTCTGTTATATTTATGAACTGGTTTAATTCATATAATTCTTTGGCCGTTTCTACATAACACCTAAATGTACAAACTCTCTGCTGATACATTCTGTGTAAACCTCTTCATACATCACAATAGTTCCTTTTACGTTGTCGCTCCACAGATCTCATCCCATCATCCCAAAATATAGTAAAACATATTTTTTACCACAAAGGCAAAGCTAGCTTCAATTTCAGACTTTTGATTTGTGCAATGACACTTATCTGGCCTTGCTTTATAAACTCAAAAAGAGTCCAGATTGGATCCATCAGACTGAACAGACTCACGAGTGCAGAAATAAGCTGTTGTTGGCGTTAACTCAATGACATAGTTTTAAATTGGATTGACTCGTGTTGCGGATGTTTCTCATATTTCTCCACATTGTTCTGCTCGGAGCAAATATGAACTGTGCGGCTTCAACAAATGTAACTTGGAAAGAAACCGCGCAATTTACTTTGGACAAAATGAAAACTCATCTTCAGCTTCATAACGTCTGATGTGTTTTTTTCAATACAGCAGTGTAATAAACCTGAGAAGAACCTCCAAATGAACAGGCAGTGATGGATCCAGCCAAGCAATGCTTTGTGGGTAGTAAAGGTAAACAGATTATAGTTGCATTTCCACACTAAGGCCATGTTCACACAAATGTAATGGGTGATCACTTTTAAAACTAATTTGGACCGGTAACCTCGCTTCTGGAAGTATATTTCCCATTTTATTTTTTCACAAAGGGATTAAAAAAAAAAAAAAAAAGATTTTTGGAAACTTCTCATTTATTCTGTGATAAGTAAGTTTTACTGAACAACCAAAATTAAAAACAAACACATTATGAAAATAAGATACCACAATCAACTACAGATATCTCCTTAAACACTACCACAACCAGCCCCACAACCACTCCCACAAACAACCACAATATTCTCACCAAACTGTAACCTGGTTAATTGTTCTGCTCCTGCACCGGTCGTCTCATCTGCCTTGTTATTTCTGTCCGTGCCTTAGTCCAAACTCTCGCGAGACTTTGCAGACGCATCACGAGACTTGGAGAGGCAAACTTTTTTTAAACATGGCCGCTTGCTGGTGCTCTCGAGTGGTCTGGGTCCTGGGTGTCGTTTTGCTGATGCAGGTAGGCATTTGCCCCTTGTAAACTGGCAGATTTTGCCCTAAATCATGCTATTTACTAACTGTTATGCCTGTCAACCTTTTATAGATGCCTCTTGCCGTGTGACGCTGTGCGTAAGTGCCTGCATTAAGTGGAACTGGTGAGTGCTAACTCGGTTGTTTGTGTGGTGCTAACATGCTAATGTTCTGAGCTAACATGCTAATGCTAGCGCTCCTTTACACTGCATATGAACCTGTCGATGGTGCTGGTGCTAGCTGCACTAGTTTATGTTGTGTATTTATGATGATTATAATGTGCTAATTCATTCTATGCTTCATGTGTTGAATAGAAATGCACTTTATTTATAGATGTTTGGCCAAACTAAAACTAAAATGCTTGAATGAATTTAAATTTATGAAAGTGGTGTTGACTATTAAAGTTAAATATGCAATTTTGAATATTATGCCAATAACATTTTATTGAAATATGAAGTTCTCTTGATGAAATATTTATTCTATGAACATGTTTGTAAATTTATT
This sequence comes from Mugilogobius chulae, assembly GCA_038363315.1. Lineage (NCBI taxonomy): Eukaryota > Metazoa > Chordata > Actinopteri > Gobiiformes > Gobiidae > Mugilogobius > Mugilogobius chulae. The sequence goes on along the minus strand of CM076412.1, from coordinate 19,190,211 downwards.
GTGATTATGATGATATATATTATTATTATTACCAAATGTTTTGATGTTATAAGGTGGATAGATAATTAATACTAGCACATAATGTATTATGTTACTTATTGCTGGTCCTGTTTTGCACAGGCCAGGTTCCTGAACTGGATGGCGAGCTAGAATCGAGTCTGGACTCTAAAACCTGAGTGCATGCGCTGCTGGTGCGGTAGGAGGCATTTTCACTTTTCACGCACATACTAATACTGCTCTCTGTTGCTCATAAATTCTGGACTTTCCACTGTAGTGTGGTTATCCAAAGACTTTTGCGATTGCTCTGGAACTATCAAACATTGCGAGATCTGTGGATTATAAAAGAACTATGCGACTGCGATTCATGTGCTCAACAGAAAACTCAAACGCGTTGGACTCATTTATCAAACCTTAACAAAACAAAGTGCACTCCTGTAAATAATATTGTATATGTGGTTGTCTTTCCACATAAGTAGATAACATCACAACTGAGAACTACATTGTTGTTTGTGTTTTATTAGGCACCTCATTTCCAAATCAACTACAACCAATAGAGCTCACGTACTTTAATTACTTACAGCAACTCCCTCAACCAACTACAACCACCTCCCCAACTATTCCCATAACCAACCACAGCCACCTCCACAACAACCCCGACAAAATCACTCCCATGTGCCACCAAAACCACTCTCATACCCACCAACCACAACCATCCTCAACAACTTCCATAACCACCAACCACCTCTACAACCACACCCACAACCACCTCCACAACAAACCATTATCTGCACAACAACTGCACCAAAACTACTCCCATAAATCAACCACAATCACCACTCACAACTACGTCCAGAACAAACCACAACCACCTTCACGACCAACCACAATCAACGAAGCTTACTTACTGACTTACAACCCCTCCAAAACCAAACAGAACTACCTCCATAACCACTCCCATAACCAACTACAATAATCCCACCAAACCCACTCCCATAATCAACCACCACCACTACCTCCATAACCACTTCACAACTAATCACAACCACCTCCACAACCATTCCACCGAGCAACTCTCAACTGTTGTTGCAGCCTATCGAGCCTGGGTTATAACACATTCCATAATTGCCACAACAGTCAGAATAGCAAAGAGCAAATTACAGCAATGCTTTGAGATTTATGACAAAATGTATTTTAATAATGTTTTCACATTTGACTTTGACTTAGGAATTTGACTGATTTGAGTTGGGCAACTTTAACATCTTGTCAAGTGCAGCACATGCGCAGGCCTAAACGCAGTATGAAGTCAAAAAGGCAGCACCAGTTAGCGCTGGCCTAACTAAATAAGACCTAAAATTAACCTAAAGGTTATGTGCATTTACTTTGTGTTAATATTGGGCTTTTATTTATTTATTTTTCAATTAAACGAGCCTTGTCCTTTTGTATTACTATTAGAGCCTGCACACCCACACAGTCTCACTAGATGGCGTACTTTTACCACGACACAAAAACAGCGTATTTGGACTACGACTTCACAGCTATTTTTAGTACTTATGTTAATTGAAGCCATGTGGGGACGTTTTCTTCAGGTGAAATGGGTAAGTTCAGGCATAAAGTTACTAAAATTAGTAAGATTAGGTCTGGGGCTTGGGGCAGGTTAAGATTAGAATCAGGATTTCATGAATATTCATGAATAAGAACGCGTCTTAACAACCACCATTAAAATGAATGGGGACTGTGATGCGTACTATAATACGCAGGACGGCCGGAAACTCGTGCTAATCATACCTCATTTACATATTGTGTAAATGTACGCTTTCTTGTGAGATCGGGCTCTGCACACATAGTACAAGTTGGGTCCACAATCATGTTGTATCTTTACATTACATCACATTCTCTGTCAAAGCTTCTCCTCTTTGCGATATTCCTTCAGGCCTAGTTTGGAAAGTATCCCCTTAAAATCTCTAAATTACTTATTTATGTGTAAACACATTATTGAAAAACTTGCAATACATTATCTGAGTAAAATATAAGACATTTCACGCTACTGACTTTTAAATTAAGATTTTTTGTTTCCTCTTAACATGTTTTTTTTTTTTTTTTTTTTTTTAACATGGAATTTGCACTTAGCAAAAAAAAAAGCACTTAGCAGATCTCTATGGAAACGAGCTGAACATGCCAAGTTACCGACCAACAACAGCAGCATCCTTGTAGCGGCAGAAATGATTCACTTGAAGACTTAATGGTGGCGTTTTAGAAGCAAATGTGCGTTGAACAGAGTCGTTCCCATGATGAGGGTCAGAACAGATCAGAACAGGCAGGAACACGCCGTCTCCACTGAAGTACAGCAGAAAAAAAAAAAGATATTTGTGCTTAACGAGGAAATGCATTCTTTTTTTCATTTGGCAAAAGGCTCTCTGTGGTGCAAAATAGATCTGTGCATTGCAAAATCTTTGACAAATAGTGGAAAAAAGGCTTCAAAGGTAATTGTTTTTTTCTTTATGTTAATGAGATGCAAGATAATGTTTCGGCATTATCAGTCACAACAATAGGCCCTTTACAAGACAAGTGTAAACAGCTAGACAAAGACTAACATGTTAAGCTTCTCACTTCACTAAAATAACTGAATTAACTTTTTCAGTCCCAGCCCTATTGTGGCTTTGTTTTCTACATTAATATGTTTACAAAACAAATGTGCCTTTTACGAAAACCTCTCTTTTGTAAAATGAACATGGCAGCCTGTCTGGAATTTGCCAAAAGGCACCTAAATGACTCTCAAACAACGAGAAACAAAATTCTCTGGTCTGATGAGGTCACTCTATCATACAGGCCTGAGTGGTGGATTACTGCAGAGATGATTGTCCTTCTGGAAGTTTCTCTCCACAGAGGAACAATAGAGCTCTGACTTAATGACCATCAGATTCTTGGTTACCCCCCCTGACTAAGGCCCTTCTCCCCTGATCACTCAGTTTAGACGGATGGCCTCTAGGAAGTGTTTTGATAGTTTCAAACGTCTTCACACACTGGGACCTTTAAAGCAGCAACATTTTGTCTGTGTCCTTCCCAGATTTGTGCCTCAAGACAATCCAGTGTGCCCGATCTCACAAGGATGAGTACAACATTACGCAACATGTAAATTACGTATGATGAGCACGAGTTCACGTCTGTTTTGCGTAGTCATGGTTCCGCAGTCCCAGTTCATTTCAATGGTGGTTGTTAAAATGTGTTCTTGTTCATGAATATTAAAGAAATCCTGATTCTAATCTTAATCTGCCGCAGACATAAACTTACCCATTTTAGAAACTTGAAGCCTAAACTTAACTGTTTCACCTGAAGAAAACGTCCCACATGGCTTCAACCAAAAGTCGTGTAATTTTTATGCTGTGAATCTTGTTTTTACGCTTTTTCATATCGTGTTAAATGTAACATAACACTGTGTAACATAATAAGCAAAAAATGGCCTGAAATCCTGCTCGAAATATGCTGTTTTTGTGTCATGGTAAATGTACGTCTTCTTGTGATACTGTGTTGGTCCCGCAAATCTACAGACAGTTCCTTTGAGCTCATGCTTGGTGTTTGTGCTCTGACCTGTATGGTCAACTGTGGGACCTTATACAGACAAGTTTGTGCCTTCACAAATCATGTCCAATCAACTGAATTTATCATAGGTGGACTCTATATTTAAGCTGTAGAATCATCTGAAAGATGATCAGTGGAAAAGGGATGCTCCTGAGCTGGCAAATGTTGTGAATACTTATGTAAATGTCATTTCTTAGTGTTCTATTTTTAATACAAAAAAAAAAAAAAAAAATTCCAAAAATTTTTTTTTCACATTGTCATAATGGAGTATTGAGTGTTACATTTTGAGGTAAGAGATTATACCATTTGGAATGACAAAACAGTACAAAAACAACATACAGTATCTTTCATGATGCATAATTTACTTAACCCTCCAAACATGAAGAAATACAGTAGATTCAGTTACTCAGACCACCTTTGGCTCACTCACGGAAGAGGAAGTTTTTTTTTTTTTTTTTCTCCTCTAGACTAAATGCGTGTGCTGTAGAGCCCTAGTCCAGATTGTCTTTACGTCATTTTAAAGATACTTAAAGTTTACTCAACAATGTTTGCCTGTAATTTGTTTGAATAAAAAGCCGGTGTCCAGAAGCAGCTCTAAAAAAGTAAACCTAAAAAAAGAAAAAAATTCTTAAATCTGATTGTGCTTTTGCAGTCGACATGAAGACTATGAAGCCTTTTGAAAGGCTGACCTCACGTACTTCCCGGTCTCTTGTGTCCTTCCGTCTAAAGCGAGTTGTTTAAATGAGTTTTTCTTAACACCGAATCCGCTCGAAGCCATAGCTCTGACTGAAAGCCTTTCCACATCCAGTTTTTCTCAGTTGCACCACTTGGACTTCCATTACATCGGGGCAATTTACAGAAACATTCTGACATTTGGCTAAGGCTAACAAGGCGAGCTCGTGATAGCCTTCCAATCTGAACACTTCAAAGTGGCCGTAGTAACAGAGGAGAGAGGGAGCCCAAATGAACTTTTCCTCTTTGTGTAATAAATATATGAACATTATCACCACTCGGGTTCTTTTTAGAGCATTGTGTGAAGCAACATGTTCAGGTAAGTCTGTAACCAAACGAAATGACTGGAAAAATGAACCACGACTATTTTAGGTCAAAGCCACAAATTATAACATTGTATTGAATGGTAGACGCACTATCAGCAAGTCAAATGTTTTTCTACCCGTTCGATTGATAGGTTTCCTCCACCAATCAAAACTTGCACCGTAGGCAGAGACATGGCAGCAAATTCTGGACCCCAGGTACAAACTGTGTGGCCCTAATAGAATATTCAAAAAGAGCTCAGATATAGCCTATTGATTTCATTTCTACATTCCATACACAATTAGTGTTGCTGTTGAGTTTTTGCCATGCTTCAGCAGATCAAATTGAGTACCTTATAGGCCAACTTTCACCATAAAAAAAACAACAACAACAAAAACACTGCATTCGCTCACATAAAGGTTGAGAATAAATTTAAATGTGTTTTAGACACACTGTTTTGAATTTTAACTAGCAATAAACTTGTCTAAATTGATGCATTATGTTGCTGGATTGAGAAGATATGTTATATTGACAATATTCAACACAAAACTAATGAACTAAACTGCTGTTCACTGAAAACAGACAATTTTATTATAAGTCCGATTACATTTGTTAATGAGTTGCCAGTTAATATAAAACATTTTATTATTATTATTATTATTGTCTTTTTTTTTTTTTTTTTTTTTTTGCTAATGTCCATTTACTGTGTTTTAAGGAGTGATGGAGCTCTCTTACTTCACAAGTAATTGCACTTAGAGGAATCATCTCACAAGCAAAAATGACATTTGAGGGCCCTTAATGGTTCTGTTGTCTCCAGCATCAGAAAGTAGAAAACATTTGTGCTGATTCTTGTCTGTAACACTCATCCTCAACATTTGAATCATGTAAGCCTGTTTTTTTTTAATACCTACCTCACCAAAAAGTAGAACAGACAAAAATAACACTGACATGAAGTTTGATTAGAAAAGGCCGTTATCTCAAAAGTTTGTCGTCAAACGCTGAAATCTAATTTTCAAATGCCGATAAAAAGAGAACAAATCGATGTAGAAGAACAAGTTTTTTTTTTGTTTTTTTTTTAATTGTACAGTAAATACTTGAAGGTCTCATTTGATGCACATGACATAATTCCAGTTGCACAAAGTGAATATTGTTTCAAATGAGCAAAAAGGCCCGGCGGTCAAGGTGAGAACAGGGCTGGCACTGAAAGAGTTAAGAAATCTATTGGAATTGTTTGTCTCCTCCTTTATTAATTCATTTTAGTCTGTGCAGAGCTCTTTTCTTTCACTACAAGCAGCAGTTCTAGCTCTGGCAAAACCGTCGACACCGAGCCAAGGAGAGACAAAGCTTTGGCAATGAGCGGCTCACACATGGCACATTCACCGCAGCCTTGACCAGAGCAGCAGAGATAAAACACACAAGCCTCCTTTGGTATTTATGTATGTTTGTGCAGGAAAGACAGAAACGAGACAGAACAGCCCTCAGTGATTCTGCATGAGAACAGATTGGTCTCATCACACAGTGTTATAGACAATTTACCACATGTTTATGCTTGTACCTCTAAAATTAAACCTGGAATTGTCTTTTTGCTTCTCACTTAGCACATATTTAATTCATATACATCATAATATTGGTCCATATCTTTGTCTAAATGCATTAAAATTAGAGAAATTCATTGATAATGACAAAATCTCATGAATTCAGTAGATCTTTTCCACTTTCATTGCACTTTCCATCAAGGCTGCAGTCACCATCATAGCAGTGGCAGGCAAGGTTTCTCTCAGAAGATTCTGCTTTGATTAAAACAAAACACCAGTACAGTAATTACATTGAAGCAGTCCAAATGATGCTCTGTGTTCTACTGTTAATTATCGGTTTTAATCAATGTTTGATTAAATTCAGCTTAGGTCTTTTCAAACTGACTCACATCAAGTAGATGTGGTTGTCAATGTCAAGGTCTGATAAGGCAAAGGGATGATACAGTAATAGATTAGAACTGAAAAGTATCAGTATGATGATGTGCTTGTTGTTACACATTTTTTTATTTTGTTTGATTGTTTATTTGTTTCTTTTTCTGCCATTGCTCATCTGATTTTACAGGTCACATACAAACTTAATACTCAGCAGTAGACGTGCTTTATAATAGATCAGTTGTTTCTGGAATCTGCACACATGAAGTCACATCCCGTCACGCCCTTACCACACCTCTCATTCACCATAAAAGGGCCATGCAAAGGGATTTGTGAAAAATATATATTTTTTAATACTTTTTTGATGCTTTAGTTAAGGGTGGTGAACTCGAGGCTTGTGAGCGGCATATGGCTCTTAGCCAATCCAAGTGTGGCTCTTTGACTCATTCAGAAACTGTCAAGGCAAGTGTGCTCTTTGCTCATTCAGAAACTCAAGCAGTGTCACAGAAGAGATATTAACAGACATACTGTTTCTTTGAGATTTTCGAACCAGTGGTGTTCTGTGAAATGGGAACTTCATTATGGTTCTTATTTTGTGCAAATCCGCTTATATCCACGAAAAAAAGGTCCAAAATGTACAGCGAATTAAAACATTTGAAAATAACAGCGGCACAAATCCTTCTCTTCTCCTCCGTCCTGAGGTAAACAAACACATGCTGTTAAAGAGATAGAGTGAGAGAGAAATTGAAAGCAAGAGAAACCGAAGTGATATCAAAACAGCACACTAGTTTTGTGATGCAGTCGACAACAGCAGCACTGTGCATTTGAACATGAATAGGCTATATTAACCTTTAGACACATCATCTCCCACGGGTGCGACGCAGCTGTAAAATAAGTCACTGTCAATCACTTTATCACATTACGACAAGGTACAAAATAAACTGCTATGATGATCAGAAGGTTCAGCGGCGAGTCCAACTAGTGTTTTGGATTTGATCTTTTTCTTGGGCACAACCCAGACTTCTGTGCGCGGTCATGGTGGGAGTAGTGCGCAGTCACACGTGCAGCTCAGAGGAACATTGGTCGTGATGTAGATAGGTATTTCAGTTAGAATGTGTTGGATCCTCAGAGTTTTCAGCTTTTTCAACTAAGAATGAGAAAGTGAAAAAACATAGACATTAGTTGAATAAGAAATATTTAAGTGAACAAAAATTGAATATAAACAAACTGTGAACAAAGCCAACTTGTCTTCATTCATACTCATTGATTTTTTTTTTTTTTTTTTTCCATCACTGCTGACATTTAGAATACTGTGAAATATTCTGCCTGCCTCTGTTGACATCAAAGAGACATTTAGTAAACCTTGACTGGAAAAGTTGCATAGTGCACCTTTACCTAACAAACGCAGATACTTCTTCTCTCTGAATATTTCAAACTGTTTTGTGCTTAAATCCAGAGATCTCCCAGGCTGCTCGGCTTGTGCGCTGGGGAACAAACCTGGTCTGTTTCCCTTCACTCTCTCACACTGAACTTCTCCGATCTGTCAGTCAGACTTTGATGTGAGCAGCTGTCGGAGAAGCAGAGTACAGGATTACTTCTGCAGCTGTAACACTGGCTTTGTGCTTTTGTTTGCCACGTCCCAGACACATGGAAGTAGAATTTCCATGCTGTAGGTACAGTACAGGAGTGTTTGAAGGAGAGGTGAGCCAAGGTGGTCAGGGAGCTGCTGTACATAGAGCCAGAGCTGCTTTCAGCATAGAAAGTTCTACACACAGATATGAGTTATATGCAGTGGTCATATTGGGTCAGATTTACTAAGCCAGGTGGGCTAAACTTCAAAAATTACCTCTAAAATGACTTCCAATAGATCACTTAATAGTTTATTTTACTCTAGTGTAATTAATATTGGAATGTCCCTTGAGATCTGCCATCTTACTTAGTGCGCGTGTAAAACAGTCAGAAATCAACTACATGAGTCTGAGGGCCTGACGTCCACAACTGAGGCCTGTTCTCACAGCTCAACACCATGCAGTCAACCTGGAGAAACTAGAAAATCCTGATTAATGCGAGCTGTTGAATGAAAGCAATGTAGAAGAGATATCGAAGGTACACCAAGGATAAGATACTCCAGACTTAATGGTGGGGAAAAGAAAAATAAGCCTGCATGAAATTTGGATTCTACAGAAATGGTGTGTGCGAGTAGTTGCCAAATTAAAGAACAAAAGTTGCTTACCATACGCTATGTAGAGACTTTAATGACTTCTGTTTCCTGCCACAGTTCAGCCTTTGTATTGCAATTACTATAACTCTTCTCCATCTTTGTTTTTCTCTCTTCAAATCGTATTAATTTACTGGACTTATGTCCCGTTTGAAACTCGTCCAAATAACAACAATTCACACTTGGCTAAGTACTTTTTTTCTGTATGTGACATTTTCAGTTTTCCAGTGCACCGATTCGCTGGTTCATCAGTAGCTACAAGCCAATCAAGCAGCTGCATATTGGTGACCCAGGCTCAGCAAAATAGTCTTCAAAGACCCTCGGCTGTGAAAGAGGCTTCAAGGTGGTGCTGGGGTAGATGGGGGCTGCAAAAACCACGCTGAGAAAGTGAGAGCTAAGTTGACTGAGCAGAACTTAAGATGGCAGGGTGCAGGAAAGTGAAGCCGGTGGAGTAAGAGTAGTAGTTTTCTAGGCTGAATTTCCGCTTTAGTTACATTTGCCTGTGAACTCATGAAATTGTTAGATCTGTCATTTGCATCCATACTTTTCACAGCTGAGAGCAGGTTTATCCGGAGCACATGCGACAGGCGAGACCAAGTCGTCTAGCGTGACCAGTTTGGGTGTTAGTCAGTCTGAAGTGTCTGAAGAGGATCCCTGACTGCTGTTCGGTTGTGGGATGAGATGCTCTGACCCAGTGGTAGACCCAATAGATAGACAATAGATACCTTATGTGACGTGACGTGAAATAAGACCAAAACTCGGCGCATGTGTTCTTTGTTTACATATCCATGTGCCAGAGATCGCGTAAGCTCCCTGAAACTTCCAAAGTTGAGCGTGAATCCCCATGAACTCATGGTCTCGCGAGGCTAGCAGAGTCCGTACATACCGTACATACGCATGCGTATTCTGGAGGCAGTGTGAATGAGGACCTGAGCCAGGCTGATCCGGATCTGGATCTGGATCTGGAGGCAGTGTGAGCCCGATGTTATTGATCCCTCTTAGGAAAAAAAGCAGGTGTCCGCTAGAGAAAAAAAAATCTCTAGCGATTTAATTATGCGTAACCTTTTCAAAAAACACACGTTTGATCATTGGAAAGTTCAGTTGTTACAGTCTTAAAGCTGATAATACAAAACTATCACTTAAACCTCTTTTTTCTTTGGTGCAGTGGGAGGAGCCTGTTGCTCTGGTTACTCTGCTGAGTTACCATTATGTCATGCAGAGGCTGTTTGGCATTACTCAGGACGGCCTGCATCAGTCCTCATCCTCCTCGCCATCTCTGCCACACACAAGCACATCTAGCAGTGCATTTTAAAACAGATTAACAATCAATTACACTCTTTGTAGTGGCCTAATTTGCAATAGTTAATAGAAAAAGATCACATAATAATACTTGTCTGAGATAAGCCTTTAGATCCAGAGCAGAGATACAGATGTGATGGCCTTGAGCTGAGTGGATTGCGTAAGTAAAGAGTTTCATAATAAGTTATTATGAGGGAAGACCTTTATGTTGGGGTGCATCAGGTTCTTGTCTTTGGTTGACCAGTCGCTGTTGTTTCGTCACATTTGCTTCACCTGCCCCAGGCCCAATGGTCATGTGTATAACATCATGGCAATATTTGAATCTTTTTTATTGAAGCCTCCGACTGAGTCAAGAAATAGCTGACAAGCCAATTTTTAAATTTTTTATTTTATTATTATTTTGGTACCACTTTATATTAACTACATCTTAATTTGCCTTAGTAAAACATGACTAAAGCATAAATAAAGCCTTAATTATTCATGACAAACGGTAGATTAATGAATAAAAAAGTGTATTAATGCTTAGTAACTACTTAACTAAGAAGCTAAGATTAGGATTTAGGGTTAGGGGGCAGGATTCAGAGTAATTAAGTAGTTACTAAGCATTCATAAACTTTTTCATCTGTTAATTAATGATTAAGTAAGTCATTATTAAGGTGTTATTAATGAGTTATTAATCCTGATTATTTTGTAGTTATTCTAAAGTGTTACCATTAGTATTATTTTTCCCAGTCAAGAAAAAGCAGGAACATATTTCTCATTCAAAAATACATAGATCCCTGTGTGCAAGTTTTAAAGTTTGCAAAAGCCAAAGTATGTCAGTCAGAGCTGCTGATGTTGGTAATGGTTTGAACATGCACTTCCCTCATCACAAAGCTGCGCTATGATTGGTCCAGCTCATCATGGCCGTCTGTTGGTGGAAAAAATATCACTGAATGAACATGTGTGATTTGCAATGTGTTTTCAGAAGACTGCCTTGCTTGCGCCTACAGAAATCTATACTTTCTAAGAGTATTCTTGGAAATGCTCTCGAGCTAAATTGATCATAAAGGACAGACAGACAGCCGGGCCGGAGGTATGGATATGGAAAAGAAGGCAGAGAACAAACATAAGATTTTTTTTTTTCTTTTTTCTAGAGGGCCAGCATACTTGCTCCGTCTGACATATCCTTTGTCCAGAGCAAGAATATACTTTCTAAAGCGAACTGTGGACTCATTCTTGAACAGACTGAAAACTATATAGATGCACATTAAGGTGATTTAATTTGAATTCAAAGAGAACAAGTACAACATTGCATTTTTTACATTTGTCACTCCCATTCTAACCCACAAGTCTGTCTGGTCTTGCTCCATCCTGGGAAAGTGTCACTCAAAAGTTGCTCAAAAAGTGATGTCACAAATCTTCTTCCATGGCACCACCTCCTCAGGACATCCCTCAAGTATATAAGTACGTTTTTATGGCCATCAAAGTTCACTCTGGTGCTGCACGGTCTCCCTAATCTTGCTGTAGCAGTGAGTATCATCTTCTCTGTGATATCAGAAATTCACAGTTCAAATCAGAATAAGTTTGGAATGTTGTTTCAGGTTCAGACCCCCCAAAAGTTTAATTTAAACTACCTACATGGTTCATGATTAGATAAAAAGTAGTATTTTCTAGTTTTAAGCTAATCAGAATGCGGATACATTTGGAAAAATAAAATAACACAATACATATTTTTCTTAACAGTAACTCACCAGCCCTTAGAAAGCTGAAGTTCTAGGAGGTATGTTCTTCATTGTTCATAGAAAAGGCTGTGCTCTCTTACTGCTTGTCCCTGTGCTTGTCCGTGTGCTTGTCCTTGTGCTTGTCCGTGTGCTTGTCCGTGTGCTTGTCCTTGTGCTTGTCCGTGTGCTTGTCCGTGTGCTTGTCCGTGTGCTTGCTTGTCCATGTCGGCTCCAGCAGATGAACATAAACATAAAAAGTCATGTTCTGATGAAATGTGATTTTGCTCCTGGGTTTTCTTTAGACACAATCTCCATGTTCCACCAAAATGCTCTGATCACAGCAAATGTACAAGATGACTGATGAGCAGCTCCAGGCACACTCACACACTCTCTCTCTCTCTCTCTCTCTCTCTCTTTCTTCTCTCATCTCTAATTTTCTCTTTCCTTTTTAAATCATTTCTTGCTCTATCTTCCTCTCTCTTTTTTGCTCCCCTCCATCTCTAAACCCTTTTCTTCTCACTCTATCTTGTTGTGTTTTTCACTTCTTTCTTCATCTATTTTATTGTCAAGTTCTCTCTTATTCTCTCTATTTCTCCTCTCTCTCCCTTTTTCTTGCTCTGTCTCTCTTCTTTTTTTTATCTCTCTTCTCTTTCCCTCCACGTTACCTCTTTCTCCGTTTCCTCATTATCTCTCTTCGGTTCTCTTCCAGTCATTTTCTCTCTCTCTTTTTTCTTTCCACCTCTCTCTCATCTTTCTTATTTTTTCTCCCCTTACCTCTATCCTTTCTCTCCCTCTCTTTTACCTCATTCCCATTTTCTCTTCTCTCTCCCCTCACATCTCTCTCTCTCATTTCCCTAACTTTCGCTCTTTCTACGCTCCTACCTCCATCCTTTCTATCCTCTTTTCTTTCCTCTTTCTTCTCCCCTTTCTTCATTTTTTCCTCCCTCCTCTCATTCCACTCTCTCCATATCCCTGTCCTCTCTATCCTCTTTCCTGCCCCCCATCTCATCTTTCTCATTTTCTCCCCGGGTTCACCCTTCTCTTCTCTCTCTCACACATTTTCTTTCTCTCGCACCTTCCTCCTCTCTCTCTCTCTTCTCTCTCTCTCTCTCTCTCACTTTCTTATATTTCTCTCACACACCTTCTCTATCTTCTTCTTCCTTCTCTCTTTCTTTTTCTCACCTCACCTTCCTCCTTTCTTTCTCTCTTTCACTTCTCTCTCTCCTTCTCTCTCTCCACCTTCATTCTTCTCTCTCTCTCTACCTCTCTCTCACCTTTCTCCTCTCTCTCTTTCTCTCTTTCACCTTTCTCCTCTCCTCTCACTCTCTCTCTCTCACCTTTCTCCTTCTCTCTCTCTCTCACCTTTCTCCTTCTCTCTCTCTCCTCGCACACCTTTCTCCTTCTCCCTCTCTCTCCTCTCTCTCTCTCCTGTTCACATCAGCGAGCCAGCCTGACGACGACGTGCCCCGGAGCAAGACACACAACACAATGAAATGAAAAGACCATTTCGCAGCATCATCAATATTCTTCACTCGACTGAAAATGCCCAACCAGAAAAAAAAAAAGGCAAAGAAAGTGAAGCATACCAAAAGAAAAAAAAAAAAACATGAATGCAAATGTGTCTCTCAAAAACACGGTGGTATCTGAAAATGTAGCGGGACCTTTTGGGGGCAGCTTTGTGCGATTTGGTAAAAGAGAAAATAAGAGAATCAAGCCGTGGGTTCAGAGCTCACTGACCTGCAGCTGTCTGAAATGGAAACAAAACGCAGAATGTAAATGAGAAGGTAAGAGCAGAGTCACACAGCTGAGGGGAGAAAACGGCTCTTTGAATGATGTGTGCTGATGGAAAGACAACGCAAACATACTGAGCAGAGATAACATTAAATACAGTATATTAAATAACAAACATAGAAAACTGCATTTGAGAAAGAGAGAAATGGCATTAACCGTAAACGAATGAAAATGCAATGTTAGGTGTCAAAAGATTCTGAGATCTGTTTTCAGTGTCCTGAAACTCCTGCTTTGTATGAACGATGTATGGTTTAGTTCAAATAGTTTGGCTGAAACGCCTGAGCTTGGGCAAGTGTGGACAAGGCATTGGATTGATAGAACTGACTTTGGAAGAACTTACAGTACTTTGGAGTCACCTTCTCAATGTTCATGTCCTCTGTATTCGTGTGTGTGTGTGTGCGCTCTGATTGGTTAGTTTAATGAGAACATCAACGATACATTGGCCTTTTTCAAATCCTAGTTATCTTGCCTTGCTCTGATCTGGGCGTGGAGAGGCATCCACGCCAAGACATGTTCCAATGTCCATGTCCCAATGTCCATGTCCTCCACAGGCAGCATCCTTTGTTTGGTAAGCATGTGGCTAATTTACCACGGATACACAAGTGTATCCTTCACTGCCTCGTACTGGTGAATTTACCCATAATGCAACATGATCATTTAAGAAAAAAAAAAAAAAACATTTTTAAAACTACTTAATATGCAAAATAGGCAAATGTTATTTTTAGTTAACACTTCTCGAGTAAGCGTACATTTACCACGACATTATGCGACATGTAAAACACTTATGATTAACACGAGTTCACGGCTGTTTTGCGTAATTATGGTATGTGTCACAGTCCCAGTTCATTTCTAGGGTGGTTGTTAAGACGTGTTCTTATTTCTGAATTAAAACTAAATCCTGCTACAAATCTTTACCTGTGCCAAGCTCTAGCCCTAAACTTACTAATTTTAGTAACTTGAAGCCTCAAGTTACCCATTACCCCTAAAAAAACAGCCTGTTCTCATGCATAAGTGTGTCAATACGCTATTGTAAACAGCATGTCACATGAACGCAACTTCTATTTTTTTGCGTGTGTATTTGACGCGTCCCAGTTCATTTCAGTGGTGAATGTTATTCATGAAGACCAACACAATCCTAATCCTAACCTTAACCAACTGCAAGCCCCAGACCTAAATTTGCCCATTTTTCCAACTTCAGACCTAAAGTTAGCCGTTAATCCCTTGAAAGACCTCATGTTTGTCCTCAACCACATTGCATATTCATAGTACGCCAGAAAAAAAACAATTGTGTAATTGCATGCCAAAACAGGCAGAAGGCGTTATCATGACTTGTCATGGCGTGCTATTTTACGCAATCCATGAAAGTACGTTGAAAGAAAAAGGTCCTCACGTGACTTCAACCAAAACTCGTGTATTTTTACACTTTTTCATATCGTGCTAAATATTCAGCATAACATAAATGCGCAAAAAAAAAAAAGGCATGAAATTGTGGTTATAATACGCTGTTTTTGTGTTGCAATAAATGTACGCCTTGTTGTGAGACTGTGCTGGTTCTGCTGGTTCATTATGTTCACTGGATGCAGCTGTGTGCATTACTCTGAAGTCTGTTTCAGTAGCCGTCAGTTTGGGCTGAGAAAAGTCACTTGCCTTGGATTGATAGTAACTGACTTTGGAATCAAGGCGAGGTACCTAGGGAAACAGCCCCTGCCTCAATGTTTGGCTGTTTCCCAAAGCATAGGTACCTTGCCCCGTCTCCAAAGCCAGTTCCTTCAAAGCCAGTTCCTTCCAATCTAAGACAAGTGTTTTTTCTTGGCATAAACTGAGGCTAATGGAACAGACTTCAGTGGAACGAGACACAGCTGCATCAAGTGTTCTTAATGAAGCAGCAGAACATACATGAGAGAGGGGCTCATGCCTTGTATATAAGCAATTAAACATTATCCGGTTAAAGCAACTCAAGTCAAGATTAAAACTCAGAATCCAAGTCAGTGTAACCAAGGCTGGATATGTATTTTGCAGTGTATTGTAACTATTCATCATTCACTTTCCATTTTCTGAATCTCCTTTTTCTTCTGTTGTCTCTCCAGCCTTTCACCGAGCACATCAGAGTCACTGAATGAAACTGACCCAAAATGTACTATTCAAATCAAAACTCTTGTCAAACACATCGCTGGCTCCTCCCTTGTTTACACCACACTTGGCCACTGTGTCTTCCCTGAGCCACTTCGAGCTTCGGGAATAATATTGTCGTTAACAAAATAGGCCA
Source organism: Mugilogobius chulae (assembly GCA_038363315.1). NCBI lineage: Eukaryota > Metazoa > Chordata > Actinopteri > Gobiiformes > Gobiidae > Mugilogobius > Mugilogobius chulae. The sequence goes on along the minus strand of CM076412.1, from coordinate 19,174,416 downwards.
GACTGAGTTAATTTTGGCTGATGGTCCCTTTTCTCCGCCGCTGCAGCCACTCCAGGTCATTTTGTTGAATATGCAAAAGTAAATGTTAAATGTGATGAACAGAACTGCAGGCAACTAATCATCAATTATTCATAACCTCTAACACGGCAGGATAAAAATACGGAGAAAATAGGACAGGTCAAAAGTCCCCGTGGAGGTTTGGTTAAGTAATGACCAGGCTTTGTTCCTATAAGACATCTCCAATCTGAAACAAGCTGTTACAGATGCAGAAAAATGAATGAACAGTTTGAATAGGCTTGAATTGCGAAGCTTGGTATTGCTCAGGTAAGAAAATGTCTTTGCGGAGAACTGAATGTCCCCGTCTCCATCAAATGAGAGTTTATTCTGGATACAAGCGGCTAACTGTGTAGTTTAATGGAGCACTGTGGAAACAGGAGTGTGCGAGTAGCAGCTAGTAAGTTCATGTGAAGATAATTTAAAACATTGTGGATCAACAACAGCAGAGCACAGTCTCCCAATAAAAGGAACAACTACGGTATCAGCTGTATCATATTGGTGCATTGATTCATCTGAAAATCCTAAAAGTCTGCACCTGCATCTCGTAAAGCCTCGTAAAGTTTGCGCCGTCCACAAAACTCAACTCACAAACTCCAGTGAGGCACAAAGCAAAACTAAATACATACACAGCCTGTTTAGTAACCACAATTATCTTTAATACTGCAGCGGAGCATCAGATCAAACACGGTGGAGAATCACTTACTCGCCTCTGTAAAGTTTTCAGATTAAACTGTAGAGCTGTCATCCAGATCCTTGTATCCATTTTGCACAAATCAGTGACTTTAAGTCTACAAAACATACTGTAAATCTGTTTACAAGTGTTGTTTGAAAGAAGAAAAGTCAAAAAGTGTGAAGCAATCCTTGAGTTTTTTCTTGTTTTTTCATGACGCAATGTACATTTTGGTCAAGTTATTATAACGTCATTAGACTACTTTCTGTCAGTGTCGCCAACTTTCTGCTTTAAAAGAATGTCTGTGTGACATTTTGACTCATATCCATACTAGTGTAGGGTTCTCAATGTGTTTTTTTTTTTTTTTTTTTTTTTTTTTTTTTTTAACTCTTTGAGTTTCTCAAGATTATTGACTTTGACTCTGGACAGAAAATTGAACATGTTAGTGTTCACTAGCTTACTATATTGTGGTATTGACAGTTTGGTGACTGCAAAAGTGTGTATTCCAAAGAACAGAACTTGAGCACAAGAAATACATTTGTATTACAGTTTTATTTATTGTTCCAAGTAAGAAATCACACACAGTTTATAGTTTTCAAATTGTAAATACTAACTGTCAAGTCATTTATTTATTTATTTATTTTGCACAAATACAAAAATAAGCATGCATTTTCTTTTAGGATGCACATCTTAATTGACAGTAACCTTACCCACACGGACCAGCCACACCTGCTGTTGCCTTGTGTTGAAATACATTTCCTATTCTCAACTTTGTCTAAAAGACCTGAGGCCTTACATAGAATACAGGGCAAAGTAGAGAATATTAATCATCTCTTACATTGCCTGATCTTTTCAGGCAGTATCGACTTTGCCACAAACAACATTAACCATATCCTCCAGATTAGGTGAAAGGTCAAGGGTCAGTGATCAAGGTCAAGATTACTAAATGCTGTGTGTGGAGACCCAAACCTGTTCAAATAAAGACTGAGCCTGCGCAGACATTTAGAATTCAAAGATGCTTATTGTGTTGAGTGGACTTATGTAAGCTGGTTTGGCCTCCTCACACGTGCTGAGGTCCACTCCACTTCAGGCGCTGAGCTGAGCTGGATCCAGGCTGAAGACCTCCTGACAGGCTGCCCTCAGGCGCTGCATGATTGATGGTCAAAAGCAAATGTCACATTTTCCTGCAGGACTAAAACCGTCTACAAGAGCCATACATGGAATACCTAAAGTAGCTCTACTTTTGCACACCCATGCACCAAGGCCTTTACCAGAGTTCAGTCTGATCTACGTAGTTTTGGAATCAAAGTAGTATATTAAAGCTTAAAAGTCTCATATTACACAAACTGACTTCTTTGAGTTATTAATCCTGTTAAAATGTTATCTCAGCATAAACACACATGGAGCTGTGTTTTGCTTCAATCTAAGATGTTTGCGTAATCCTGCATTCTACATCTATTTTGGTCCACTTTGTGATGTCACTAAGTTGTAGTTTTAAAATGAACAACTTTTTAGCCTCAATTGAACTAGTTTATTGTAAGTAACTACTGTTCAAATCACCAAACTGTCTTAAATTGTTGCATTTTTATTTAATTTAAGCTCAGTTGCGAATGCCACAGAAAGCTGTTTGATCAAACAAGCAGACTTTTATACTTTTCTGGTGAATACCCCCCAAGACTAAAGCTGGACTAAACCACTGCAAAAGAATGATTAAACCAGACCGGGACTAGACCATGTAAACCGGATGATTACTGCTCTAGACGAGGACTAAAGCTTGAATTACCCAGAACTAGACCGGTGCAAAAACGGGTTTCAACCAGGACTAAACCAGAACTAAAAGTGGACTAAACCAAGGACTAAAGAGAACTGATCTGAGTCAATGTCTTCAGGCAAAAATACTAGATATAAGAATATTCACACATACTGTATATACATATGCTGTGAGTTGTAAAAAAAAAACAAAACAAAAAAAAGTTGCTTACGATGAGCCTTTTTAGCCTATTTCAAGCTCTAAAGAACCAAATCGAAAAAGTCTTAGTGTAAGAATCTTAAATTAGATAAATGGTGTTTGTTCCATTTATTTCAAGTAGATCCTGACTTGGTTTATGTTTTTTTTTTTTTTTTTTTTTTTTTTTATGCACTGTCATGGCAGTTCATTACTCCTGATAAACATTTGTCTAATTTACCTGGCTGTGGAAATATTAAATCAAACTCAGATCTTAATCATTTTCTCCAAGTCACTCCAGAGGCTTTTTACTTGCTCAAATCCAGTTTTTAACCTCAAGTTATTTAAACATGAAGGATGCAATTTAGGCTCTTCAAACAAGCTGTGATTTCTCTTCTGTCTCTGCTTTGACAAGAGATTTGGGTAAATATTTTATGTCCCTCCCTGTCGAGCTCTGTGTCTTTTCGTTTCAGCAGCCGCACACAGTTTCCAACGTCTCCCAAAGCCAAGAACCGGAGCATGTAAATGTTTCAGCAGAAGACACTGATTCAGCCCCAGTTAAACGGCCAAACTGCTTTTTAAACTTTTGATAGATTATTTATAACACATCAAATTATATATGACACAATTATCTGTGTGTTTATTATTGTTCAGAACCACCTATTTTACTTTAAACTAGGACTACTTTGACTACTGAATTTTAGTAGTCAAATATTCGAGAATGTTAGTCGCATCGACTCTAGCCGATGAAGTCATTAAAAAAAAAAAAAAGATCCAAAGGCGAGAAGAAACAGCATACAAGGAAACAGTTGACACACTAATGCCCTGCAATTAAGCCGAACATAAGCTAATTGATTTCACAAAAAAAAAAAAAAAAATATATATATATATATTTTTATTAGTGCGTGTGTGAGGGGCGTAGGCGGTTTGCCTGACCAGCCAGTCCCTACACACTTTGACAGTCACTTTACAAACCGTGAGGGTCTGGGAGCGAAGCGTCGAGGATTAATTTTGTGGGCGGCCTTTCTGAGCGCTGAGTCAACCAATCACAGAAAACTCGGAAATTCCACCAAAACAGCGACACGATGTTTTCGTAAACATGTAGCTCGAGGATTTTTTCAGTCTGAAGCCCCTCAACACGGTTTGCTGCTCAGGTTTTAGGGAATTGATACGTTAATTGTTCAAAACCGAAGCACGAGCCGAATCAGCTACGTTCACCTTCTTGAATGTTTTGAAATGGGGCTTGCAAGCAACTTCCGACTTTTTAGTGTCACGTGTCAGAATCGCTGTTCTTGATTGGATCGTCTTAACTTTGGGAGACGACTTTATTGGCTAACCGTCAGGTCCCAGACCTTTCTGCATTCAAACAGAATGTAACAGAATGTAGGAGGGGCTGACTGGTCAGGCAAGTAGGCGGTCGCTCTGGTAGCGGCTTGAATCCAGCTGAAATGAGTCTGTCCACACTCACACACTGAGCTGTGGGACGTTTGATCAGAGCATTTTAAACAGTAAATGTGAAGCCCTGGTTCTACACAACACACACAACCCTTATTCCGTCCCGATCGTTGACTGATACAAGTATGTATATATATTTTTTTCCTTCACATCTCTCACAAACCACGTTCTAAAACTTTCTAAGCAGATTTTATAGATTCAGCCTCTTTCAGGAAGAGGAGTTTGTATTTAACCCTCAAAACATGAAGAAATAGGAACGTGTTCTCATGGCTTGTGTATTTCTACCACACCATGACAAATTGTGTGTCATGAGGACACTTAGCTTTTTTGGCGTGTTTATTACACACCCAAGACAAGCGATTTGGTTGAGAACCTACAAGTTATATTTTTGCTCTGCAACATGTCACCTACAGAAAGATACGCTGTCTGTCTAATTTGCTAGGGAAACTTCTTTGATAGAGCAGCTGTTTAGATTAGGTCTGAACGGGTCTGGCGGATATGTGACTCCTGAAGCTTGAGACAGTGTTTTTCACTCACCTGAATATAACAAAGACAATTGTCATTCACTTTGCTGATTTAGCAGCATAACTTTTGTTTTTTGTGATAAACTCTAGTAGTTACTGACAACAGTGCTGGTAAGTGTTGCTGCTACAACTTCCCCCATGTTGATAAGCAAATAATCCCACTATATGTGAACCGCTTTGAGGAAAGTTGAAAAGGAATTGTTCTTTGGGATCAATAAAGTTTTCTAAGTCTGAATTTGAATCTTGGCACAAAAACTCCTAAAGCAGGGTTCCTCAACCTGTACCTGTCTGTCTCTTTTTCTCCTCCTCTGTCCATCTCTTCTCTCCTTTTCCCAGCACAGTCAGACCCTGTATTCTCCTCATTGTCTGCTCTAAAATTACCTCCCATCAGGGTTCCCCAACTTGTAGCTCAGAAGCTTCAAGTGTCTCGCCATAAGATTTTAGAATCACATATTTTACTATTTAAATTCAGAAATGGTTTCACTTTTTTTAAATGTACAAAAAAGCAGCTCACTGACTTTTTTATTTGTAAGCACACAGTAGGAAAAAGATTCAACATTTCAGAATTCTGTATCTATAAATTTTGTTTTAATTTGAACATCAGCATGTACTTTTCTTCCAATACAACGATAAACCTTTTTGTTTATATGTTTTGGCAGTGCAGCATCCACATCCGTCAAAAGGTCAAAAGGTGAATTTTAAAAATACTGAATAAGTTTCCAAATATCTGTATCTGGAGGCAGAGATAGATCGTGCTCATGAATATTGAAATGAAAGAAATCTTGTTAGAAATGTGATTGTGAACTTGGCAGAAGTGTTAGTGCGATGTTAGCAAGTTGTTTCATTTTTGGCATTTCAAATAAAACTTTGCTTTGGCTCGTGATAATTATGAAACAAACCATCACATCCAGCTCTTCTATTCCTCCTGCTTTCTTCATCCCGTCCCTCACCTCTCCCACTCTCTCCTCTTTTCTCTCTTTTGTATCTTCACTCTCTTTTTCTTTCCCACTTCTCTAATCTCCTCACTCCTCTGCCCACCCCTTACTTCTCTCTACTACTCTCTCTTCTGTTGTAAAGGACATCTTTACGCTCTGACATACTTCTCTGCATTCTCACTTCCTGCAAAAAAAGCCGCTGCTGATTGACACGAGCCTTGGCAACAACACAAGCCAAGGCTGTTGTCAGCTAACCACAAGAGTGAATAACTGTGAAAACAAAATTATTCTGATAATGTACCATTTGTGAATGAACATCAACCCCATGACCCTTAAAAGTTACATTCAGGTGAGTGAATGTAACATTTCTATTCACCTCTTTCAACTCCTCTTTCCTTTCTCCTTAAGATCCCTCCCACATTCTCCCATTCTCTCACTTCTTCATCCCCTTTCTCCACTTTTTTCCTGTCTCTTCATTTATCTTGTTGCGATCTCTTCTCCCACACATTCTTACTCCTGCTCTTTCTCTGTCTCTCTGATCTAATAACTCCTTCTTCTCTCTCACCTCCATCCCTCTTTTTCTCCTTCTTTTCCCCTAGACCCTCTCTATATATATTTCTCTCTCTCATTTCTGTCTCTCTTTTCTTCATCTCTTCTCCCAGAGCATTTCAGACCTTTCTCTCTTCTCTCCTCGTCTCAATTCTCCTTCTCTTTCTCTCTCCTATCTTCTCCCTTTTTCTCCCAGCACATTTCAGATCCTTCTCTCTATCTCTTCTCTCCTCCTCAAACTCTACCTCTCTCTTCTTTCTCACTGCCCTACCTCTGCCTCCTCTATCCTTCTCTTCCCATTTCAGACTCTTCGCTTTTTTACTTCTCTCTCTCCTATCCTGTCATTCCCCCTTTCTCACCTCTCTTTCTCCATCTCATTTTCTCCCAGCACATTGCAGACCCTTCTCTTCTCCATCTCTTCTCTCCTCCTCTCACTCCAGTTTCTCTTTCCCCCTTTCTCACCTCTCTTCATTTGTCTCCTGTCTCCTTCTCTTCTCATTTCAGACCCTTCTCTTTTTCTCTTCTCATCTTCTCACTCCTTCTTCTTCTCTCTCTCTCTTTTCTGTCCTATCTACCTCCATTTCCTTTTTTCCCAGCACATTTCAGACCCTTCTCCTTTCTATATCTTCTTTCCTCTTCTCACTCCTCTCTCTCTCTTTCCTCTTTCTCACATCTAACCTTATGTCTCCTCTCTCCACTTCTCATTTCAGATCCTTTTTTCTATCTATTCTCTCCTCATCTCACTTCTTTCTCTCTCTCTCCTATCCTAACCCATGTCTCGTCTCTCTCCTTCTCCCAGCACATTTCACTTCTCTATTTCTTCTCTCCTCCACTCTTTCCCCCTTTCTCACCTCTCTACCTCTGCCTCCTCTATCCTTCTCTTCTCATGTCAGACCCTTCTCCTCTCACTTCTCCTTCTTTCTCTATGCTATCCTCTCATACCCTCCTTTCTCTTATCTCTCCTTTGTCTCATCTCCCCTTCTCTTCTTCCATCACATTTCAGACTCTTCCTTCTCTTCTTTCCTTCTCTCACCCTCTTCTTCTTCTCCAACTCTTACCCTATATTCCGTCTCTCCTTCTCTTCTCCCAACACAGACCCGTCTCCTCTCTATCTTTTCTCTCCTCCTCTCACTTCTCCTTCTCCCTCTCTATCCTATCCTGTCTTACCCCTTTTCTCTTCCTCCTCTTTCCCTCTCTTCTCCCAGCCCATTTCAGACATTTCTCTCTTCTCTCCTCCTCTCAATTCTTCTTCTCTTTCTCTCTTCTATCCTCTTCTATCCTTTTTTCTCCTCTATTCCTCTGTCACCTCTTTTTTTTCTCCCAGCGCATTTCAGATCCTTCTCTCAATCTCTTCTCTCCTCCTCTCACTCATCCCCTCTCCCCCTTTCTTACCTATTTACCTCTGCCTCCTCTATCCTTCTCTTCTCATGTCAGACCCTTCTCTTTCTCTCTCTTATCCTCTCATACCCCCCCTTTCTCTCCTCCCTCCCTCCTTCTCCTCTCCCTGCACATTTCAGATCCTTCTCCCCTCTATCTCTTCTCTCCCCCAACTCTCACCGTCTGTTCCATCTCTCCTTCTCTTCTCCCAGTCCTGTCCTGTCCTCTCCTCATTGTCTGCACTAAGATTAATTCCCCAGTCCAAAGCGGCCGACGCGGTGACACTAATTTTGCGTGTAAGGTTGACACGTGTGGAGTCCAGAAGGTTCCGGGGTCCGAGGATGGCAGGATGCAAAAGAGGCAGCGCTCGTAAATCATTAGGCGTTAGGGACCCGAGCGCCCACACATGACTTAAACAAATGAACTTGTCCGATTTAATAAGATCCTCCATTAACAGAATATGTGTAAAATAGTAACAGGAAGGATGTGTCGTACTTTTCACAGCTCGAGACCAGACGAGCTTTTGGAAGTTTGAAGAGAAGAAATATAGGATAAAATAGACACTAAGATGATCAGGGTACACATTTTTTTATTTTTTCGTTTTTTTTAACTCTGGTCAGTCAGATGGATATGTTTTGAACTCTGGTTTGAGTTCTTCCACATTATCCGTCTGGAATGTCCTTCGCTGTAAACATTCGCAAAAAGGTGGGACGTTTAATGAAATACTTCAAGCTAACTGGGTGACTTGTGACACAATAATTAGTCAATCAGGGACACACATTGTTTCCAACATCCAACATGGCTGCTCATGTAAAAAAAAAAAAATACTACGACGAAGACGACGACGAAGACGACGACGAAGACGACGACGAAGACGACGACGAAGACGAAGAAGAAGTGTTGTGGAATTGAAAAACATGGCAGATTTCTGCAGAATCATTGAGTGAAGCAAAAAAAAAAAGAGGTGAGTGAAGTTAGATTTTGGTCTAATGGCGACAATCTGCTTTTTTGTTTGATCTGCGTCACACAAATAAACTGATCTGAAATCAGACAGGATAGTGGTGGCCAGACCCACTTGTCACAATTTGCTGAAGCTTGGGCTTTGACAAATGTAACTATCCAATAGCAGTAGAAACATATACAGTACATCCACAGGAGCTCCTGTCTTTGTTTTGTTAACAGCCCCCTCCTCCCATTACCAGTCCAATGTTCTGGTGAAGCACTGGTTCAGACCACAAACCACTCGGGCTGGTGGGAGGCCAGATGGATTTCTCTCCAATTGGTGAAGTCACAAATAACACAAGATAATCCATCAGACTGACCAGATTAGTGATACGTAGAAAAGTAAAATCTCTATGTACATTTTTCTAAGCTAAACTAAATCAAACTATTTTAATCTTAAAATGACAAGCTGACACCTACATGGCCTAATCACCTGTGCAAGGAAATCAGCAGCACGGCAGGGAACACTGCAAGAACTATCCATGTAGACTTGCATAAAATGACTTGGAATCAGAATTGTAATCCAGTTTTGAACTGTTTAACTGGATAAGATTTAATTGTAATGTAGAACATTTCACTGGTTTGAAGATATTTTTAACTGGTTATAAGATAATTTAGCTTAAAATGGGAAAAATAAATACATAAATAAATGGGGTAAGAACAATTGTCTTAACCCTTTGGCAAACAGTGTCTTGAAATCAGTTCTTTGAAACAAGGAAATTAATCTATGTCTCTCCAATAAATATAGGTTAAAGTTGTCTAGAAATTCATTTTTTTTGCAGTAAAGGGCTTATAACTTGTCTCCTCATTGGCCATGGTAAACATTCAGAATCACAAATATGGAAATAGTCTCCAAACTAATCACTATACAGTACTAGCTGAGAAAGACTTCATTATCTGGAGCCAAACATTAGGCTGTAATGTCCTCATGTCCTTACGTTCCCTCCTTCGACAATCATTGGTCTGCGTTTACACTTTTACTCACAATTTCTAAAACTTTATAATTGAGACTCCTGCGCTAACGTAAACCTATTTGCTCTAGTAGTGATTAATATTGACTTTTTTTGACAAGCTTACTCTCGTTCTGCAGCAAACTGAACGCACACCTTTAGTGGAAGCGTGTTCGTACAGAAATATATTCCTGTCACGCCTCCACATCGTTTAAAGTCACTTCTGACCATTCTGCACTCCCCACAAAGTCAAAGAGTCATTTTGTTTTGCTCGAACAGTCTGGTGGTCAGCATTTTACCGCCGCGACTCGTGTCCTTATCTTTCCCAATGACCATACTCTCCTCATAATATACTTTATATTTGGGAGAAAATACCCTCTCAAAGTCTTGGAGGTGATTGAAAAACATCAGCACTTTCACCCAGCCATGACCAGATGATATCATTTTAATTAAATTTGACTACGTTATTCGTTCTAGTGAAAGTCTCTCTGTGGACTTGAAGCCTGGTGTGCATGTGATCCCCGGTTCACTCTTAGAAATACAAACTCTGAAGAGAAAAATAAATAAATAAATACAGTCATTTTTTGGCAGCGGGGAAAAGTGATTTGGCAAGAATTGTGTCACGATGCCGACACAGAGACTTTAGTTTGATGTTTGCTTCTTTGTGAGCGCAATCAGAGGCTTGGAAGGAAGATTTGTGACAGATTTGTGATGGTAGTACAAGTTAAATCTATTCAAAGCACATTTAAAGCTGCATTATAGGCTTTTTTGCACATGAAAATACCAAGAACCAAGCATCAGAGCACCCCTTGCCTCATGAGGCTCTTTCTCTTTAGCCGGTGTGGTGTTGAGATTGACTCCCGTCGAGATGGGTCTCCCCTCATTCATTATTCATTTTTTTTTTTTTTTTACAGCTTAATCCGTTAGGGGTCGGGGTGACTGGAGCCAATCCAGTGACTTTGGGGCTTAGGCGGGGAACCCTGGACAGTGCACTTGCCGCAGGGTTAGACAGACAAATATTCACTCTCTCATTCACTCACTAAGGGAATTGCCAATTAACCTAAACATGCATGTTTTGGCGGTGGAGGAACCGAGTACCCGAGAAAACCACAGTGACACGGAGAGAACTCCACCAGCAAACTCACCAGAGAGATGTGAGATGTTGACATGGTCCGACCGGGGCATAATTGAAGGCTAAGGTGAGGGTATGCAAAAGTAATTTGAAATTTAAAAAAATTTATATTCATGTTAATATACTAATTTTCTAGCATTAACAAAGGGGGTCCAATCTTGACAGAACACGGGTTTCATTTCAATCACTGCCTTTGTTTGTAAATGGACGCTACGACTGTACTGCAGCCAATACATTAGTTAGGTAGGGAAGTACAGCGTAAGCATGGACGTTAGTGATCGTTGCCATTTCCACAGAGTGAAATGAAAGCAGCTGATACATGAGGCTCGAGCGGCTCCATCACATCATAAAAAAGGTGATATTTGAATCTAAATTTCCCTCAGCTGCTACTTTAACGGCAAACTTGCGGATTTACAAACAGATGCTTGAATTTGACGACACAACTAAATTTCTGTTTGCGGATTGGTCGATCGTGTCTCAAGCTGGATTCAAGAGGCAACAAACACTGAATTCCCGACTAAGTTGCTGGAATTAAATGAAATGAAGCTGAGGCCAGAGGAAACTTATAGGACAAGTGTACTTCACACAGAGTCACTGCAAGCAACTGAAAAGTTTACTTCAGAAGATGTGACAGCAGCTTGATAAGAGTGGGCGACTAAACCACAAGTTACAATAAACTGTGCGATTTATAAAGACAAGGATCAAGGTAGGACAAGACTTCACAGACAGCTACAACAATAAATCACAACTAATCATGGAAATTATCCACAGCACTTTACTTTACAAAATACTGATTTATTTTTGTACACAATCATAAAAAATATGTTTTTTCATAATAATTCAGGGGGTTAGGGTAGAGTTGATCAATTTTGGTTGCGATCAACATCCTAATATGTGTGTCTTTTGGGTGACACGGTGGCGCAGCGGTTAGCGCTCTGGCCTCATAGCAAGAAGGCTCTGGGTTCAACTCCCAGTCGACCTGTGGCTTTCTATGTGGAGTTTGCATGTTTTCCCCGTATCTGCGTAGGTTTCCTCCAGGTACTCTGGTTTCCTCCTACCACTAAAAACATGTCCATTAATGCCTCCCCTGACACTTCCCCAGGGATCTTCTACAAAAGAGATTCTGAACCTCTGTGGTACTTCCCTGGTTAAATAAAGGTCAATTAAAATGTATTACATTTTGTTTGACAAAGAAAATGCAATGTGGTTCAAATTGAGTGCTGTGAGAGTTCACACAAGTGAATCACACTGGAATCAGTTTGGAATTGAATTGAAACCAGGTCTAAATGTGGGGCTTGATACATTTTTTAGCATGAAGCAAAGGAAACAGGTCCCTTTTCATACCAGGCAGCACTTGGTCCAAACTCCAGGTCGCGTAAACCAAACCTAATCATGTAGGTGTGAGGGTCACGTTGAGCCCAAATCGAGAGGTTCACCAGATCACTAAGGGACTTATAAAGGTTGACAGCTGAAGGTTAGGTCAAGGCCATGTTTTTACGTTTGATTTACTGTCACAGTGGCACATTCATAGTTCAGTGTTATTCATTTTTAAAAACCTAATTAAGACAAACAAACCACTTAAATGCTTAAACTCTGGGCCCTCTTAGTGAATCTTCACCTACAATTTGAGAAACCTGCTTCAAAACAACTTCCACCTTCAAAATTGTAATTACTTATTTTGCCACAACACTTAGTTCCACATCAGTCTCTGTGCAAAACAGAATGTCACTGACAAATAGTAGAAAAAGGCTTCAAAGTTGTCATCTGGACAGCATTTTTGAAGATCGAGACGTTCCGAATCTCACCGAAAAGTCATTTACCATCTGAGTCATTCAGTGATTCAGAAAGCACTTACTCTCTGACAAATATTACAACAATTGTGCACACTTGGAGCATTCCGTTAATGTTAGGCACAAGAAGTAAGGCGCATGGACAAATAGGTGTTATAAACCTACCGCTGCGTGTACTGTCGGGGATTCTGCGCATTTCCCTCTCGCTCAAAAACAACTGTGTGTGGACTGTTATGAGAATCCCTGGTTGCACAGAGGCATTAAATGTGGTTCTACGACGTACAGATCCAAGCATCAGCAAGGTACAACCAATATCTTAGTATATGATGTGAGGTCACACACGACAATACTGCCCCAGCCCAACAGTCGAGCATAATTGTACCATCAAGGGACCATACTTCGTCCAATTTTATTTTCAATTACATGTTTCCCCTTGGTCACGTCATTCAAAATCACAAGATAAACTACCACCTGTATGCCGATGATACTCCAAATAAATCTCTCCTTGGGCAAGAATGACCACATCTACAACTCCCCTACTCAGATGCCTCTCTGACATAAAGACTGGATGTCAATTTTTTTTTTCAAACTTAACAATTCAAAAACTGAAATCATTCTATTTGGTCCACCCCACGTAACCCAGAGCCTCCAAAATTCTCTGGGCAATTTAATCTCACTGGTAAAGCCATCAGTCCGAAACCTTGGTTTTATTCTTGACTCGCAATTCGACTTTGAGTCTCAAATAACAAAGACTGTTTATTCATGATCAATGTCTAAAAGTGACCTCAGCCTTCCAATAAAAAATAAAATAAAAATAATATATTGAATGTATTTATATATTTGTATACCTCCACAAAACAAGTTTCTTTTATTTTTACATTATTATCAACTTTTAGACATGAAAACATACTAAAAGACCATTAGATGTTTAAACCAGACCTGAAAATAACTCAAATCACCCTCTTGTATGACTTGAAAGTGCAGCCTCTCCAAAAAACAAACAAACAAACAAAAAAAACAACAACAAACAAAACAAAACCCTTCACCTTGGTGATAGTCGGAGGTTGAGGCGCCAGGTGTTTAGGCGATTCACCTCTGCAGAGCTGCCCCAGGGCAGTTTACCATCACTGAGTTGGGAGGGGTTCATCGCTTGTGACTCTGGGTCTGTGAAATGCGCTATACAAATAAATATTACTTACTTACTTACTTACTTACTTCAAATGTATACAGTCAGTATTAGTTCTGATCAGTGCAATTCCTATATAACACAGCAGATGTATCCCTCAAATAAAGTTTTTAATAAAAATAGAAACGTGGGATATTGTGGAAAAAAAATAATGTTTTTTTTTTTTTTATATATATATATTTAATAATAAAATCAAATAAAAACAAATTAAAGACACTCCACTGTGAAGCTTGGGACTGGAAAAAAAAAATCCCAAATGAACCTCAGTGAAATTGTACTGGTGACCTCTGATCTAGCGCCTCCTTTACAGAAGGATTACTCTCACTAGACTAATCCTATAACTTCTCAGACCTTCAGATTGAAAATGAGCTCTGTCCTGATGACTACCTTTAAACCCAGGATTAGCACAAATAGCTGTTTTTTTTTTGCTTGTGACACTGGTCTGGATTGAGTTCACACAGTAAACATGACGTTATTTATAACCCTTTAGCCACCGCTGGACTATTGTTTAATCAAAAGCACAAATCCTCATTATACGTCTCTCACCTCCGATCGACAACTCCCCTCGAGAAGTTCTTCCTCTCAGACAGTTCCCGTGAATTCTAATCCGTCATATTCCTTCCTAAGTATGAGTTAATGTGTGGAGAATGAGGCAGATATTCAGTTTGGTGGTGCAGCTCTCAGCGCTTTATCCCCTGTCACTCAAACGCCTCACACCAGAGAAGAGACACTATTTTTTACAGTAAATGTGCTGCTGCCGTCTCGCTCTAAAACCTCTGCAGGACCAGCTCGGGCGTGTCTGCCCCCTGCTGTCTGAGAAAATAACTGCCATGAAGTACAGTACATGTTCAATCTGATTCACTCCCACTTTAGCCACATTTCCATTAGCCTGGGTCCCTCAGACTGGTTCACTTTGGATCAGTTTGGATTGCTTATGTTAATAATGGTGTTTTCACTGCAGGTCCAGGCTGACGAGGGTTCCTACACCACTCACACATAGCAGGCTTTCATAAATAAAGAAATATAAAATATACCTGAATTATACTTTTTCTTCCTAGCGTCAATCACAGTGATTCACAAAAAGACGTGTAATAATTTGAAGTATGTGGCTGCGACTACTTCCAGTTTATTGTCACTTTTTATACATTTATTTAACTTTTTGCAAAGCCTCTGCGACTCTGAGCTGCATTTTATTCATGTTAATAACTTAGTTTGTACAAATGACAGGAACACACGGTCATGCCTCTGGTTTTAGTCGTTGAATCTAATTATTCAAAAACTAATTTCTCACACTTGAAAGTCATGATGCAAATAGGACATAACCCGACACTGGGTGTGTGGTGGGAGCTGGAGCACAGTCAGACGGCTGTGAATCATCCTCACATAGAGCACACACTGTTGTGAGAAGCCATACGCAGTCATAGTCGGATTATTGTTCTGGGGACAATTACAACATAAACATTTTATTAATCCATCAACATAATGCTTTATTGACTGTAAACATATTGTGTTTATATTTGAGGACATGTGAATCATTTGAAGGACAATTATGATGCAGCATCATATTGTCATGACATGGTTCCGTGCATCACAACCAATAAAGTGTAGTCAAGCACATGTGGCCGTTATGTGTCTCCCCACAATAGGAATTGAGCTAGAGTTCCATCTACTGGGTGCTTAAGAAATTACACAAAGGAAATAATTAAACTGAGTTTGCCTGATATGCTAACTCTGCAGACTGTTCTAATCAATTGTTTAATGGACCCTCTTGTTAATGTTTCAATTCAGGTGAAATGAGTTTGCAACGTCCTGGTCTAATAATGTCATGTTGTTCATCAAACTCCTCTAAGTGTCTGTTGTTGTTGTTGTTGTTAGTAAAAGCGTAAAACACATTGTGTTTATAAATCCAGAGGCTCAGCAACACATGTGACTGATGTAGTGACGTTAAAATGAATTATTTGTCGGTTTCTATTTTTAAGAAAGCAAACATCAGGTACAGCACTTTAAAAACATTGTCAAAGATCTCAAAGAGCAACTTTCACAGCTCTTTCACATTCTAAACTGTGATTCTCAGAGGGGAAAGAGCAGCAGTTCCTGGACAAAATTTCAGCAGTGATTTTTACAAAAAGGATGTGAAAGAATGTTTCAACATGATCAAGTCGATTTGCATAACACAGAATAGTCAAATTATGTATTGTGTCTTCCATTAAATAGTGGCTGTAGCTTTATTCACTACAGTAAAGGACAATGAAGACAGGAACAGAACTGTGACGCTAATATAGTACAACACTGCCACCTCTTGGATTATTCAGAGAAGCACAGAGGCTCAACATGAGACACATTTGTACATGTTCTACTGTAGATTCTGTACTCGCCCTCTCTCTCTCTCTTTCTCTCTCTTCACTAACATGTGTGGTGGTGTTGTACTTTCACTCTCTACCTCTCTCCATTTCTCTCTCTCTCTTCACCGTACAGTACCATGTTCCCTCTTCTCTCTCTGACATGTGTCCTCAACCCTCTCTCTCTATCCCACACGTCCCTCTCTCTCCACACTTTCATGAGTTCTTTTTTCCTATTCTTCCTGTTTCAGTGGCATCCTCCACTCTTTCTTTTTTTAACATCAACATGTATCTCTCTCTCTCCTCCACATCAACATCTCTCTCACTCTCTCTTATTCTCTCTCTCTCTTTCTCTCTCTCTCTCTCATACCTCTCTCCACACTGTAATCTCTCTTTCTCTCTTCTATCTATCTCATATCTCTCTTCACACTGTCATCTCCCTCTCTCTTTCTCCTTTCTCTCTTACTGTCATCTATCTTACTCTCTTTCCTCTCTCCACACTGTCGTCTCTCTCTCACTCTCTCTCATTCCTCTCTCATACTGTCATATCTTTCTTTCTTTCTCTCTCTCTCCTTCTCTCTTCACACTGTCATCTCTTTCTCTCTCCCTCTTCTTCCTCTCTCACACTGTCATCTCTCTCTCCTTCCTCTCTCACACTTTCATCTCTCTCTCATTCCTCTCTCTCTCCTTCTCTCTCACACTGTCATCTCTTTCTTTCTCTCTCTCTCTCCTTCCTCTGTCACCTTTTCTCTTCTTCCTCTCTCACACTGTCATACCTTTCTCTCTCTCTCCTTTTCTCACACTGTCATCTCTCTCTCCTTCCTTTCTCACACTGTCATCTCTCTATCTCTCTCTCTCCTTCCTCTCTCTACACTGTCATGTGTCCCTCAATCTCTTTCTCTCTCTCTACTGTCATGTCTCTCTCTCTCTCTCTTCATACTGTCATGTCTCTCTCTCTCTCTCTCTCCTTCCTCTCTTAACACTGTCATGTTTTCTATCTCTCTCTCTCTCTCTCTTTCTTTCCTCTCTGCACACTTCCATGCCCCCTTCCTCTCTCTCTCTCTCTCTCTCCTTCCTCTCTCACACTGTTGTCTCTTTCTCTCTCTATCTATCTATCTCTCCTTGCTTTCTCACACTGTCATCTCTCTCTCTCTTTCTTTCCTCTCTGCACACTTCCATGCCCCCTTCCTCTCTCTCTCTCTCTCTCCTTCCTCTCTCACACTGTTGTCTCTCTCTCTCTCTCTCTCTCTCTCTCTCTCTCTTTCCTTTCTCACACTGTCATCTCTCTCTCTCTCTCTCTCTCTCCTTTCTCTCTCTCCACTGTCATGTGTCCCTCTTTCTCTCTCTCTCCTTCCTCTCTCTCTCACACTGTCATATCTCTCTCTCTCTCCTTCCTCTCTCTTCATACTGTCATGTGTCCCTCTCTCTCTCTCTCTCTCTCTCTCTCTCTCTCTCTCTCTCTCTCTCCTTCCTCTCTCTCATACTGACATGTGTCCCTCTCTCCTTGGTCACTGCAGGTCTAGTTTAAATTCTCTCCACAGGACAGAGAAGCTCACACATAAAGGGGCTCGTGAGGGTCAAACGGGTCAAACGTTACATTATTATGCAGACGAGACTTTTCTCAGGTCAAGGGGTTGAAAATATATGAAAATATAGTTCAATATGGTTCAACATATACTCTTTACCTGTGTATAGGCACATTGTTTAGACCTTTTGAACATTAAATCCCACATGCCACACAGTAACATGGTTTTAATCCTGTTAGCATTGCTTCTTCATCACAAACATAGCTGGAGTTCTGTCTGAGAAATACTATTCTTTCCCTTTTGAGCCACAGGAAAAAAGTGTTCTGAATTTTCCAGATGTGTGACGTCATAAGCTGCTCTCTGAGATTCATCTTTCAGGGATTTTTTTTACGTGTAACAAACAAATCTTAGAATCAAGAGGACATGAGCAAAGACATTTGAACACTAAAGGGGAGGTGTAAAAATAATATAAACAATATAATGTATGGTGCAATCAGCGCTACCTCTGTTCTCGTTTTGTTTTATTTTGACATTATGCTTAGCCTAATAGTGAAAAAAACATAAAACATCATATATCTGTGTATTGTGTATTTTTATGATAATAATAGTAATAGTAAGTAATAACAGAGTTTCATCGTCTGACATCGCTCCATTCGTGTTTGTAGAACGTTCACTGAGCTGATCCACATTTTTATGCAATTCACATAATTCACAAATTATCAAATCGATTTACTTTTATAAAAGCCCAAAATCACAAAAACAGTGGTCTTTGAGGACTTCGCAAGATTGTTGATTCAGCAATGTTCGAAAATCAAACAATGAAACAGTCATTGGTTAAGAATGTTGAAGATTATTTAACAGTAAAGAAGCAAATATCATTGTCCCATTGGCCGGTAGTTTCACAGCAGGAGACCAGTGTTTTAAAAAATTTAAAGTTGCACAAAATATCCATCAGTTTCAGTAATTTTAGCCTCTCTTGCCATAGCCTCTGTTGCAATGCTCTACAAAACTGTCCAATCCTGCATTGAGCTAGAATTAAACGAGGACTAGACCAGTACTAACCAAATCTGAACCAACCATCATTAGGTCAAAACCAGGTAACTCAAGTCTGAGACAGACCCAGAATAAACTCCGCAAACACTGCAAAAAATGAATTTCAAGACCAGTTAAAGTAGCTTGATTCTAGGATTTCAACCTCATTTCAGACATAGGGACATTATTTGTCTTGTTTCAAAGTGTGTACCAATGTGTTGTGTCCACTTGTCCATGGACGGACAGGCTGTAGATGTGACCAGGACTGACGCTCATCCATGTGCAGATATAAACAGCTCATCTAGCAGGACGAGGACAGACTAATCCTGGAAGTGGGAGGTTGTTAATATTACCACCCTTTGTCTTCACATGGCCTCAGGAGGGAAAACAAATGAAATGTAACGTGATTTGACTTTGAGGTAAATGAAAAGCCTTTCTGTTTGTGCGAGCGGTGGAACTTCCTCATCACACACTGTAGCCTCAGGTCTGAGCTCAGCAAATGACTGTTTTGACCCAGATAAAGAAAAGTGCTGCAGCCTGTGGGACAAACATTTACTAAACTCATCACCTGACCTTTATTTAACCTGGAAAGCCCACAGAGCTCATTATGGTATTTATAGTGTGGGATTTAGAGGAAAGTGGAACATCTGCATATGGAGCCCACAGACACAGGACAACATGGAAATGTCACTGTGTCACGCTGCTCCACAACATGTGAGCAGGTTCTACTCTCGTGTTTCTGTTTGTACTGTACATGAGTTTATGCACAGAAAAGACTTGATCTATCATCTAGATTAAAGATCCATTGTGTAGATTTTTGCCCTAAATATAGAAAATTAATTCTCCTGAAGTACTGGCTTTTGATCAGGGTTTTATGTATGGACTGTCCTTTCTGAAATAAACACTTTATTTTATTTTTATTTTGACTTATAAAATAAAGTATTTATCATAATTTTACAGCAGTTAAGTTGGTATTTATGAAGAAATTGACCATTAAAAGTGGAAAATTACAGGAGGCAGTTCAAGTTCTAAAACAGAATCACTCCACATGTGTTGTTAAAAAGCATTAAAATGCAAAGGCAATTTACACACCACTGACAGTTTCCCCCAGCTTAAGCAAGTATTTAACACAATTAAAGTGCTAAAAGTTATAATAATTAGTCACATTGTCACTTTGTGTTAGTTATGTTGATCTTGGCTCAAATTCACAATGTGGTTGCTTGGTAACATCTGTGGACTACTTTCCACATGCCATATTTACTGGACAAAAGACAATAACTTCACCAAAACAACAAGTAAAAACAAGCTGAGTGAAATCTTAATCATGCTTACTATGTAAAAATAAATAAATACATAATAAAAATAAATAAATTAATAATAATAATAATAATAATAATAATAATAATAATAATAATCATAATAATAATAATAATAATAATAATAATAATTCAGTCTAACGTGTCATAATTAATTTTTTTTTTTTTTTTTTTATTAGTTTGTTTGTTTGTTTGAACCTGACCTGGTCTCTTATTTTAAAGAACAAAGACACACAACACAATATATTCAAAAATAAATTACATCAATGACATCAAATCTTTATAGTGAACAAACACTAAATTCTATTGTTCACATCTTCAACTGGCTTTGAGCCATTGTTTGATCTTAGAGTTAAAGAATCGCGGATCTGTAAAAGCTTTAAGTTCTGCAGGTCAGATGTTCCAGATTTGTGGATCTTTAACTGTGAATGCGCTCTGACCAAATGAGGTCTTATGTCCAGTCTGCAGTCTCCGCTGGTCGTGCCTCTGGTTTTGAACCCAACAGCTTCTCTCTTTTTGATCAAATCCCTGACAACAGCTGTAGCACTTTTAGAAATGAGTCTATAAAATTATGCAAACTTTAAAAAATCTTATTACTATTATTATTATTATTATTATTATTATTATTATTATTATTATTATTATTACTATTACTATTATTACTATTATTATTATTATTATTATTATTATTATTATTATTATTATTATTATTATTATTATTGTTTTTTTTTTTTTTTTTTTTTTTTTTTTTTTATGTTACAGCAGTTCAAGTCCAGCACTTTAGGTGCTTGTTTATACAAACACACACAATTTGCATTGCCCCCTGACTGGCCTGACCCAGATTGTAATACAATATGAAGAATGGGATACAATCATTCCATGGAAGTACAAATTTGCAGCTTTTAGTGACAGGCAAGATCTTTTCAGGCAAAAGCAGTTTAGATTAATCCGTACCTTCTTTGTTGATTTATTTATATGACCATCACATTTTAGATGGGTGTCCAGGACTACCCCTAAATATTTGAATTAATCTGCTCTACCAATGTGTTTTTGTTTTGATTTCTTTTATTTATTAATTTGCACCACAGAGAAAAACACAGTGGCCCTGTTTTTGAGCAGTTTAGTGACAAACAATTATCTTCAAACCACTGGGACTTTGACCATTTGTCTGTTTAGTCCTTTAATCCTAAATGTTGCCAAAAATAAATGCACATGTCGAAGTATTTGTGAGATCAAGGAGCAAGTTTAACCAAGTGAAACAACTATTTTTCAACATAAAAATCTTATCCCCTGCTGTACTTCCCACAGTGTCTTTAATTAGCTCTTCACTATCAAACCCCATCCTTTGTTTCTGCTTTGCCAAGTTGCCAGTGGCTGATTATAAGTCTGTAGCACAATAACCCAGCATGCCTCCTGTCTCACGCTGTCCGTTTGCCTGTTCGCGTGGGCCGTGTCGACTCAAACACTGACAGCAGATCATTTGCACCAAGCCGGCTGCTTTCTTTGCCGAGCGTGGATTTACATTTACATCGCCGAAACGTAAGCTCCTTTTTTTGTCAACACCTGTGCATTCGCCGCTAATTAATTGTTTAACACGGTTTCAATTTGTCAGGCAGTTAGGGAGGGTGGAATTAGCGCGCTAGCTGCTGACGTTAGCTAGCGCGGGTCGTAATAAGTGTCCACATGAAGAATAAGGCGCGGGATGGCCAGATGTGTACCCGCAATTCATCAAGGAGAGAGGAAATGAAAAGTGGGACAGGGATAAATGTGGACAATGTAAACAAAGTCAAGCTTGGAGGTATTATCTGGAGCGCAGCAAACCGGATTCAAACTTAGTCGGACGAGTTTAATGTAAAAGTTGATGTGTATGTGACGGTAGTTTAGGGATAGATAGGTTGACTATGGCTACCCAATTTAGCTGCAACAAAAAATCTGTTCCTTGAGAAGCCTGAGGTGAGGGTGAAAAAAACAACACAAGAGAGCAAATGTAAGTTTAAAATTTGCCAATATCTATTTAGAAGTGGGCACAATTAGGCATCTAAAGATACATTAACAGTAGAAATAGGCATGTAAAAAAATACTATTTGAGCAGTAAAGCATAATTTGAATGATTCTAAAATCTTTGGCGAGCTACTTGTCAAACCTGCTTGTCAAAGCCTGATCTTATCAGATCTCAAAAGCTAAGCAAGTTAGGCCCAGTTTAGTTCTTGGGTGGGAGACCGCTGCCACAGTGCGCTGACAGAAGTCGTTGTGTCCTTGCGCAAGACTCTTAACTCCCACACTGGGTGAGTGGTTCCTTGCTTTATAAATAGACCATTTACCATTTTTTTGTAATAATCTAAGGGCCACACTGATGTAAACAAGAAACTACTTTCTTTTTTTTATTGCCTTTATTTATATTTTCTGCAAAGTTCTGAGCCCCTATGTTGCATTTTAATCTTTATTTATTATTGCATTAGATTGGATTGTGTTGGATGTGTTATGCACAGATTCACCATTGTTTCAAGCAGCTAATGCTAATACGCTAGCTTTGCATTTGGCATTTTTAAGTTGATCGATGCAACAAATAAATATTCTCTCACTGGAAACACAGGGGTATGTCGCTGTTCAAGCTTGTGTTTAGTGAAAAACATTAGTATATGTTTATATCTGCTCTTTTTTTTTTTTTTTTTTTACCTTACCTTGTTTTCTGTTGCATCTCTGTGTCTTATGGCTCATGTCAAACTCATCAAACAGGCAGTGCAGGCCGCTTTGCACAGAGAAAACACATAACAACATACCACCCCCAACTGCCTATGGAAACAGGGGTTATCGTAGCTACTCTGTTAATATTTTAAAACCATACCAAACACATGGCACTTCTGGGTTCAGCATTACAGGGGCACAGAGAGAGAG
This sequence comes from Mugilogobius chulae, assembly GCA_038363315.1. Lineage (NCBI taxonomy): Eukaryota > Metazoa > Chordata > Actinopteri > Gobiiformes > Gobiidae > Mugilogobius > Mugilogobius chulae. Next base: position 19,151,736 of record CM076412.1, on the reverse strand, counting down.
CAAAGGGTCACAGAAGAGTCAGAGAGCAGAGGAGAGGTTCACAGGAGCAGAGCAGGTCAGAGGAATGGTCAAAGGAGCAAAGAAGGTCAGAAGATATCAGCTCATGTCAGAACTGCACTAGATTAGAGCAATTACTGTAAAATCTTGTAATGTAAATCCTGTTTCAGATCCTCTACTTATGTTTCTGGTAGACTTCATCCATTTAATTACATGTTATTTATCTCTTTTCAGTGTCTAAATCTCCATAGAGGCTCATGTCAGGATTGGCAGGTGCACACAGTCTCCAGCGGGGGGAGCTGTAGCACTGACTCTGAACTCTCCACACAATGAACAGATAAGACAGAAGAAAACCCAACCATTCTTCATCTAAACTGTATTCAATCAATATTACACAATGCACAGTGAATTCCAATCTTGGTATCGAGGCTGTGTCTGCTTTGGGCCACAATCATTTATCATGTTATTGTGAGAAAATAGATCTCTGAGGGATACTTTAAGCCACTCACAATCATAATCAGTCAATTGTGTGGATCCGTCGGTTGGATGAGTTAAGTACAAACATTTGAGCAACAGAATGGGCATCGGGTTTTAAAGTGCGGAGACATTTTGTGCAGTAGGAGAAATATGTGTGGAAGAATTGTAGTCATTGTACTGTTAAAATTATTTGTGTTTTGTTTTGTGCAAATCTAATGGTACACGGTTCTTTCTAAGGAATATACAGACATGATTATGTAGCTTTGGAAAAAAAAACTTTGGATCATCAAAGTGTCTATGAGTAGACAAGGTTCAGGGTCAAACAAACCAAACAATCAAAGCTGAAAATGTTTACTCAAATTTACCCAAAAATCCCAGAGTCCCTGAGTAGAATTCTGAGTATATATTTATCTAGTAGTCTTTAAAGGAGGGGGTCTGGGGGGTACCTCCCCAGGAATTATTGATAATTGTCACAAAATAAAGATTAAAGTAACCCTGAAATGTGTTATTGTTAAGTACAGGTGACATTTTCGACAAACCACATTTTTGTGCAGCAATAACAACTTCACTGTGTGAGTCTTATACTAGTTCTCATTAAGACCAGAGAACATCGTCATCTTAGATGGTTCCTCACCTTTTGTATAAAAGAAATGTTCTCTGGTCTTAATGGCCAGAGAACCCCACCACCACCATTACCACCATCACCACCACAGATATCTTGTCGATATATAAATTTGTTGAATCTGCACTGGGGGTGGATGTAGCATGGTTAGAGCTCTGGCTTCCCAATAAGCAGGTCGTTGGTTCGACTCCCGAGTCGGACCATATCAACATCTCAAAATCTTTCTGGGTGGAGTTTGCACGTTCTCTGTCTGGGTTTTCTCTGGATATTCCAGTTTCCACCCACCTTCAAAAACATATTTGTTTACGGTATGACAGCAAACTTGTCCGAGTGAATGAATGAGAGAGTGAATGGTTGTCTCTCTAACCCTGCGACGAGTTTGCCACTGTCCAGGATGTTTCCCTGCCTAAGGCCCAAAGTTTCTGGGGTTGCTTCAGTCACTAACAGGAAAAAGCGGTTGAAAATTAATGGATGAATGAATGAATGAGTCCGCACTGTCTTGTCTAAGACTTACAATGTCATGTTTGTTCACTAAACTTCACTAAGTTATGTTGTTAATGTTAGCATTGTGGCTAACTATTGTTAGTATAATGACACACCACAACTTAGAGTTCAGAGGCTCAGAATACATTAGGTAAGTGAGCAAAACAGAAAGAATCGGGTATAGCACCTTTATTTAGCCTATGTGCTGTATCATGTTGAATTCATTTGATTATTTCAGGTCTTTAATATTTGACAATGTGAAAAATGGCTAATTTATAAAACCAAGGCCATTTGTTTTGAGCCGTGGGCAGAGCACAGTGGCTTTTCACAGCTCTCTCTCATGACTCTTTACACAAAAAACAGAACACAAATATGTGTTTAGAGGCTCTTAATCATGTAATTACAGCTGTGACTCCTTTCTTGGAGAAGTTTTATCTAGCTTAATCTTTGAAAGTTTTGAGCTTGCTGTTTCGCCATGGAGACTGGTGCTTTCTGCTCATTGTCTTGTAGGCATTACTCGGGGAAAAGTCACATGCACAATCAATTGTCTTTCTGAAGGGCCTTATTATATTACGAGAGCTGCTTGCATGTCCTTACTGAGGTTTTCTTTCTGCTAAAGTTAAGTTTGAATATCCAATCTGTGTCTCCTTTGTCTCTCCAAAGCAGCTCTCATCATTATGTGAGTAACTATGGCAACGCAGTGTAAGTGACAGCTGAAAACTTTTACCTATAAAACATGAGAGTTTCCTTACAGAGCAAAAAATAATAATTAAAATCATACAATCAAAAGTTAACTCTTTCCCTGCCACCGTATCCTGCCAAGGACGAATATTTCTGTCATTGACGTTTTATAATGCAATGTCCTCTTCTGTGAGCGAGTGAAAAATGTCGGAAGAAGTCAAACTACTGGATATCTTCAATATAATCTATGCTCCATGAAAGAGGCTGAATCTATAGAATCTGCATCAGAAAGTAGAAAAGTGCTGTGCTGCCTTTCTGTCTATAACACAGCTTTTGTTGGTTTAACGATGAAAAAGACACTCGTCCCATTGTTTTAATCATGTAAACCTCATATTTTTATTCTAAACACATAATTTTATTGTAGTGGCTCGAATTCTCTCACCAAAAAAGTAAAACATACAAAAATAACAGTGACATGAAGATTGCATAAAGAACATTATCCCAAAAGTTTCTCGTCAAAATCTGAGTATAACTTTTTTTTTTTTTTTTTTGAAGCACATGTCATTCCAATTGGACAGTTTTTTTTTTTTTTGGAACTGTGAATATTGCTTAAAATGAGCAAAAATGCCTGGGAAGGAAGGTGGAGGGGGTCAAAGTGAGAATAGGGCTGACACTGAAAGAGGTAATAAGCTGAAAATTGTAAAAAGAACAAACAACATACCTTATAGAGTTTTTTTTTTTTTTTTTTTTGTTTATTAGCATGAGTGATGCGCCACACTCAATATACAGAAAGAGATGCCACAAATTCAACATTGGTTTAATGAAATTTGACCCTACGACCCTTAAAAGTTACAAAAAGTTCAGACCGGTTCAGACCTGAACCAAACAGCTGCTCTCGTCCAGTTTTGTTGTTATATTCAAAGTTTCCCCAGCTAACCAGACGGAGAGCATGTGCAGTAGCTTTAATATGAATTGAAAAAAAGATTAAGAGCATTGCCTCATTCTTTATAAGAGGTTGACATGGCAACATTTTATGAGCGGCTGGCACTGAAATCGTAAGTGTCCAAAGGATTCCAACAAAAACAGAATTTAATTGTTTATTCTAAATCTTTATTTTGTGACAATTATCAATAAGTCTTACTCCATCGTTAAGGTAAGGTAAGGTATACTTATTGCCCCCGTAGGGAAATTTGTCCTCTGCATTTGACCCATCCTTCAATGCCTCTGGGGCATCTCCTCAGGAGCAGTGATCGCCACAGTGCAGCGCTCGGGGACTCATCTCCATCTTGGTCAGGACTACCGTAGCTGGAGGATATTACCCTAACGTGCATGTTATTGGTTGGTGGGGGAAACCGGAGTGCCCGGAGAAAACCCACCCAAACACGGGGAGAAACATGCAACATTCCCGTGCGGGAATCGAACCCCGCGACCTTTTTGCTGTGAGGCAAGAGCGCTAACCGCTCAGCCACCGTGCCGAATGTGTTTGTTTGGGTTTAACTAAAATATCAGCTAATCATTCTCTTCTTCCATTCTTCAAAGTCAATTCATCTCCTCAGGCAGTTTGAAATCACCAGACGTACACAACTTTTTCATTTTTGTTTACAATTGACTTCCAGGCGAAAACTCCTCCACCTTTGAAATACAAATACATCCAAACTTAATATTACACAAAATAAACAACTAACTACTTCTAACGGCGCAGACTTTGTTGGACTATTTTCCGTGAGTAATTGATTCGGAGCAGATGGCTTGTGTCTTAAAGATCCTTGGTCGTCACTAATGAGAGCGGATGGGAGTGTTAAAAAACAGCTCGAGGGGCCGTGGGGAGTCTGCCCGCTGGTTTCACCGCGAGGAGACACAAAGAATATACTAAAAACAATACAGCGATGTGTCTTCATGTGTTTTTTGTTGTTGACTTGCATGATTTAGCTCCAGGGATGGAAGTGTAAATACTCCCGTTGATGTCTGGTGTAATGAGCAGGCGTACGGGCAGATTATTAATGAAGAAAACATTTGCATTTGTGGGAAGAGAATTATAGAAAATGTACGCTACAAGTTGAAAGGTTTATATTATGCAAATGTCTGATTTGTAGAAAAGGACAAATATGATGTATGATTTGTATTGTTCTTGTCTTTTAATCATGCTGCTACAAGAATAGTATCTCTCAGACTAAACTCCAGCTGTGTTTGTTGAGTAAAACAATGTTAGAACATTATTGAAAATTAGTCGAGCTGAGCAGCGATAACATGTTTAGTCACAATTAATTGCATGCTTGAGCTGCAAATAATTGAGCTGCAACCACCCAGCCATTTTTTTTTCAATTTACAGTATGTATTATTATTAATGTTTTTTTTTTTTTTTAAGTGCATTTCAAGTTCTTCATTTTGTAGAGTATGCATGTTTTTTTTTCTTTTATTTAGCACCAAATTATATATTTAAAATGTCTAATTAGCAGTTCAAGTAATTAGCTCACTTTTACATATTAATATGAGCAGTGTTCATTAGTTTTGATGTTAGTGGTTTGAAGATTTAACAGGCCGTATCTCTGTGATTCCTGGGTCTTTTTGGATGATTCAAAACCTCAGACGGAGCTCAGACCCGTCCCTGCTCTGCTGTCTCTCCCTTTATTTAAAGTGTAAGTGTAGTTATTGGTTTTCCCACAGTGATCACAACAGCGCTGGCTGGTGCTGCTACGGCTTGTATCATTCCAACACAGTCTCACTAGAGGGCGTGTATTTACCCAACACAAAAACAGCATATTTTGAGCACAAGTTCACAGCTGTTTTCAGTACTTCTGTTACGCTGTTTTTTTTACCACGCTATGAAAAATGTAAAAATGACACGAGATTTGGTTACGGATTTGGAGTAAGTTTAGGCATCAAGTTACCAAAACGGGTAAGATTAGGTCTGGGGCTTGGGTAGGTTAAGATTAGAATCAGGATTTGATTAGGTTTCATAAATAAGAACACGTCTTAACAACCACCATTGAAATGAACTGGGACTCTGACACTACTATAATTACGCAAAACAGCCGTGAACTTGTGCTAATCATACATAATTTACATGTTGCATAATGTCGTGGTAAATGTATGCTTTCTTGTGAGATCGGGCTGATCAATCAGCCGCAACTCTTTTTGTAGTGATGTGTCGGTCGCGAATGAAACGGCTCTTGGAGCCGGCTCTTTGAAGTGAACGACGGGAGCCGGCTCCTGATTGAGAAGCGTTTTTTTTTTTTTTTTTCCGCTTCTCTCCCTCTCTGTCTTCTTAACCCTTGCTGTCCCACTCGCGCGTGTTCTCTCTCTTTCCTCTCTCTCCTTACTCGCGCGCTCTCTCGCTTTCTCTCTTCCCCTCTCTCGTCGTCTCTGCCCAACTCTCTGTCCCACTCGCGCACGCTCTCCACTCTTCAAGCCGCCCTTGATTGGTCAATATGTTGGCATGCGCTGTATGTGCGGGAGGAGGAGGGTCAAAAGTTCAGCTCGCACTCGCGCAGAATTAGCAAGAAAGCGTCAGAGACAACAACGAAGGGTAAAAAAAATGAACGAGACCAGGAAAAGAAGTAACATTTGGAACCATTTTAATTTCATTGATGATACAAAAGCTGAATGTAGACTTTGTTGTATTGTGATTTACAATTATATGTGTTGATTCATTTTAAATTTGTTTAAAAGCTGAAAAGTTAAAATTGTTCAAAGCTGAATTGTAAATGCCAGATTATTTTAATTTATATTTTATTTTTTTGCATTTCTATGTTTTATACATTTTATATTTTATTTTAACATTAAATAATGGCATAAAATATTCTAAAAACAAAAGTAGTCATTATTTTGTATAGTTAACATAGCAGTTTAAATTAATCAACTTAAACAAAAAACAATCTGAAGAGCTGTTTGGGAGCCGAAAGAGCCGGCTCTTTTAGTGAGCCGAGCCAAAAGAGCCGGTTCTTTAAAAAGAGCCAGACTGCCCATCACTATCTTTTTGCAATCCGGTTGAGCGCGCTTCCGTCGGGCTAAAATACAGATAATCCCTCTATTTGTAAATTGTGTGGGTTTTTTTACATTTTTTTTTTTGTGCGTGTGAAGCACTTTGAGCAGCATGTGTTGTTGTAAATGTGCTGAATAAAGTTGATATTGGCACAGTAGCCCTGCACCAGCTCAGCAGAAGCTAATCGCCTTAGCACTTGGCGCTTCAACCCGCCTACCATCATCAACTGTTTCCTAACCTGATTATGTTATTGGTTGGTGGGAAAATTGGCCGGGAAACAAAACAAAACAAAACAAAACACACAGAAACGGAGTGAAACATACAAAGTCCACACAGTCGCACCTGTAACTTTCTTGTTGAGGCGAGAGCGCTATCAACAAGTCCAAGTCATGAGTTGCAAGTTCACACTTCTTTTGTCTTCTCATCTATAGCATCTTAAGTTCAGCTCAGACATCTTGTAATCTTTGGTTGCTGTTTTCTTAGAATTCCTAGAACTTTAACAGAGTACACTCTATAATTGGTTTTGAGTGAAATATTTTCTTTAAAACAATAAAAAACCTCACTGTGCTTTATCTCCAAAACTGATCAGTCCGAGCACTATTTACTGTCACATTTGATCCAGCGTGTGAGTAACTAAACAGCGAAAGGTGCAGTTGCTTTGTGTCCCTCTAACAGTGATGAATGCTCGCAGGAATCATAAGCTTGTTGATCAATAGCAATGACTGGAGAATAACACCGAGAATAGAGGTAGATTTATGGTTGTGTGAAAAGGCCGTGGGCGCAGAGACAAGCCGCGTCCACACCGGTGACGGATAACAAATGCAGCACGTTTACAGGGCCACAATCCAATCACAGATGTACTGATATAAAGCAGTGGTAAAGCTTGTTATGGAGGAGAAGATGAGGGGGCTGGAGAGCATGAGAAAACTTTGCTTGTAGATTCACAGTTTAGTACAACTGTGACCACCCACTCCTTGGTTCTGGAAGATTGCAATCCCATTTTAGACTAACACAGGGATTATGAAACACAAAGAAAAGTTGCTATGATCTTATAACCACATAACCATATGTCTAGCAATATGGTTATATATGCTAGATATGGTTATGTCTAGCAATATATAATCATAGTGCTAGATACTGCAGCTCAAAGCTCCTTCTCAGCTCTATACTGTGAAAGTTGCCTGACCAGCCAGTCCTCACACCCTTTGACAGACAACTTTACAAAGACGTGAATTAGAGTGTTGGGTTTGAGGTCAACCAGACAGAAAACCCGGAAATTACAACAAAACAGCAACACGCTAAACTGGATGTTATCGTACATATGTAGCGCACAATTTTTTTTTTTTTTAGGCTCTCAACATGGTTTGCTGCTCAATTTTAAGAAATCCAAAACTGCAGCAAAAACCAAAGAAAGAAATCCATCAGCTATGTCAAATGCATTGAATCTTGAAAGTATTGAAATGGTTAGGAAAAAAAAAAAAAAAGACGATAAAGTGATTGGCTCTGTCTTTGGTTCTAGATCCTTCTGCATTTGTACAGAATGTTGGAAGGGCTAGCTGGTCAGGCTACTGTAAGAGAGGGATATTTGGTCAACGTCACTTTCTGCCTTACTGCGCATGCTCCATGCAGAAACATATGCTCTCCATCTGGTTAATTTTAGAAACTTATTTGGATAAAACAACTAAACGAGACAACAGCTAGCTGTTTCGATCAGGTCTGACAGACTGATACTGGGTTTTTCTTGCCGATTTTTCACTCACCCGAATGTAACTTTTGAGCCCGATCTCACAAGAAAGCGCACATTTACCACAACATTACGCAACATGTACATTACGTATGATTAGCACGAGTTCACGGCTGTTTAGCGTGATTATGGTGCACGTCGCAGTCCCAATTCATTTCTATGGTGGTGTTACGGGCCTTGGGTTTGACCCTCGTTTATAAGTTTGCTCCTCCCGTGTTCTCTCCGCCTTTTTCTGTTGTGTGCATGTCTCTGCCGCTGATCGATTGGATGGAGGATGCCCACTCCCCTGCGCCCCAGGATTGGTCTCCTCTCCGCCGTGCATCCAATGGGACGGCTCACCTGCATAGGGCGTGTCCCATAAAAGGCCTCGTCTTTCGCCGCTCGGGGCAGCTGGACCAGCTCCATGTCCAGTCTGCTTCGCCTCGCCGTTGTCTCATTTTTGTTCTCCTGAGTTTTAGTTAGCGCTAACACCAGTTGTGTATTTTTCCCGTAAATTCCCGTTTGTAATTAGTTGGAGCACTTGTGTTATTTGTTTAATTGTTTTTTCTTTAATTTATATTAGGTCAATTTTGTTCACATATTATTACGTTTTATTTTCTGTAAATTTAAAACCCAATTTGGACATCTTTTGTTACCACTTTTACCTTATTTTGTCATTAAATAATTTTTCAATTTTAGTACTATTTTCCATCTGGTCTTTTTGTTACTTCCCTACCCTTGGTCGTAACAGGTGGTTGTTATTTATGAATATTAAAAAAAAAATCCTGATTCTAATCTTAATCTGCCTCAAGACACAGACCTAAACTTACCCGTTAAACCTAAAGATAACGTCCCTACGTGGCTTCAACCAAAACTTGTGTCATTTTTTATGCTTTTTCATATCGTGCTAAATGTACGGCCTAATTTAAGTATGCAAAAAAGGCCTAAAATTGTGCTCAAAGTACACTGTTTTGTGTAGTGGTAAATGTATGCCTTCTTATGCTACTGTATTAAACTTTAAAGGGTCGTAGGGTTGAATTTCATTCAACATGTTTAATTTTGAACTTGCAACACAACATTTGTTTTTGCACAGTAATAAACTCTTAGCCCTAGCTCAAGTTGTTTCTCCAACTTGGTCAATGAGCTGCAGCTCTTTCTGCATCGGGTGCGCCCAACACCCTTATAGATTATCAAATGATCCCTCTGTTTTTATGTATATGTATAAATGTCTTTTTCATTTCCTATGCTGTTCCCCAAAAATGTTCCATAGCTTGACAGACACACAAAAATACTCGGATATGGTGCTTTTTTTGGTATGTTTTGACTTGTAACAAATACTACAGCATAAAAAAGAAAAACTAGAAAATGGCAAAGCCATGGTGTTTGGTTGATTTTGCATCAATAGTTACAGATGCAGGAGAACCCTGGAGAGACTGCAGAGTTTTAACTCATGAAGCCATGAATCAGTATGGCCATTTTGTACATCTTAAAACATGTTATTGAGCGAAAGCAACATTCCTTCACTTTGCCTTATACGTGAATCTTAACCAACCAAAACGACTCAAAGTGAGATAAAGATTCTACTTTCACCTCATTTGCTGTATTTTGCACTTTCTTTCTGGGTGTATAGATTGTTTGGGCTTGTTGGAGGCTGGGAAAGTGCAAGCGCAGAAATCCCTTGGCGTCGGATGAAACCAGAGTATCGACAAAGTAAAGGAGCAGCGCATTGACTGGTTCTGTATCAGGCTGTATCTGAACTCAACATCAAGCAGCGAGTCAATACTGAGGAGCTGTTTCATCAGTTATTTTCTCCTCAAAACTGGTGAATGTGGATATGGCATTGTAAAAAAAGTGAGCTGTTTGTACCTCAAATTGTCAGGTGCAAGAATTTGGACACATTGGCAAATGAGCAATGTCATTTAGAGAAGTCTAATGAATCTGAACTGTTAAATCGATCTAAGAATCCCAAGTGATTCACAGCTTGTTGTTAAAGTAGACCTACCTTGCTCTATCTGCTGTAAAGTTCTTATCAATGATGTAATGCAGTGTAAGAGAACATGGACGAATCAATCTAAATGTAAAATTCAGAAGCTGAATGAGAAGAACCCACATGATTACACAAAGCTCTTAAAACTTGAATATGGATAATATTTAGGTATCTTAAGGCGTGACATTTTCTGTTTTTCAGTTTTCTCAATATACAGGCTATCATGTAGAACCAACTAAATTGCCAAATGTGCTCTTAACTCTTTCCCCGCCAATGACAAAAACGTTCATCATTGATTTTGTTATTCTTAAAGGCAATAGAGGGCTCTCTGATGCAGGGGCTACAGTCAAATACACGGTACAGCTTGACACATTCACCAGCAGAGGTTGAATTGGGTAAGCACTAGAACCCAAGTTCTTCAGAACCTTAGTGCACTTTTATACGGACAATAATCGGTTAACTGATTACGTAAATGCGGTACTTTATATTGTTGTTATTTTGTGTTACAACTGAGCACCCCGAGAGTGAACTCCGAGCAGCGACAGAGACGACAACAGACCTTTGAACTGTGTACAGCATACTGAATAAAGTTCTGTAATCACTGTTTTAATGCACTGTTGCACTATGTATTCAATAAAACTACTCATAAATAAGGAGTCACGTTGCTGCTACTGTTAGTCACTTACCTTCAACAGTTGCTCTGACCAAATCGAATCCAGTCTGTTTTCTTCTCCAACATAAAATCCAAGTGAATAAATCTATGCATGAATGATATTTGTCCATAACACTGCAGCATCACAGGTTTGCTCAGACCTTAACAGTGTTTTGTAGTGTTAGTGATCTTTTTTTTTCACACTACAAACGCCAGAGGTGTTCAGGGGCAGTTAGCGCCATCTGCTGGAGCAACTGTAAATCTGTGTCAGTTAACCGGTCAAAGAAGTACCACTCAGTTAAGCCATTAGTCATGGTTAACTGGTTAATCGGTTAACCATGAACATGCCTAAGACTGATACAACCATAAGTACATGTGGTTAAATGTGGTCAGGTGATTGACTTTTTTGTTTTTGTGCAGAAGGTCTGTACATCACATGTGCTGCTTGCAAGGGACAAATAGTGTGGGAGAGAGAAAAAGGCATGAGAGCTGAAATGCTTAGGATTGAATGATATACCCAGAGCGAAAACGAAAGCATAACAAAACATCTATTTAAGTAAAACACGCTCTGAGAGGTATGTCATCTACACATTGACTTAATATTTGTTTACTGGGCACTTTTTTCTCTATGTTAAAGTCAGCTGTAGTGTTACTTTTGTCTGTTTGCTTCACTTTAGCCTTATAACAATGTAATACAATACAATACGAATACCCTCCGGGCAACCTGAGGCAGGTCATGTAATGTCAAAAATGTGACCCACGGGTTGGAAAAATGCCTGAACCGTGCATCACTACTGGGACCACTCCTCTTCAGACTTCTGTGTAACCTGGCAAACCCAATACTCTGCAGTCATGAGACCAAATAAGTGAATAGCTTTCATATTGTCGACAAAGTTTACAGGCACAAAACTTGCCAGATGTTTCACTTGTCAATAATGCTGTGTAACCAGTTTATCAATTCCATTTTGAGTATTTCCCTGAGCAAAGCAAAGAAGGGCGTTTCAGAATTAGAACCCATTTACTTGTACAACAACAGCCATACTCATATCTCCTCCATGCAAGCGTATACATTGTCCTATGTAAAGAAATCCCCTCCTTAGAATGAACCACGTCCACATATTGTTGCTCAGCGGTGCGTCTTGTGCGATGTGATTAGGTTAGACTAAACAAGCTGGAGTTTGTCAGGACTCCCAAAGGTCCTGCAGCAGAGGGTCAAACAGTTAATGGAGTTTTGTCACAGTTCACAGAGAATGCAGACTGTAATTAAAACAAGAAGATGATGTATAAACACAGCAGATTATTACAGGAATGTGTTTAAAAAGTTTCTGTGTTCCGGTCAAAAGTCCAAAGGTGCAGAGTTTTATAAATTAATGGCTTATTCAGCGATTAGAAGGTCAGTGACACGATATGGTTAGTTTGTGGTGTGACGAAAAAAGGATCTAAACCAAAACTGTTGAGCACACTGCAAAAAGTCTTATCTGGGTAAACTGTAAGATTTTTAGTTTTAAGAACACATGTATTATCAATTGAGCAGATTTGAGATGAGGAAAAAAATATTGGAAAGATATGTATTTCTTGTTTCTGCCAACTAGAGTTTAGATTGAGTTTAGTGTCTCCAGAACCAGAAGCACTTCATCGCTACATCTCTCTGTCTCTCTTTTTTCCCTACTTTTCTCATTGTGCATGTAACAAAGTGTGCACTTTCGCTCTCTCTTTCTCCTTCACCTCAACTTTTCCTTACTGCATGTGCACACGTACATTATCCTTCTCTCTCTTTCTCCTCTTCTTTGGTCTGTGTGTATGAAAGCTGTGCCAGACTCTGTGTATCACACATGCACAAGCCTTCCCTCCTCATGCCGTACAGACGGATTATCGGTCACTTTCCACTCTACTGTGCAGGCTCCATGCAGAAAGAGGTTCAAGGTTACTTTATTTGTACCGAAAGGTAAATTATGCTTGGCAGTGAGTCAGCTCATTCATTCATGTACAATACATACATCCAGATGAAATTGCTTACAGTGCATTTAACATGCTAAAATGACCAATAATGCTAAATGATCAATATTGCCAATATCATGGTTCACAAAGCAGATAAACATAGTAGGCAAATAAGCATTATAACAACAACTACAATTACGTAAAACCAAAATAATCACTTGTATCGTTTTGATTTACATGATGGCACTTTGTACCTCCTCCGGGACACCAAGCAGCTCAAACTGTCTATACAAAGGATGAGAGTAATCTTTTAAAAATGACTCTGCCAGTCTTTAAATATAAGAAACACTGTCCATCTGGTTAGCAGGAGAAACGTATTTGAATCAAACAAACAACTGGACAAGAGCAGCAGTTTTGATCAGGTCTGAACCAGTGTGACGGACGTCTGTCTCCTGAAGCTTGAGACTGTGTTTTTCTCACCATTTTTACACTCACCTGAAGGTAATGTTTATGGGTCGTAGGGTTGAATTTCAATTACAAATGTTGATTTATCTGATTTAAAACCAAAAAAAAAGAAAAAAGTCAGTTTAAAATTAACCTTGACTAAATATTACTTTGCAGTGCAGAAAAAAGTCCAACCTCGCTGCACTATAATGATTGGATTATAAATTGTGTTTTTCATGACAGTCAAAGACACTTGCCATTGTACTGTTATTTCATTCATTACTCGTGGGGCAGACTGACAGAAGCAATGCTAAATTACATTTACATATAGTGATGTTCAGGCATAAGTTCTAATGCATTATTCTTTCACTTCACATTTAATTAGTACTGGCTTCTGTTCTTGCAGTCCACATTGTACACCAGCCTTACACATATCATCTCCAATGCATCTGCTCCTCAAATCAGTACTTTTCAACCAGTGTGTTGGGGACCACCAGTGTGCCTGGAAAAAAAACAAACAAACAATACCAGTTTCCAAAACAAAATATATAAAATAAGATTATTCAATAATTTCTACTGCTTGTTCCCTTTAGGGGTCGTGAGTGACTGGAGCCTATCCCAGAGACTTTGGGTCTTGGCTAACTCGTCGCAGGGTTAGACAGACAACCTCTCTCATTCACAGGGGAATTTTACTGTGATGCCCAGTTAACCTAAACATGCACGTTTTTTTGGAGATGCGAGGAAACCGAAGTACCCGCAGAGATGATATAGTCCGACCCGGGAGTCGCACCCATGATCTCCTTATTGGGAAGCCAGAGCTCTAACCATTTTGCTACCATACAACCTGCTGAAATAGGATTAAACCAATTGAATTGAATCAATTGCCATATTGGAGTGTTTTCACCAAATTGAAAGCAAGCAATTTACTAATGTAATGTATAATTTAAAGATGCACTATGCAACATTTCCATCAAAAGGTTCTGTTTGCTTCTTAGACCTGACCTGTATCACATGGATTGCTTTTCTTTATCCATATTACTAAGAGGAACATTCTAAGCACAGTAATACAAAAAAAAAAAAAAAAAAAAAAAAAGGCAATGGGCCTTCTCCCAGTAAAGTCAGATAGTGTCCTTTTAAGTATAAAAGACAATATTTACAAAATGTAAATAATTTAGATGTTTTTTTTTGTGAAAAAAAAAAAAAAGTCAACCAAATTGTGTGCTGTGATGCAAAAAAAGGTTGGGAAACACTGCCTTAAATGATGTACAAAGCAACTTTACTAGACTATAGAAGAGGAAAATTTTGCTGCTCAAATGTGTCTATTTTAAAGCTCAGGAGAATAAAATTGTGATTCTCATTTTAGTCTCAATGTAGTTTTAGGTTTGTCTGACTTCTTTCTCATGTGTTTCTCCTAAAATTCACTAGGAGCAATAAGTGAGACAACAAATGGAGTCCTAGTTGAGACATTAGTGAGACATTGTGGAGTTGCTCATTTGGAGCTACTTACAAGCACTCTATGAGACACAAAAGAGAAATACATTTAATTTAAAAATGCTCTTTATTTAACAGTTGTGCTCAAACATATACATATCTGAATGAAAGCACAAAATAAATATTTTTAAAAGGCATCTTAAAGTTAACAGAAAAACGTATGTTACAGTAATGTCTTGCCTGTATGTGGATCAGCAAAGTCACGTTAGTGACGTTAAGAGTCAATATGGCAACAGCTTCCTCTTCTCTTTCTCAGCAGATTTTCAAACTGGTGCTTAGTCCACATTTGAGGTAAATATCCAGCTTTTATGAATGAGTTTGTAGTCCTCACATTGTAAGAAAGATTCTCCTCACACTCTGCAGAGTTGTTTTCTATCTGTAACACACAACAGAAAAACACACATAATTGGTAAACTGTTTTTGTAGTGTTTATCTTGAATTAATACCCCATAATAAAAGAAATATTGCAAAAGGTCATACTTTTATGATCTTCAGTTCTCTTTCTCAGGTGACTGCTGCATTAGCAGGACCTTAGAATAAACTGACCTGAAAATGACAAGAGGAAATTATTAAAACAAAACTGATGCAAAGTCAAATGATTCTGTGAATATAATAGAACAGTATAATAGAACAGCTAAAGAAACAACAGAGAGTCAAGCAGGTGGCTCCTCTAGTAAACTTAGTGATGTAAAAACACAATTTAATAATACAAAATAAATATATTAATAAAAGAAGTCAGTTTAATTACCAACGCAAATTCAACTGTACTTGAGATTATGAGCTGTCAAACTATGTATTGCATGTGTATTCACTGAATGCATCTTAAAACTATAGATACAGTCGGCAACGCGTCAGATTTGGGGCCTGCTGAGGGGGAAAGCGTCTCCTGCCTCACCATAATAAAGTATGGCAAGCTAAACTTTTTACCTCTTTTAAGACGTTTTCTGGCGAATTAAGTGAATTTTTAGCACAACTAATTCAAGTCGAGTTACAATCAGGTTTAAATGGAGGTTACTGATGTTTCGTTATGTCAGAAAAGTAAACAGAAAATTAAAAAAAAAGATGTTAAAACATGGCAGGCGTTGATAGCTTTACATTAGCATTTAGTTTGTAGCTACCGTTAACATTGTTGAATCGCTGGATTACTATATTTATCTCCATGTCTTTGTGTCTGTATTTGACACAATACATCTCCTAAAGTTCACATTTGCTGTTGTAGTTTTGAGCAGTGACTGATAAAGCTGCTGTTCTGATTCACTCTCTGTGTTAAGTTTCCCCCTCGGAGCTCTGTTAGTGGGCGTGCTAGTTAGCATGTTGGGTAGCACTTTAAAAGACCTCCACGGTACCTACCAGTTAAGTACCGTGTCAGTTACTAGTAACTAACAGTGACACTTACTAGTACTTACTCTGGTACTTACTGTGGTACTTACACTGGTACCTAGAGTGGTACTTGTACCAGCAGTTACTGGTACATACCACTGGTAGTTACTGGTACTTACTGTGGTACATACACTGGTACTTACACTGGTACTTTGAGTGGTACTTGTACCGGCAGTTACTGGTACATACCACTGGTAGTTACTTTGGTACTTACTGCGGTACTTACACTGGTACTTACACTGGTACCTAGAGTGGTACTTGTACCAGCAGTTACTGGTACATACCACTGGTAGTTACTGGTACTTACTGTGGTACTTACACTGGTACCTACAGTGGTACTTTGAGTGGTACTTGTACCGGCAGTTACCGGTACATACCACTGGTAGTTACTGTGGTACTTACTGCGGTACTTACACTGGTACTTACACTGGTACCTATAGTGGTACTTGTACCAGCAGTTACTGGTACATAACACTGATAGTTACTGGTACTTACTGTGGTACTTACTGTAGTACTTACACTGGTACTTAAGGTGGTACTTGTGTCAGCAGTGACTGGTACTTACAGTGGTAACTATTAGTACACTTACCACTTTTAATAATTTGTGGCACACACATATGTTTCAGGGGTGGTATTATTAGTACTAAATTAAAAAAGTAGAGCTTATAAATTATGAATAACAATAAAATGCAAGTGTTAAAAAAGCACCACTGTCTTTATTTATGTCACAACAATATTGGGTATTGACAAATACCAAAGCAATTATTTGTTTCAGTAAACAAAACAACAGAAAACAATTTACAACAATCTTAGCTTAATTCCAACATTTATTGATAAACACCATGATACATAATGGTAAATAGTGGTACTACAATGGTACTTAATACAGTAGTTGACAGTCAACTACTAGTAACAACGGGACCTGTTCTAAAGTGACACATACTGGTACTTGAGTGGTACTTACTACAGTAGTTGACAGTTAAGTACTAGTAACAACGGGACCTGTTCTAAAGTGACACATACAGGTACTTCAGTGGTACTTACTACAGTAGTTGACAGTTAAGTACTAGTAACAACGGGACCTGTTCTAAAGTGACACATACTGGTACTTCAGTGGTACTTACTACTGTAGTTGACTGTCAACTACTTTAGTAAGTACCACTGAAGTTGCCCCACTGTGGCACCTGAGGTTCTTCTGTGGTCTCCCATCCGAGTACTGCCCAGGCCCAACCCTGCTTAGCTTCTGAGATCTGACGGGATCAGGCTTTGGCATGCTGGTATGGCCACGATCATACCAGCATGCCAATACTGGTGGTAAAAGTACCACTGTAGGTACCAGTGTAAGTACCTCAGTAAGTACCCCAGTAAGTACCAGTAACTACCAGTGTTATGTACCAGTAACTGCTGGTACAAGTACCACTCAAAGTACCACTGTAGGTACCAGTGTAAGTACCACAGTAAGTACCAGTAACTACCAGTGGTATGTACCAGTAACTGCTGGTACAAGTACCACTCAAAGTACCACTGTAGGTACCAGTGTAAGTACCACAGTAAGTACCAGTAACTACCAGTGGTATGTACCAGTAACTGCTGGTACAAGTACCACTCAAAGTACCACTGTAGGTACCAGTGTAAGTACCACAGTAAGTACCAGAGTAAGTACCACTGGTATGTACCAGTAACTACTGGTACAAGTACCACTCAAAGTACCACTCTAGGTACCAGTGTAAGTACCACAGTAAGTACCAGAGTAAGTACTAGTAAGTGTCACTGTTAGTTACTAGTAACTGACACGGTACTTAACTGGTAGGTACCGTGGAGGTCTTTTAAAGTGCTACCGCATGTTGATATCAGCCTAACATGATTAGTTCACAGTAACTTGCAAAGAAAAACAATGTCATTAGAAAATACATTTAATGCAATGCTTCCAGCATGAAAATTAACTTACCTGGTTGTAGCTGAGGACAGATATACTTTCCATGAGGAGAAAAGTTGATTTAGAAGTCTTTTGCTGCTCGGAGCAGAGCTACTAACAGTTCTTCCTTGTTGAGTTTGAAAAAGCAACAAATCAGAGCTGAGCATTTCAAAGAGAGGACCTGGAGCCAATCACAGGCAAGATCAGTTTGAAAATAAGGCGCCAGATTCAAACTGACCAATGAGCTTCAAGTTAAGTGGAGTTCAAGTTGAGCAGCATTTCAGCAGCAAATGAGAAGAAGAGAGGATCCTGAGATGAGACGAGTTTCAGCACAAAATGAGCTCTACAATCATGTGACGAAAATGTGAGATTTATTTAAGATCATTGTGAGATCTCGTTCAGATCTACATTGGAGTCCAAGCTGAGCTGTTCAACGGTCTATTTCTCTGGAGCAAAACCTGAGAAACAGGAGCAACAGGCCATAGGCTCAAAGTTATCTTAAACAAAGCTCAAAACTGTCTAGGAGAAAGACTTGAGACTGTAGGGAGGTCTCTTTTTGGAATACTCTTTCCTCTGGGAATCGCCAACACTGTGTTCAAACTTTTTCAATTGATGCCAACAATGTGTAACAGCTCTTTACCTCTATGAGCCTTCGCCTCCGCTCTGCTGTGACTTTTGAAAACCTGCTTTAATCCACTCGTGTTTTATTGTTGTTGTTCCACTTCAATACCCACGCACATGAAAGAAAACACTCAATCACGTGACACACACGCTGTTCTCCGTTCTCCTGTTGCCACTGTGAGACAAAAGTAAATGTCCTTATTCCTGTGCCCTGCTCTTTTTTTTTTGTTTTGTTTTTTTTGACATGTATAAAAATTGCAATAGATCTTAAACTCCTCTAGTGTGCAGCAATTTCAGATTATGTGCAATCTCACTGGCTCAAACAGTAGCTCTTTAGAGTTAACATGGCAAAAAGGATCACGGCACATGTATTCAGCCAAACACAATCTAAAGTCTGCTCAACAGGAAAGCAAAGGTAAGTGAACAATTAGGAAAGAATGAAATGGAACTGATTCCAGTCACGTAGATCAGATAACAGTGATGTGTCTTCAGTCAATAGCTCTGCTCAGTGTTATGGACGAAGCGGTAAGCACAGGTTCAGCTTGTTTGTACAAGACTGTGTGTGAGTATCGATTGGGATCAGCTGTAGGAGCAGTCCACATGCCTTCAACATGAGCATGATTATAACGCTTGTCCGATACATTCAGGATAGGCTGGTAGATTACAATTACATGAGAAAAGACAATGGAACACAATATCTTCTATCACATTTGAGTGAAGGCTAAGTTAAGAATTGAACAATTTTTTTTTGTATTTCTTGAAGCATTAGAGTTTTTCTTCTCTGTACTTGCTTTACTGCTCACTTTTTGTGAGAACTAATAACGAGAGGAACATGCGTGTATAAAGACCAACACACATAGTACACACAATATGAATACCACAATATGTTTAGTCGTTTTGTGCATATATTTTTGTAATACAATTCTTCATTTTAATCAGAACACAAAGAGCCGACTCCTGCAATAGAATATCTATAAACTCTCATATCTTTTGTGAACATTTAGATTAGGCTTTTGTTTTGTTTAGCTTATCAAAGAAAATCCCACATACTTGAGCGAAGCAGTTGAAACCGATGGTAGTAAGCACCAATATACAGGCGTTTTAAAGATGACATATTAAGTACAATTAACTTTTTCCGTATCAGATTCTAACAAAGACATACTAAAATTGATTTACTGGTGCTCCAGTGCTCAGAAAATCCCAGTTTTCACCTACAACCAACAGTAAAAGATACATTTCTTTAGATTCTTTGATACATGCATATAAAACAAGCTTCTGCCTTGATAGAGATCCATCGGCAGCATGAAAACACTGTTAGCCTGCTGCTGCTTCATTATTATGTTCCATCCCTGCAGCTCACACAATGGATCCTATAAACGCTTCTGTTACAATCACTTTGTACTCGGGGATCACAGAGTCTGACCTTTCCTGTTGGCTGAGCCTCAGAAGAAACTGCTTTGGTCCCATGTGTTCACAGCGAGCCCTGGAGACTGCTCTGCTTTTGCTGCTTCCTTCAAGGGCAATGGCTTTATAGAGCGTCTGTTAGACACTTTATCAAAACCATGGGCCATGTTATGGGCAGGATCTGAGTCAGCTGTAGGAGATGGGAACTTGGGAACTCTTTCAATCATGTTTTATGTCTTCTCACTCACGAATAGCAGCTACTAGCTCTACAAGGATACTTAAATCCTGGAATAAATCAGTGTGACTTCTTCAAATACCAGTAATGCCTTGTGCACACTGACTGCGAGGTTTGGTTTGGGATTTGTGGTGGTTTCTTGTAAAGTGCCTGTTACACCAAGCCCAGTTTAATGTGGTCTGTATTAGTCCAAAGCCAGATTCACTTTGTCACACATGCACAAGCCGTCCTATCTTCTCACGCTGTATAGTTGGCCACTTCAAACAATTGCATTTTGTCACCGCTGTGGTTTTGTGCTGTGTTCTGGCATGGCTGTCAATCATCCGTGAAGAGCATGTGTTTAGTGCGGCTCTGCATCTTGACCCGAACATGGCCAGGCCCAACAGAGATCAAGGCCTGGGAACACCTTGGATGAGCTGGAGTGAAGTCTAGGCCTCCGTGCACAGACTGCTGCCTCCGCAAGACAAACAACATAGTCAACTACGTAATTCAACAGGAAAAGAAAGCTTAAACCACACTTTGGAAAAATATTAATGGATATGTTTTATGAATTAATGTGAAAAAATGAATAAATGTTAAAGGTGCTGTACCCAAGTTTTGCTTCCTTAAAAACTTACCACGTCAGTTCACATTTTTGCTCACCCTCTAAGCCTCCAAATTGTTCAGCAAGATGTGTTTAAAGCTCTTTTAAGGAGAAGTTAGCCAAAATGCTAACATTACCAAGAAACAAACTTAATGTTGAACAAAAGAGACACTTTTAGACGTAATCAGTACATTGCAGACTAAATTTAGTCTGAATAAAAAAAAAAAAAAAGTCAGGTATAGTGTTTTTAAAAAGATAAATACAGTATGATGTTCGTGTTGTTTTCTTCCTTCAAACGAGCTCCTGAATACCCCCATTTTGAATAATTAAGTCAAGGCTCTGTCTACTGACTCAAAATGAAATTTCACAGGGTAAACAATCAAATCAAAATTGGCTGATATGCTAATGCTGCAGAAAAACAACTACTGGACTCTTGTCGTTCCAATGCGGCACCTGGTGTTCCAGCGGTCTCCCATCCAAGTATTGACCAGGCCCTAACTTGCATAGCTTATCTTGCATAGGATCAGGTTTTGACAAGCAGTTATGGCCAAAGATAACTAAAATACAAAGAGAGAGAGAGAAAAAAAGTTATACAGTAGATTTTTACTAATGATGATCTTACTCAAGTTACTCACTCATTGTGAACTTTGAACACTCAACAAGTACCCACAGCTCTGATTTAGAGATTCACTTACTGGATCTTGTGAGGAGAGCTGACAACCATATGTCCTGCTCTCTGTGACACTTTCAACTTATTTGTCCTCCAAGCTCTCTCTTCAGTTTGATTTGAAGATGAGTGAGATGGTTTCTTTTTAAAGAACAGTGAGAAAGATTCCTTTAAAAGAAAGACAAAAACTGTCATTTTAAATGTGAAAGTCTACAGTCACCAAAAAATTAGTTTTTGTTCCACACAAACTGTAAAACTCCACAAGCACAGCCTCTGCATGACTGCACCTTTGTGTCACTGCACTTTTGTACTGACGGCTGTCTTAGTGAAGGCCACAGCAGTCTCTCTCTGTAAACATGTGCTCCAGTCAAAGGCTTCAAAATGACTAAAACACAAGAGCGCTCAGAACTTTGAACATAAGTCTCTTCAGGTCCGATAGTTTTGTGTAACTGTGTGAATGAAGTAAAAGACTAGATTCACTCTTTCATCCACAGATCAGTGTGTGGATGCAAAACTATTTTCTCCAGCTGAACTCAGACAAGACTGAAGTCATTTTTTATTTGTCCCAAAGAAACTAAGGGAATGTGCCATCATTTACCAAACACACGTCTTGAGGCGTGCAGCAAATTTGTGTCCGTTAATGTTTCAGCTTTCATGACATTCTGTGGCATGTAAGCTAATTATCTGGCTGCGACATTGCTAGCTTGTTGCTGTGTAAGTCAGCCCTAGTGGTCGCTCCATTGGTAGGCTTACTGCAGAGGGAAAATCCCTCTACAGACTAGAAAGCATTTTTTTTTTCCCTGGAGCGCAATGCAAACACAAACTGGTCGTGTTTGACAGAAATAGCACAGATTTTGTGTCAATTCTTACCTATTTTCACATTATAAACTTTTCTTTCTGGTTTTGTATAAATCAGCTTTTAAAGTTTTAGCTTCAGCTACTGCTGCTCGCTCTGTAACTCCCACTCTGATTGGTCTGAACACTCAGAACAATCTACTCCTCGTAGAGCAAGTCAATGCCCACCTCGTACTGGAAGCATACTTTATACCTTTAGCTTTACTTCTCTTGCATTGTTTCATTTGTTTGAAACTTTAATTACTAATAAAAACTAAACTGTTAACTACAAAACCCACTTACAGATTTCAACAAAGCAAATTATTGTAAAATGAGATTATTACATTTTCAAAGCAGTGAATGCCTGATTAAGCTAGTTACGGCTGCTAACCGTTAGCTTAAAATGGCGATAAATGTGGCATTTCGGACTTTCTATTTGCAAACTTTTGAGAGCTACATTTATGAATCTCCATATAAATCTATAATAATAATTCTACTCTTACATATATTGTTTTAAAAGTTGTAGTGGGCAGAGGTATGAATTGGGCACTGACAGAGCATCTAGCAAAAGGCTTAAGCTAACAACCATAATGGCAAGAAACGTCAAAAAGTCATTGACACACAGCGCCCGCCATCTTTGATCAACAGGGTTTGGTTCAAACTTGCAGCTGACACATTTCCGCCCAATCAGGACAACATCTGAATCAGGGACTATGATTCTGTGACCTAGTGGCATATTCGCCTCTCACATCAAGAAAGAGGTGCAGCATAAGACTGTTAAATAGAGTTAGAAATCTGGGGGTAATAATGGACAACTCTGTACTGACCATCAGGTATATTTCTTAGTATCAAGTTTGAGATCTTTTTTCAGAAATTAACCACTAAATAACTCAAACAAAAAGTACAGATTTGTGTCTCTATATTTCACAGAACATATCTGTGAATAGCTCACTTTGCCTCATGATAACATGGCCTGTCTGAGATGATGAGTTGTCTACAGAACGGTTGGAGATGTTGATGTGATGTCCACCTGTCACTCAGATTTCCCACTTTGTGCGAGCGCTTGTGAACGCAGCACCGTGTGAGTGATGAGTGTCAGGTTGTGTCAGTGCAGCTGCAGCAGGTGCTCACATTACTGTCGACTGAACGCTTCGGAAAATCCACTCATCGTTCACACACTACACTTTCTGTCCTCACATGAAAAGTGCATTTTATCTTTCAGTTTTTAGCTGCAACTCATTTCACACTAATTTTATTTCAACTTATCCTTTTTCTTAGGTTTAAAAATGTACCTCCTCTTCATAATTGTTGACATCAACCATGTAATAAGTTGGGTCAAAGTTTCTCAAGTAAAGGTATACTAGAACATACACTTTTTTTTTTTTTTTTTGCTTACAAGTTCCTATATTTTTTTAGAGGAGGCAAGGGTTGTGAGCAGTCTCAGTTACATTTGTCCAGCTGCAGACCGCTTACATCTGAAATCAGACTACAGTCGGTTGGGACTACATACACCAATTGGCTTTACAAAAACTACTGTAGGTTACAGCTCCTCATCGATCTGTCTGGGTTTTCATGCACTTTGGAGAACTGGTTTAAATCAAACTAGGCTAGTTAGCCGTTTTTCCTGGAGTGCATGTAGAGAAAAAAAAAAAAAAAAAAGTACAAGAGCCTGCAGGTTGAGGCATGTTCAGTATTATTTTAAATACTTTAAATAATATTCATTCATCTATTTGTATAGCCCTCTGCAAACCTTTTGGGAACGTTGAGCTTAGTAAATTATAACACAAACCCTTTCAAGTGCATGGCTTATGTTCCTCTTCAGTACTCTTCTCTGTATTCTTCTCATTTAATTTTCTCTTCTTTGGCCATAAACCTTCTGGAACTGTCTCGCCAAACACATTAGATTTCTCTTAACTGCTCACAGCTACAACACCGCTGTTATTTAGAAGAGAGGACTTCCTGTAAACTGCAGACTCTTTATGCACTAAGCCACACACTTTACTCTGTGACATCTCCAGACCAATTGTTCAACAAAAGTTTATTCAACTCTTCCTTTTGGATTCTTTTAGATTCTTATGGCCTTCGCTTTTACGATTTTGTATTCCAAATTACTATCAAGTGGATGATTTTTTTTTTTCAAGTTTGTCATTTGCTTGAATAGCATTGCCACACACTTTATTCCACCAAGGGACTCTAGATTTCTCTTTTGAAGGGGATTTCTTTGGGATGCCGGTAAAGTATAGATACAGTTTACATTATTCTGGGTAATACTTCTGCTCAATCAGAAGGATGACACAATATATTTCCCCCACAGAGGTTTGTTAGTACATTCCCTCTAATGCTGACTGTATCAACCAGAATCCCTTTCACAACTTTGCTTTCTAGGTTTGAGATGTATGTAGTAGTGATGATATGTTGCCGAGTTAATAACTGCTTTTGGCCATTTTGTCATCCAGGAAGAGCATAAACAAATGTGTCAGTGACTGTTGCTGTTTCTATGTTCTAAACTTGCAAGTTAAACGGTACAATATCATATTCTAAGTTAATATTTGATGCAAGATCAAAGAAAAGGAATGTAAAGAGTCTACTTACTCAACTCGGGTTGGTTATGGCTAAAGTACCACTAGGCTCCTTCTCGCAGATTGGATGACTGTATTTCCTGCTTTTTACGAACCGTCTGCAGTCGAGCGATACCTTTTCTAGAGCTGGAGTGAAATTAAATTGAGCGGAGGCAATAGGTGGTGCCAGCCTGGCTAGTAGAACTGCAAACTGCAGAGGGTTTGAGAAAACCAAGAAAGACAATGGACAATAGAGAGAACAGAGATTAAGTGATGTGTTGGCCAAAACCAACCTGATTTGAGATAACAAAGTGCAAATGTTACCACGTTTCAAATATTTTAAATTTTTATTGGTAACTTAAATTCATAAATTTAACACACAGAAACAACAGTGATGTGCAAACACACAAGTTTCACACTCACTCACACTTCCTGGACTGCATTGATGTGTTAGGGTACAGTGGTTAAGCAACAATGTACTTGTCCATTGTGGAGTGAATGAACCTCAACGATGTTTTCAGTAAGGTTAGAAATCAAGCCCCCAATTTACCCAAATGCCATGAAGGCCAAAAACAAAGTTATGCCTTAAGGCAGGCCAACACTGCGATGTTTTCCGTAGTGGATATGCAGCACCTGCTCAGATGAGTGAAACTCTATGGTCAAAAGTTAGCAGCTCACAATGTCATGTCCTCACACTACACGGCCGAATGGTCTTATGTGATCTGAGTGGTCACACTGTACGTCGACTCTTGTATCCAGAAGACAACATAAAAGATGGAGAAGAAGAAGAATCCGAGCGTGGCTCGGATGAGCTTGCCACAGTTCCACGAGTTGACCCTCCAAAGTCGGCGTCCAAACATTGTTTGCGGTTTGTGAGAGAAGCGACCAGGATTTCAAACAGGTTTGATTTTCTTGCTATCATTGTTGATTGGAAGCTCGTCGTGAGGTGTTAATTGCATCTTGTTACACACTACACGGTGCACAGCACACAATTGAGTTGAAACCGGGACAGATCTCCAAAATTGTCGCACAAGTGAAAAAGCGTCCCAAAATGGGTCAAAAATCGCAGTGACCGCCGCCTTAATATGTCCACCAGAAACTGAGTGACCAAACCAACTGACCCATCCTATCCCATTACATATTGTGTGTTGTTTTTTTCTCTCTCTTTCTCTCTGATGTAGTTCATGTTTGTAGGTCAGCTTGTGCTTGTTCAAACATGCCGGTCGGTGTGTACATGTAGTGTGGTGTGTGCAGCTCCACTGGTCCCAGGGTGATCCCAGCTCTGCTCTCTAAACAAAGAACCATGACCCTGAGCTGAGCAGGTGAGATCACATCTAACAACAACACCAAGAAAGAGCAGCAAAGACTTCATGTTCTTTTGCACCTTAGCTCTGTTGGCAGGGGATTAGTTTTACCTCGGCATGATTGTAAAATGGAAATTCAAACCGGGTAAGAAATGTTAGTAATCTACAGTTTTTACTTTTGCTCTGAAAACTGCTGCTATTGACAAGTGATGACGGTCTTTTAAAGGAGACTGATGTGTTTTCCTATGAATGTAACAAGCTCTGATTAATGATGTTCTGTAATTCACATTTAGTTCTTTGTATTTTTTTAGGTGAGTAGACTATCATATATTCTACAATCATCTTTCAACCTTGTCTCTGCAAGGCCTAATATGTAAATTTGAAGGCACTGGCCTCTTTTTTTCAAATTTTCAAATTTACCAGGCATATGCAACGTGTTCTCATGGAATGCGTAAAATAGCACGCCATGACAAATTGCGTGTCACGACGACGCCCTCTGCCTGTTTTGGCGTGCAATTACACGCTTGTTTCTCAGGCGTGGTCTGGACACGCCTAGTGTTTGACAACAAACACGAGGTTTTTCAAGGATTAACGGCAAAATTTATGTCTGAAGTTACAAAAATGGGTAAGTTTAGCTCTTTGGCTTGGAGTTGGTTAAGGTTAGGATTAGGATTGTGTTAGTCCTCATGAATAATAACACCTCTTAACATTCACCATTGAAATGAACGAGGACAGAAACGCGTCAAATACACACGCATAAAATAGAAGTTGCGTTCATATGACACGCTGTTTACAATAGCGTGGTATTGACACGCTTATCCATGAGAACAGGCTGGCCTATGAAGTGTTTGAACATTCCACGTCCCAATTTTAAGCATTTGTCCTCAAATTCTCAGTCTTCCATCATCAGCTGCAGGGTCAAGACTTGCATCATCATTACTGGCTGCCCTTGAATCCAGGAAAGGAGTGCCTCTCTGTTATATTACTGAGACATTGCTGCAGAGGGGCCAACTTTGTCCTGACTACTGCTACTTTGACGACAAACAATCATGACTGACTATGGGATATTACTTGGTCAGACCACTATCCCTTCCAAAGTGGCTGGCCACAATCTTGATTCTACTAGAAAGTGCCCTAGTGTACTCCTTGTTGTCACATCGTTGAGTCATTGACATTTATTTGAAGTTGTTCTGCTGTTCCAGGCATTAAGCACTTAAAGGGGTGCAATCCCCTGCATGCAGGCATCAAAGTTAGCCTAAATCTTGCCATTTAGCCATAGCTGGCACCCTCACAGTACCACCGTCCCGGGTCTGAACAAACAAAGAGTAATGACAATTAAGGGGTCACTCTACTCTCGCTACAGCTACTCAACGTAGCAAAGAACCTTGTCATCAGATGCAGTTTAAAGTCTTGCGCTGGACCGTATGGGTAATGCTTAACCTACCTCAGCCCTAAACCAGTAACTTTAAGCCTGAACTTACCCATTAAATCCCCCCAAAATGTCACTACATGGCTTCAACCAAAATTTGAGGTATTTTACGTTTTGACTTTCCGTAGTGTGTGTGGATAAGAAGTCTGGGCCTCCCTGCTCAGACTGCTGCCTTACTCCGGATGAAGCGGAAGAAAATGGATGGATGGGTGGACTTTCCGTAGCATATTGACACATAAAAAGGTCTGCTGAAAACCTACTTATTGTATGTTTTTCTACTTTTTCTTCGGCGACTGTGTTGTTTATTTTTCTTCGGCGACTGTGTTGTTTATTTAAGTTAATACTTGATTAACTACAAGTAACAAATTAGGAAGTTAGGAGGATAAAGATTTTTTTTTTTTTTTTTTGAACCAATAGCTGGATTTTCTTTTAACACATAAAATATAAAAGTAAACATTCCCAAGCTCACATTTGAGACAAGAACAGTACAAGTAATGCATCATATTTGTCCTTTTATCTCCGACTGGTTTAAGTGAAAAGCTTCCTACAGCCAAGTAAATTACTCAGCATCCAGTTTTCTTCCAAACAGTCATAATAAATGACATAAAAGTAGTCAGTTCTGATAGTAAACAGGAGGAGACTGTGTCCGCTGTGAGTGAAAAGTGTTAAATGAGAAAAGCGCTGGGCCAAAGCCTCTCCGACACTGGGATGTTTTTAGGAGAAGTGCTTTTAAATGTGCTCACGTCGAATGGAGGTCTCACATGGAGCAGGAAAACAGAACATTGAGTCGGCAGGAGTGCAGAAGTGTGGAAAAGATGTTTATTTTCGAATACTTTTTCAACAGAACGGTCAAAGAAGTACAGCACGTTTTACAGGAGAGGCTGATGCGGTCTGACATTTAGACATTTAGGCTCTTTCACACCATTAAGAGGGTCAGGAGCAGTTGTCGGAGTTCACAGCAGGTGGGTGGTTTTGAAGGACCGGTCCATAGAATTTGTGCCTCCAGTCGCAACAAGAAGAGCGCTCATATTGGCCCCAGGTTCCATTCACAAAATTCTCCTTTCACTCATACTATATACGTAAAAGCTTGATTTTTAAAGATGCACTGTGTAAGGTTTTGACCAAAGATAGGCTTCACTTAAAGCATCTTTGTTTAGATGTATTTATTACACTAAAAGAACAATAAAAATGTATTGCCACAACATGGATTGTTATTTGGGCTGAACTAGTTGCCTGGGATCCAGAGCCCAAGCTTCTGCAAATTACTACATTGTTAAAGAGTGGGTCTGGTCACCACTCCCCCTGTCTGAGTTTCAGATCAACTCTACAATGTACTGAGTAATCAGACTGGTTTGTTTGCGTGATGCAGACAAAACAAAGAAGATGATTATTGGTTGTCTTTGAGAGCGAACTCTAACGTCACTCAAGTATACAAGTAAAAAGTTAGTTACTCCAATTTAATGCATCTTTTCAGATCGAATTTAATCTCCTGACTACACCATACAATGCCTAGTTTGTTCACCAAACTGCACTACAGTGGTCCCTCATTTATCGTTACGTTGCCACAGTTCCAAAAATAACCTGTGAAAGGCGAAAATAGCGCGAGTTGTTTTTGACACGTTGGCCATCCTGCTGCACTTCACAGCCGACCGCAGAGCCACGGATCACACAGACTCCGGAGCCGACACGAAACACATTCAAACTCTAGCAAGTTCACAACACGCTCCTTACCACATCTGAACTACACAAATGACGTTCCAGCGTGAACAACTTATCATCGTAACTATGAGCTCAAAGAGTCAAATCCTCGCCTGGAAAAACATTTGAGCGTCAGGTCAGCTTCCCCTGCATGATCCAAACTGTAAAGTTTTCTAAAAGAGCTTCTGTGCTGTTGTCCAACTCTCCTGTACGTGGAGCAGCCTTCTCCAGAGACCACCAAGCGGTCGGGGGCGTGGTCAGCCCGGTAGACCTTACGGGTCCGCTGGGCTGGCCACGCCGGGGACAGCAGCTGATAAGAACCTCGGACGAAGACGGTAGTGACCGTCGAAACTAGTCAGGTAATAAACCATCTCTTACCGATACTAGCGATGGGACGATTCACTTAAGTCACGATTCGATTCAGTTTTCGATTTTGTTCAATTTAGTCAGATCTGGCACAAGTTCAGGCTTTGTTTCTTCAAACATTGTGACTTTTTTGTATTGTGTGTAGTGTGTGTAGGTCAATAGCTGCAAGAAAAAAAAAAAGATCGATTCTGGCCTTACGATTCGATTTCTGCGAACTTCAATCGATTTCCGATGTTTTCGATCGGTTTTCATCCCTAAACCGTACTTTCTAGATATAGAAGAAACTTTCATACATACTTAAAGAAGACATGATGAACATCATAACCTACTGTAGAAAGTGAACCGTTTAGATTGAGGGACCACTTTGAATTCATCTGTTGTTGTTGTTAGCATTGGGGCTAGCTGCCGTTAGCTTATCAACATGAGTCATTCACACTGGCCGGGAAAAAAGTAAACACATCATGATGAACAATTCAGAGCTCGGATTGCACAGGCAAAAGAAAGAATAGAGAGAAAAAGAAGTTTAAAAATACATGTCTTTTCAGTTTATTTCACAACCATATAACATAAAATATGATACTAATTGCAAGACGCGTGTAGCCAATGATTCATATTATAAATAAAACGAGAGAGAAAGGTTAATGTGAATAATATTGATCAGGCAGTAAACAGCGGCTTGCACATTAGTAATGTATGTGATATCTGTCTAGCCACAGATATTTTAAACATATAATATATAACATGTTTTTCATAATGGTAGACAAAAATAAGAAAATATATATAGAAGATATATATAAATTCCGGCCAGATAGAATACTCATTTGATAGCTAACGGCAGCTTACCCAATGCTAACAAAAACAGATGAATTCAAAAGACCTCAATTAAAGGGATCACTCTACAGTGGTTAGTGATGTTCATCATGTCTTCTAAAGTATGTATGAAAATGTTTTCTTCTATATCAGACAAGTATCGTAGGGATGAAAACCGATCAAAACATTCGGAAATGATTTAAGTCGCAGAAATCGAATCGTAAGGCAGAATCGATACTGTTTTTTTTTTCTTGCGCTACTGACTACACACACACACACTACACACAATACAAAAATAGCACAATTTTGAAGAACAAAGCTGAAATTGTCAGACTGACTAATTTGAACAAATGAAACTGAACGAATCGTGACTTAAGTGAACATGTCCATCGCTAGTACGGAAGGATGGTTAATTACTGACTAGTTTCGAGTCACTACGTCTCGTCGGGTGTCTACAGCTGCTGTTCCCCGGCGTGCCAGCCAGCGACCCGAAGGTCTACCGGGCTGACCACGCCCGACCCTGGTGGTTCTGGAAGAAGCTGCTCACGTACAGGAGACTTGGAACAAACAGACAGAACGCTCTTTTAGAAACTTTAAAAGTTTGGATCATGCAGAAAGGGAAGCTGACCCTGACGCTCAAATGTTTTTCAGGCGAGGATTTGACTCTTTGAGCCATAGTTACGATGATAAGTTTGTTCACCGCGTGGACGTATTTGTGTAGTTAGATGTGGTGTAAAGGGAGCGTGTGTGCTTTGCTAGAGTTTGAAATGTGTTTCGTGTCCGGCTTCCGGAGTCTGTGTGATTTCCGTGGCTCTGGCGGTCGGCTGTGAGTGCAGCACGGTGGCAACGTGTCAAACAACTCGCGCTATTTTCGCCTTTCCACAGGTTATTTTGAAGCTGTGGCAACGTAACGATAAAATGAGACGCATGTAGTGCAGTTTGGTGAAAAACTAGGCATTGTATGGTGTAGTCAGGGATTATTCGATCTGAAAGATGCATTATTTTGGAGTACTAACTTTTTACTTGTATACTTGAGTGACGTTAGAGTTTGCTCTCAAAGACAACCAATAATCATCTTCTTTGTTTCGTCTGCATCACGCAAACAAACCAATCTGATTACCCAGTACATTGTAGAGTAGATCTGAAACTCAGACAGGGGGAGTGGTGACCAGACCCACTCTTTAACAATGTAGTAATTTGCAGAAGCTTGGGCTCTGGATCCCAGGCAACTTGTCCAGCCCAAATAACAATCCATGTTGTGGAAATACATTTTTATTGTTCTTTTAGTGTAATAAATACATCTAAACAAGATGCTTTAAGTGAAGCCTATCTTTGGTCAAAACCTTACACAGCACATCTTTAAAATCAAGCTTTTATATAGTATGAGTGAAAGGAGAATTTTGTGAATGGAACCTGGGGCCAATATGAGCGCTCTTCTTGTTGCGACTGGAGGCACAAATTCTATGGACCAGTCCTTCAAAAACCACCCACCTGCTGTGAACTCCGACAACTGCTCCTGACCCTCTTAATGGTGTGAAAGAGCCTAAATGTCTAAATGTCAGAGCCGCCATCAGCTCTCCTGTAAAACGTGCTGTACTTCTTTGACCGTTTCTGTTTGAAAAAGTATTCAAAAATAAACATCTTTTCACACTTCTGCACTCCTGCCGACTCAATGTTCTGTTTTCCTGCTCCATGTGAGACCTCCATTCGACGTGAGCACATTTAAAAGCACTTCTCCTAAAACATCCCAGTGTCGGAGAGGCTTTGGCCCAGCGCTTTTCTCATTTAACACTTTTCACTCACAGCGGACACAGTCTCCTCCTGTTTACTATCAGAACTGACTACTTTTATGTCATTTATTATGACTGTTTGGAAAAAACTGGATGCTGAGTAATTTACTTGCTGTAGGAAGCTTTTCACTTAAACCAGTCGGAGATAAAAGGACAAATATGATGCATTACTTGTACTGTTCTTGTCTCAAATGTGAGCTTGGGAATGTTTACTTTTATATTTTATGTTTAAAAGAAAATCCAGCTATTGGTTCAAAAAAAAAAAAAAAAATCTTTATCCTCCTAACTTCCTAATTTGTTACTTGTAGTTAATCAAGTATTAACTTAAATAAACAACACAGTCGCCGAAGAAATAATAAACAACACAGTCGCCGAAGAAAAGTAGAAAAACATACAATAAGTAGGTTTTCAGCAGACCTTTTTATGTGTCAATATGCTACGGAAAGTCCACCCATCCATCCATTTTCTTCCGCTTCATCCGGAGTAAGGCAGCAGTCTGAGCAGGGAGGCCCAGACTTCCTTATCACACACACTACGGAAAGTCAAAACGTAAATACCTCAAATTTTGGTTGAAGCCATGTAGTGACATTTTGGGGGGATTTAATGGGTAAGTTCAGGCTTAAAGTTACTGGTTTAGGGCTGAGGTAGGTTAAGCATTACCATACGGTCCAGCGCAAGACTTTAAACTGCATCTGATGACAAGGTTCTTTGCTACGTTGAGTAGCTGTAGCGAGAGTAGAGTGACCCCTTAATTGTCATTACTCTTTGTTTGTTCAGACCCGGGACGGTGGTACCTGTGAGGGTGCCAGCTATGGCTAAATGGCAAGATTTAGGCTAACTTTGATGCCTGCATGCAGGGGATTGCCACCCCTTTAAGTGCTTAATGCCTGGAACAGCAGAACAACTTCAATAAATGTCAATGACTCCAACGATGTGACAACAAGGAGTACACTAGGGCACTTTCTAGTAGAATCAAGATTGTGGCCAGCCACTTTGGAAGGGATAGTGGTCTGACCAAGTAATATCCCATAGTCAGTCATGATTGTTTGTCGTCAAAGTAGCAGTAGTCAGGACAAAGTTGGCCCCTCTGCAGCAATGTCTCAGTAATATAACAGAGAGGCACTCTTTCTGGATTCAAGGGCAGCCAGTAATGATGATGCAAGTCTTGACCCTGCAGCTTGATGATGGAAGACTGAGAATTTGAGGACAAATGCTTAAAATTGGGACGTGGAATGTTCAAACACTTCATAGGCCAGCCTGTTCTCATGGATAAGCGTGTCAATACCACGCTATTGTAAACAGCGTGTCATATGAACGCAACTTCTATTTTATGCGTGTGTATTTGACGCGTTTCTGTCCTCGTTCATTCAATGGTGAATGTTAAGAGGTGTTATTATTCATGAGGACTAACCACAATCCTAATCCTAACTTAACCAACTCCAAGCAAAGAGCTAAACTTACCCATTTTTGTAACTTCAGACATAATTTTGCCGTTAATCCCTTGAAAAACCTCGGTGTTTGTTGTCAAACACTAGGCGTGTCCAGACCACGCCTGAGAAAACGAGCGTGTAATTGCACGCCAAAACAGGCAGAGGGCGTCGTCGTGACACGCAATTTGTCATGGCGCGTGCTATTTTACGCATTCCATGAGAACACGTTGCATATGCCTGGTAAATTTGAAAATTTGAAAAAAAAGAGGCCAGTTGCCCTTCAAAATTTACATATTAGGCCTTGCAGAGACAAGGTTGAAGATGATTGTAGAATATATGATAGTCTACTGCACCTAAAAAATACAAGAACTAAATGTGAATTACAGAACATCATTAATCAGAGCTTGTTACATTCATAGGAAACACATCAGTCTCCTTTAAAAGACCGTCATCACTTGTCAATAGCAGCAGTTTCAGAGCAAAAGTAAAAACTGTAGATTACTAACATTTCTTACCCGGTTGGAATTTCCATTTTACAATCATGCCGAGGTAAAACTAATCCCCTGCCAACAGAGCTAAGGGTGCAAAAGAACATGAAGTCTTTGCTGCTCTTTCTTGGTGTTGTTGTTAGATGTGATCTCACCTGCTCAGGCTCAGGGTCATGGTTCTTTGTTTAGAGAGCAGAGTGGGATCACCTGGGACCAGTGGAGCTGCAACACCACACTACATGTACACACCGACCGGCAATGTTGAACAAGCACAAGCTGACCTACAAACAATGAACTACATCAGAGAGAAAGAGAGAGAAAAAAAACACACCAATTGTAATGGGGATAGGATGGGTCAGTTGGTTTGGTCACTCAGTTTCTGGTGGACATATTAAGGCGGCGGTCACTGCGATTTTTGACCCATTTTGGGACGCTTTTTTCACTTGTGCGACAATTTTTGGAGATTGTCCCGGTTTCAACTCATTGTGTGCTGTGCACCGTGTAGTGTGTAACAGATGCAATTAACACCTCACGACGAGCTTCCAATCAACAATGATAGCAAGAAAATCAAACCTGTTTTGAAACCTGGTCGCTCTCTCAACCGCAAACAATGTTTGGACGCCGACTTTGGAGGGTCAACTCGTGGAACTGTGGCAAGCTCATCCGAGCCACGCTCGATTCTTCTTCTTCTCCATCTTTTATGTTGTCTTCTGGATACAAGAGTCGACGTACAGTGTGACCACTCAGATCACATAAGACCATTCGGCCGTGTAGTGTGAGGACATGACATTGTGAGCTGCTAACTTTTGACCATAGAGTTTCACTCATCTGAGCAGGTGCTGCATATCCACTACGGAAAACATCGCAGTGTTGGCCTGCCTTAAGGCATAACTTTGTTTTTGGCCTTCATGGCATTTGGGTAAATTGGGGGCTTGATTTCTAACCTTACTGAAAATCGTTGAGGTTCATTCACTCCACAATGGACAAGTACATTGTTGCTTAAACCTCCGTACTAACATCAATGCAGTCCAGGAAGTGTGAGTGAGTGTGAAACTTGTGTGTTTGCACATCACTGTTGTTTCTGTGTGTTAAATTTATGAATTTAAGTTACCAATAAAAATTTAAAATATTTGAAACGTGGTAACATTTACACTTTGTTATCTCAAATCAGGTTGGTTTTGGCCAACACATCACTTAATCTCTGTTCTCTCTATTGTCCATTGTCTTTCTTGTTTTCTCAAACCTCTGCAGTTTGCAGTTCTGCTAGCCAGGCTGGCACCACCTATTGCCTCCGCTCAATTTAATTTCACTCCAGCTCTAGAAAAGGTATCGCTCGACTGCAGACGGTTCGTAAAAAGCAGGAAATACAGTCATCCAATCTGCGAGAAGGAGCCTAGTGGTACTTTAGCCATAACCAACCGAGTTGAGTAAGTAGACTCTTTACATTCCTTTTCTTTGATCTTGCATCAAATATTAACTTAGAATATGATATTGTACCGTTTAACTTGCAAGTTTAGAACATAGAAACAGCACAGTCACTGACACATTTGTTTATGCTCTTCCTGGATGACAAAATGGCCAAAAGCAGTTATTAACTCGGCAACATATCATCACTACTACATACATCTCAACCTAGAAAGCAAAGTTGTGAAAGGGATTCTGGTTGATACAGTCAGCATTAGAGGGAATGTACTAACAAACCTCTGTGGGGGAAATATATTGTGTCATCCTTCTGATTGAGCAGAAGTATTACCCAGAATAATGTAAACTGTATCTATACTTTACCGGCATCCCAAAGAAATCCCCTTCAAAAGAGAAATCTAGAGTCCCTTGGTGGAATAAAGTGTGTGGCAATGCTATTCAAGCAAATGACAAACTTGAAAAAAAAAAATCATCCACTTGATAGTAATTTGGAATACAAAATCGTAAAAGCGAAGGCCATAAGAATCTAAAGAATCCAAAAGGAAGAGTTGAATAAACTTTTGTTGAACAATTGGTCTGGAGATGTCACAGAGTAAAGTGTGTGGCTTAGTGCATAAAGAGTCTGCAGTTTACAGGAAGTCCTCTCTTCTAAATAACAGCGGTGTTGTAGCTGTGAGCAGTTAAGAGAAATCTAATGTGTTTGGCGAGACAGTTCCAGAAGGTTTATGGCCAAAGAAGAGAAAATTAAATGAGAAGATACAGAGAAGAGTACTGAAGAGGAACATAAGCCATGCACTTGAAAGGGTTTGTGTTATAATTTACTAAGCTCAACGTTCCCAAAAGGTTTGCAGAGGGCTATACAAATAGATGAATGAATATTAT
This sequence comes from Mugilogobius chulae, assembly GCA_038363315.1. Lineage (NCBI taxonomy): Eukaryota > Metazoa > Chordata > Actinopteri > Gobiiformes > Gobiidae > Mugilogobius > Mugilogobius chulae. The sequence goes on along the minus strand of CM076412.1, from coordinate 19,115,443 downwards.
TTAAAGTATTTAAAATAATACTGAACATGCCTCAACCTGCAGGCTGGCTTTGTACTTTTTTTTTTTTTTTTCTCTAATGCACTCCAGGAAAAACGGCTAACTAGCCTAGTTTGATTTAAACCAGTTCTCCAAAGTGCATGAAAACCCAGACAGATCGATGAGGAGCTGTAACCTACAGTAGTTTTTGTAAAGCCAATTGGTGTATGTAGTCCCAACGACTGTAGTCTGATTTCAGATGTAAGCGGTCTGCAGCTGGACAAATGTAACTGAGACTGCTCACAACCCTTGCCTCCTCTAAAAAAATATAGGAACTTGTAAGCAAAAAAAAAAAAAAGTGTATGTTCTAGTATACCTTTACTTGAGAAACTTTGACCCAACTTATTACATGGTTGATGTCAACAATTATGAAGAGAGGTACATTTTTAAACCTAAGAAAAAGGATAAGTTGAAATAAAATTAGTGTGAAATGAGTTGCAGCTAAAAACTGAAAGATAAAATGCACTTTTCATGTGAGGACAGAAAGTGTAGTGTGTGAACGATGAGTGGATTTTCCGAAGCGTTCAGTCGACAGTAATGTGAGCACCTGCTGCAGCTGCACTGACACAACCTGACACTCATCACTCACACGGTGCTGCGTTCACAAGCGCTTGCACAAAGTGGGAAATCTGAGTGACAGGTGGACATCATCAACATCTCCAACCGTTCTGTAGACAACTCATCATCTCAGACAGGCCATGTTATCATGAGGCAAAGTGAGCTATTCACAGATATGTTCTGTGAAATATAGAGACACAAATCTGTACTTTTTGTTGAGTTATTTAGTGGTTAATTTCTGAAAAAGATCTCAAACTTGATACTAAGAAATATACCTGATGGTCAGTACAGAGTTGTCCATTATTACCCCCAGATTTCTAACTCTATTTAACAGTCTTATGCTGCACCTCTTTCTTGATGTGAGAGGCGAATATGCCACTAGGTCACAGAATCATAGTCCCTGATTCAGATGTTGTCCTGATTGGGCGGAAATGTGTCAGCTGCAAGTTTGAACCAAACCCTGTTGATCAAAGATGGCGGGCGCTGTGTGTCAATGACTTTTTGACGTTTCTTGCCATTATGGTTGTTAGCTTAAGCCTTTTGCTAGATGCTCTGTCAGTGCCCAATTCATACCTCTGCCCACTACAACTTTTAAAACAATATATGTAAGAGTAGAATTATTATTATAGATTTATATGGAGATTCATAAATGTAGCTCTCAAAAGTTTGCAAATAGAAAGTCCGAAATGCCACATTTATCGCCATTTTAAGCTAACGGTTAGCAGCCGTAACTAGCTTAATCAGGCATTCACTGCTTTGAAAATTAATAATCTCATTTTACAATAATTTGCTTTGTTGAAATCTGTAAGTGGGTTTTGTAGTTAACAGTTTAGTTTTATTATAGTTTTAAAGTTTCAAAACAATGAAACAATGCAAGAGAAGTAAAGCTAAAGGTATAAAGTATGCTTCCAGTACGAGTGGGCATTGACTTGCTCTACGAGGAGTAGATTGTTCTGAGTGTTCAGACAATCAGAGTGGGAGTTAAGAGCGAGCACGGTATGAAGCTAAAACTTAGGCCTTGTCCACACATAGCCGGGTATCTGATAAAACGAACATTTTTTTCTACGATTCGCCCTGTCATCCACACTAAAACGTAGGATTCCCTCATATAAAACGGAGCTTTGTTAAAACTCCGACCAAAGTGAAGATTTGGCCAAAACTCCAGCGTTGTGTTTGGAGTGTGGATGTGAATAACCGGCGTTTTACGTTTTATACTCACTAACTGCACATTTGCATAAACATCATACACGTGCCTTGTTTAAGCCGTGATCGGGAGCACATTTATCGGGTTTGTGTGGATGTGATTTTCTTAAAACAGTTATGTGTGGACACAAGAGTTTTTATAAAACGGGGACAGCAGATATGCGTTTGTAAAAATCCGCCTACGTGTGTACATGGTCTTAAAAAGCTGATTTATACAAAACCAGAAAGAAAAGTTTATAATTGTAAAATAGGTAAGAATTGACACAAAATCTGTGCTATTTCTGTCAAACACGACCAGTTTGTGTTTGCATTGCGCTCCAGGGAAAAAAAAAGCTTCTCGTTGTAGAGGGATTTTCCCTTGCAGTACTAATGGAGGACCATGGTGCTTGTGCTGACCGAACGGGCAACCAGCTAGCAATATTGTAGCCATATAATATAATGAATCTATGGTAACTTGAGCTTACCTTATTGGTTAGCTACAAAGTGGTGAAGGTTCCGAGCTGAAACATGAACGGACACAATTTTGCTGAAGGCGCTCTTTATAGTACGGATGGGCTTATGGTATGGTAGATAGCGCCGCACTTTTTCTTGGTAGGTGGTACCTTTAGGAGATATATAGAAGAAATATCTTCATGTTCGTTGTGTGAGAATTCAGCTGGAGAAAATAAGTATCATTGACAAATATCCACCAAAATAAAACTACACCAGATCAGATGGTAATCGATAAGGTTGATTCTAAGTACCTTCTACTTCATTCCTCCTGCATGTTGACCATTGACACAAACACTCATCAGGGTTATTGCATATGAGCTGATCTGATTAATGTTGTCAACGTTACAGAGCGAGAATAGCTTGCGTTTTCCCCTACGCCCTATTTGTAGCCTTTGAAACTAGAAGCGAACATTTTCACTACAGGAGAGAGACTACAGGCTGTGGCCTTCACTGGAATAAGCAGACCCGCTCAGTAACAAAAGTGCAGTGACAACGCCAAATGCGTTGCAGTCATGCAGTAGGCTGTGCTTGTGGATTTTACAGTTTGTGTGGACCAAATTCAGTTGTTTTACATTGTTTAACTTCTCTTTGGTGAGACTTGTATGACTTTCCACTTTAAAATTCCGTTTTTTGTCCTATTAACTAATTTAAGGAATACATATTCTCAAATTCAATTATTCTTCTTTAATTAAAGATACCCATTCTCCTCATTTCAAATCAAGCTGAGAAGAGCTCGGAGGACATAAAAGTTGAAAGTGTCCACTCACATGAAAGAAGAGCAGTGAAAAAACTATATGTTTTTGATACAGCTTCTCCCTCTCTTCAAAAAGAAAACCCAACAGTGATGCAGTCTTAATTTCAGAGAGACTAGGTGAGTGGTTATCTTGTTGAAGTGTTATTCAATGGGAGTATTCACATATATGAAGTGCATGTTTAATATGAGTTATGATTTCATACACGCAATTAAGTAAGAATATCTACTGTGTGGGGTAGGTTGGAGGGGGTTTTTTTCTCTCATTTTCTCTCCCCTTTGTTTTTAGTTGTCTTTGGGCCTAATAAATATCCCTCGGTATGTACTAAAACTCCTGATATAGCTAGTGGCTAAGTAAGTCTTATGCGGTCCGTTGTTGTGGTCAATACTCGATGAGTATGTGAGACGTTGGACATCTGACGCGTGCCAAAAAGAGTATGGGGAAGAACAGTAGAGTGATAAGTTGAATAATATCTCTCTGCAGCATATTAGCATAGGATTCCAAAATTCCCCTACCCAATATTTTGATTTTTGTATTGTTTTACCTGTGGAAATCTTCTCTTGATGTTGAGTCAGTAGCAGAGCTTTGACTATGCTGTTAAACTTCAAATGAGGGGTTATTACCGTTGTAGCTCTGAAGTTGTACAGGAAAGAAGACAATCACACGACATATACTCGTATTTATCTTTTTAAAAACTATAACCTAGACTTTTCTTTTTTTTTTTTATTAGACTAAATTTAGTCTGCAATGTAACTGATATACGATCTAAAAGTGTCTCTTCTTGCTTCAACATTAGAGGGAGGTTTGTTTCTTGGTATAGTTAGCATTTTGGGTACTTCTCCTTAAAAGAGACATTTAACACATCTTGCTGAAACAATTTGGAGCTTAGAGGTGAGCANATTTTATAATTTTTGTCATTGGTACTTACAAGTTCATGAATTTAGACACACAGAAACACACAGTGATGTGGCAACACGTCAATTTCTCACACTCACTCACACTTCCTGGACTGCATTGATGTGTTAGGGTACAGTGATGGGTTTAAGCAACAATGTACTTGTCCATTGTGGAGTGAATGAACCTCAACGATGTTTTCAGTAAGGTTAGAAATCAAGCCCCAATTTACCCAAATGCCATGAAGGCCAAAAACAAAGTTATGCCTTAAGGCAGGCCAACACTGCGATGTTTTCCGTAGTGGATATGCAGCACCTGCTCAGATGAGTGAAACTCTATGGTCAAAAGTTAGCAGCTCACAATGTCATGTCCTCACACTACACGGCCGAATGGTCTTATGTGATCTGAGTGGTCACACTGTACGTCGACTCTTGTATCCAGAAGACAACATAAAAGATGGAGAAGAAGAAGAATCCGAGCGTGGCTCGGATGAGCTTGCCACAGTTCCACGAGTTGACCCTCCAAAGTCGGCGTCCAAACATTGTTTGCGGTTTGTGAGAGAAGCGACCAGGATTTCAAACAGGTTTGATTTTCTTGCTATCATTGTTGATTGGAAGCTCGTCGTGAGGTGTTAATTGCATCTTGTTACACACTACACGGTGCACAGCACACAATTGAGTTGAAACCGGACAGATCTCCAAAATTGTCGCACAAGTGAAAAAGCGTCCCAAAATGGGTCAAAAATCGCAGTGACCGCCGCCTTAATATGTCCACCAGAAACTGAGTGACCAAACCAACTGACCCATCCTATCCCATTACATATTGTGTGTTGTTTTTTTCTCTCTCTTTCTCTCTGATGTAGTTCATGTTTGTAGGTCAGCTTGTGCTTGTTCAAACATGCCGGTCGGTGTGTACATGTAGTGTGGTGTGTGCAGCTCCACTGGTCCCAGGGTGATCCCAGCTCTGCTCTCTAAACAAAGAACCATGACCCTGAGCTGAGCAGGTGAGATCACATCTAACAACAACACCAAGAAAGAGCAGCAAAGACTTCATGTTCTTTTGCACCTTAGCTCTGTTGGCAGGGGATTAGTTTTACCTCGGCATGATTGTAAAATGGAAATTCAAACCGGGTAAGAAATGTTAGTAATCTACAGTTTTTACTTTTGCTCTGAAAACTGCTGCTATTGACAAGTGATGACGGTCTTTTAAAGGAGACTGATGTGTTTTCCTATGAATGTAACAAGCTCTGATTAATGATGTTCTGTAATTCACATTTAGTTCTTTGTATTTTTTTAGGTGAGTAGACTATCATATATTCTACAATCATCTTTCAACCTTGTCTCTGCAAGGCCTAATATGTAAATTTGAAGGGCACTGGCCTCTTTTTTTCAAATTTTCAAATTTACCAGGCATATGCAACGTGTTCTCATGGAATGCGTAAAATAGCACGCCATGACAAATTGCGTGTCACGACGACGCCCTCTGCCTGTTTTGGCGTGCAATTACACGCTTGTTTTCTCAGGCGTGGTCTGGACACGCCTAGTGTTTGACAACAAACACGAGGTTTTTCAAGGGATTAACGGCAAAATTTATGTCTGAAGTTACAAAAATGGGTAAGTTTAGCTCTTTGGCTTGGAGTTGGTTAAGGTTAGGATTAGGATTGTGTTAGTCCTCATGAATAATAACACCTCTTAACATTCACCATTGAAATGAACGAGGACAGAAACGCGTCAAATACACACGCATAAAATAGAAGTTGCGTTCATATGACACGCTGTTTACAATAGCGTGGTATTGACACGCTTATCCATGAGAACAGGCTGGCCTATGAAGTGTTTGAACATTCCACGTCCCAATTTTAAGCATTTGTCCTCAAATTCTCAGTCTTCCATCATCAGCTGCAGGGTCAAGACTTGCATCATCATTACTGGCTGCCCTTGAATCCAGGAAAGGAGTGCCTCCTCTGTTATATTACTGAGACATTGCTGCAGAGGGGCCAACTTTGTCCTGACTACTGCTACTTTGACGACAAACAATCATGACTGACTATGGGATATTACTTGGTCAGACCACTATCCCTTCCAAAGTGGCTGGCCACAATCTTGATTCTACTAGAAAGTGCCCTAGTGTACTCCTTGTTGTCACATCGTTGGAGTCATTGACATTTATTTGAAGTTGTTCTGCTGTTCCAGGCATTAAGCACTTAAAGGGGTGGCAATCCCCTGCATGCAGGCATCAAAGTTAGCCTAAATCTTGCCATTTAGCCATAGCTGGCACCCTCACAGGTACCACCGTCCCGGGTCTGAACAAACAAAGAGTAATGACAATTAAGGGGTCACTCTACTCTCGCTACAGCTACTCAACGTAGCAAAGAACCTTGTCATCAGATGCAGTTTAAAGTCTTGCGCTGGACCGTATGGTAATGCTTAACCTACCTCAGCCCTAAACCAGTAACTTTAAGCCTGAACTTACCCATTAAATCCCCCCAAAATGTCACTACATGGCTTCAACCAAAATTTGAGGTATTTTACGTTTTGACTTTCCGTAGTGTGTGTGGATAAGGAAGTCTGGGCCTCCCTGCTCAGACTGCTGCCTTACTCCGGATGAAGCGGAAGAAAATGGATGGATGGGTGGACTTTCCGTAGCATATTGACACATAAAAAGGTCTGCTGAAAACCTACTTATTGTATGTTTTTCTACTTTTTCTTCGGCGACTGTGTTGTTTATTATTTCTTCGGCGACTGTGTTGTTTATTTAAGTTAATACTTGATTAACTACAAGTAACAAATTAGGAAGTTAGGAGGATAAAGATTTTTTTTTTTTTTTTTGAACCAATAGCTGGATTTTCTTTTAACACATAAAATATAAAAGTAAACATTCCCAAGCTCACATTTGAGACAAGAACAGTACAAGTAATGCATCATATTTGTCCTTTTATCTCCGACTGGTTTAAGTGAAAAGCTTCCTACAGCCAAGTAAATTACTCAGCATCCCAGTTTCTTCCAAACAGTCATAATAAATGACATAAAAGTAGTCAGTTCTGATAGTAAACAGGAGGAGACTGTGTCCGCTGTGAGTGAAAAGTGCTTAAATGAGAAAAGCGCTGGGCCAAAGCCTCTCCGACACTGGGATGTTTTAGGAGAAGTGCTTTTAAATGTGCTCACGTCGAATGGAGGTCTCACATGGAGCAGGAAAACAGAACATTGAGTCGGCAGGAGTGCAGAAGTGTGAAAAGATGTTTATTTTCGAATACTTTTTCAAACAGAAACGGTCAAAGAAGTACAGCACGTTTTACAGGAGAGCTGATGGCGGCTCTGACATTTAGACATTTAGGCTCTTTCACACCATTAAGAGGGTCAGGAGCAGTTGTCGGAGTTCACAGCAGGTGGGTGGTTTTGAAGGACTGGTCCATAGAATTTGTGCCTCCAGTCGCAACAAGAAGAGCGCTCATATTGGCCCCAGGTTCCATTCACAAAATTCTCCTTTCACTCATACTATATACGTAAAAGCTTGATTTTAAAGATGCACTGTGTAAGGTTTTGACCAAAGATAGGCTTCACTTAAAGCATCTTTGTTTAGATGTATTTATTACACTAAAAGAACAATAAAAATGTATTGCCACAACATGGATTGTTATTTGGGCTGAACTAGTTGCCTGGGATCCAGAGCCCAAGCTTCTGCAAATTACTACATTGTTAAAGAGTGGGTCTGGTCACCACTCCCCCTGTCTGAGTTTCAGATCACTCTACAATGTACTGAGTAATCAGACTGGTTTGTTTGCGTGATGCCAGACAAAACAAAGAAGATGATTATTGGTTGTCTTGAGAGCGAACTCTAACGTCACTCAAGTATACAAGTAAAAAAGTTAGTTACTCCAAATTTAATGCATCTTTTCAGATCGAATTTAATCTCCTGACTACACCATACAATGCCTAGTTTGTTCACCAAACTGCACTACAGTGGTCCCTCATTATCGTTACGTTGCCACAGTTCAAAAATAACCTGTGAAAGGCGAAAATAGCGCGAGTGTTTTGACACGTGGCCATCCTGCTGCACTTCACAGCCGACCGCAGAGCCACGGATCACACAGACTCCGGAGCCGACACGAACACATTCAAACTCTAGCAAAGTCACAACACGCTCCTTACACACATCTGAACTACACAAATGACGTTCCAGCGTGAACAAACTTATCATCGTAACTATGAGCTCAAAGAGTCAAATCCTCGCCTGGGAAAAACATTTGAGCGTCAGGTCAGCTTCCCTGCATGATCCAAACTGTAAAGTTTTCTAAAAGAGCTTCTGTGCTGTTGTCCAACTCTCCTGTACGTGGAGCAGCCTTCTCCAGAGACCACCAGCGGTCGGTGGGCGTGGTCAGCCCGGTAGACCTTACGGGTCCGCTGGCTGGCCACGCCGGGGAACAGCAGCTGATAAGACACCTCGGACGAAGACGGTAGTGACCGTCGAAACTAGTCAGGTAATAAACCATCTCTTACCGATACTAGCGATGGGACGATTCACTTAAGTCACGATTCGATTCAGTTTTCGATTTTGTTCAAAATTTAGTCAGATCTGGCACAAGTTCAGGCTTTGTTTCTTCAAACATTGTGACTATTTTTGTATTGTGTGTAGTGTGTGTGTGTAGGTCAGTAGCTGCAAGAAAAAAAAAAGATCGATTCTGGCCTTACGATTCGATTTCTGCGAACTTCAATCGATTTCCGATGTTTTCGATCGGTTTTCCATCCCTAACCGATACTTGTCTGATATAGAAGAAAACATTTTCATACATACTTTAAGAAGACATGATGAACATCACTAACCTACTGTAGAAAGTGAACCGCTTTAGATTGAGGGACACTTTGAATTCATCTGTTGTTGTTGTTAGCATTGGGGCTAGCTGCCGTTAGCTTATCAACACTGAGTCATTCCACACTGGCCGGGAAAAAAAGTAAAACACATCATGATGAACAATTCAGAGGCTCGGATTGCACCAGGCAAGTGAAAAGAAAAACATGTGGACTGATGTAGGAAGTTTAAAAATATTGTTTTCAGTTTATTTCACAAAAGTATCACAGTACATTGATACTAAGTTGCCAGACCGCTGTGTACTGCCTGATTCAATATTATTTCACATAGTTCTCTGACTTGCTGTGCAATAGTTTCACTTTTTAGTCTGTGTAAAGATGTTATAAGTCCTGATGGCATGTGGACACAAACCACTGTGTTGAAGAATTCTTGAGAACTATAGAGGGACAAATGTCAATACTTGTTTCTTTTTTGCAGAATGAATATCAGATACTTCATTGACTTTTCCCAAACATTTAATGTCATTTGAAACGTCCTGTCCCCATTTGTTTGATCTGACTTTGAACAGAAGGATTGGTTCAGGACATAGTGGAAAGTCAAGAAACGTCCCCTAGACACACAGGACTCTCGGACATTTCATATTTCAAAAGTCTGTCCAGGATTAATAAAGATTATGGATATGGCAGCATGGAGGCTTTTTTAAGAGTCTCTTTCAACACAAGAGTCAGTTACTGGTCAGTAGGTTCTGTTCACATGACACAACATTCTATAGGCCAATGTTATTTCAATCAGGTGGAAAGACAAAACTCAGTAAAAAAATAAACTTTTGAAATAAAATAAAATTTCTCAGACACACACACATATTGATGAACTAATAATCACCATACAAGATTATTTAACTTAAACATCACAAAGACTGGATCAATCTTTTTTTTTTTTTGGAGATCAAACTATGGTAAGCTCTACTGTTAGCATATCTATAGCTAACGGCTTAGTTATGAGCATTTGCTTATCATCCTGGCTCAATGGTGCATTTAATCTGTGCTTTTATAATGTTTTATTCAGTGGAGTTGTTGTCAAATCAGAATTTGCATTTCTTTTTTATAAATACACTTTTTATACACTTTGAACTTACTTACAAATATCTTTCAAACCTCTGCTGGATTTGTTTCTATGATGTGACTTTAACATTCACTTACCCAGTCCCCCATCTAGCAACCCACACACACCTTCAATTAGAACTAGTAAAGATTTGCCCACTAAATGAACCCAAACAAGAAAACCTAATGCAGCATTGATTTCACCAGTACATTTGAAGAAAAAGTTACTCGTGATTTGGTTCATTTGTATTTTGCATTTGCTGTGAAGAGGGCTATGATCACGGCCGAAAAGTACTTCAATTTGCATGAAGCAATCAACCTTGTGCACACGTTGGATAAAGCTGAACTTATGAGATCTTTATTATCTGAGGACTTAAATTAGACGCCTGGACTAGAGCGGAGCAAACGCTGACAGTGTTTATAGTTTCTGTGTGTTTCAAGCGGCTGCTTGTAGAGGGCAGTAGGGAGCTGCCATTGAAAGCCTGTTGATTGCCGCGCGGACCGTCCGCGTAGTCACAGATTTTTCCCTGACGCTGACGCGGAAAACCTGGTCCAAGCGGACGGCACTTGAGGGGGCGTGTTTCCAAAAATTACGTATTTCCGCCGCGCGGACCCACGCGGTCCTTGCGGATGCGTCAATTATGAAACAAGCTTTAGATGAACAATCTGAAAATGACACACACAGAGAAAATGAAATTGAGAGCGAGGGCAGTGAGGAAGAAGTTGGATCTCCAAAAATGGTCAAATCTGGTCTTCTACCAATGAAGAGACTATGAGATTCATGCCTGCATTATGTTCTCCCTCCTGGCATCACTTGTATCACATCAGTCGCATGGATAGCACTTTCATTTTCTACCTCATGGATGAGATGACGGAACTTATGGTTGAAATGACAAATCTGCGAGATACTCGCACGGAAGAAGCATGGACAAGGGTAGATGTGGATGAAATGAGAGCGTACATTGGTCTCCTGCTTCCAGCTGGTGTCTACTGCTCCTGTAGTACATAAAATGACACTCAGTCTGTCGCTCAAAAGCAAAGTAGTGAAGCTGAGAAAAAATATTCTACGTTTTGAGTCGTATCTTGCAATTTGATGTTCAGCTGGCACGCCGTGCATGCAACCTTTGTTCCTCTGACAAGCTGGCTCCCATCAGGGACAGCAGCTGCCTCTTGCATTCAACCCTGGCCACGATGCCTGTGTTGATGAACAGTACATGCCAAGAAAATCCACAAGGTACGGTGTGAAAATTTGCACATTATGTGATGCCAAAACTTCCAACTGTGTGGAATCATCTGCCCTTTTGGTGAAAGAAACCCCCAAGGCACTACCTGAAAAACAGCAGGGCAAACGTGTGGAGACGGAGCTCACTGATGGTCTCACTGGAATAAAGTCAGTGGAGATCAGAAGCTCAAGCTATTTCCCAACTTCTCCAAGTAAATCAAAGAATCTCTGTGAAACCCACATTTACACAAAACTGTCAATTTTTGTGTTTCAGCACAAACAAAGCACACATGAATTACACCATTTTAGGTCGTTTTGGCGCTTTTTAGGCTTTCTGAGAGGTTGTATTTGCTTTACTTTGACCTATAAAAGAATTGTTAGTATTTCAAAACCAAGGCAACATAAACACAACTTTTTACTGCAATCATGTCATTTTCAAGAGGACAGCTCTAGTCATTATTAGCAGGATATACAGGCTCTGCACATACGACTTTCAAACTCACTGGGTGGTGAAACATGAGGTTACTGTGAGTTCGATGGTCCATTAAACACAAATTATTTATCTGGTTTATGATGCCATTTGAACCTATTTAAAAGGGTTGAAAGGTGAACTGTGTGATTTTTCTGACACCAAATGTTTGTTTCCATGGAGACAAGAGAATGTCAGGGAAAGTTTGACACCACACCAGTCTATTTTCACCTTTGTTTAGTACAAACATGTTTATTTATTACAGACTGAGGGGCTTTGACAACAAAGAGAACACCTCAGTCAAATACAATGTGGCATTATTTACTTTGGAAATCACTTTTTGTGAGACTTATCTTTGTTGGACACAAACATTCTGAGTGGCAGTTGAATAGTAAAACACCCAACTATTCTCCTTTGTAATTTCAAAGCTTTTATTTTGCTCTTAGGTATTGCTACAGTCTGTAGGCGACACAAGAGGCCAAATCAGTGCATTTTAAGCACTGACGTGATTATTGGTCTGGAAAATCTGAAATTGCAGTGCGCTATTCTCATTCATTTGCGATTGCTGCAATCAGACACTTTATATAGGCTGTAGTTTCTCAACACTTTATATTATGTTAATGATATGGTACTGTAAGGATCAAAAACATGGACTATTTCAAAACTAATGACAGTCTGAGAGCATTTCAGATGTGGAGCTAAGATGCTTAAAGGGACTGTACCTGATTTTAGCATCATAAAAATGTAAACAAACAGAAATAATTATTTAACCTTTTCCTTCAGGCTACATGATTTCCTCACGTAGCTAATGCATTCTGAGCTTCAAAATTGTTCATCATGATGAGTTTTAATGTTTTTTCACAGCTTTTAACAGCGAGTGAGTCACTATGCTAACAACAATTAGCCACAATGCTAAAAACAAAAACAGAAAAAGCTGCACATAAACGGGATTTTATTAAACATAGACAGGACTTTGGGGACTAATTTCCACCTGAATAGATACATTAACAAGGCATCAGTGCTAGGGGAAACTGCTTTTAAGTTATCTTGTTGCAAAAAATCGAGTACAGTCCTTTAAGATCACATGGACAAAGTTACCGATAAGGAAGTCAGAAAACAAATGAACAATGAAGATCTTTTCATGAACCATAACGCAAGTTTTTTTTTTTTTTTTCACCCGAGAACAAAATATCTTCATTATTCAGGTCAGACAGAACTCGGTGAATTATTATTTTTTTCATTCTGTGCTTATATACGTTTTTTCAGTCTGTGCTTATATACTTTTTAGTAGAAAGCAGAAGTTTACTAATGTACAACAAAGTGTCAGAAACGCTCAAACAAGCACGTTTCTGTGCCCTTTTTATGTTACAATAACAACAGAAGAGTAACCACAAATTTTGGTTGAAACCATGTGGCGACATTTTCTTTGGGTTTAACGTTTAAGTTTAGGCTTCAAGTTATTAAATGAGTTAGCTTAGGGCTGGGACAGATTAAGATTTACCTGTTAAATCCAAAGAAAGATGTTGCCATGTGACTTCAACCAAAAATTGTGGTTATTTGAAGTTTTGGCTTTTCGTTACATATGACGTAACAAAAGGCATGAAAACGTACTATCCTACAGTTCTGACATTTTGTTAAGGTTTTTTTGGCATTTTTTAGAGCAAACTGAGCAAATTTACAAGTTTCAGGTCAAACTAGTCACAAACTGGCTGTGTCTCTCATGTCATCTCTAGACTGTGACATCAGCGTGTATTTTCCACTCAGAATTGGGCACTAATTGCAGACACCTGCAGTCAATCCAATCACACTGCTGCTCTCCACTCTAAGGCCCGCCTTTGACCTTTTCCCAATATATTTCAATGAGTTTGATGTGTTTAAAATGTGTTTGTTGGTGGAGTTTAGGGGTGGGCTTCACTTTAAAAGAGACATAAAGTCCAGCCTGCTCATAGACCCAAAAAACAGTATGTGATGCTGCCTTTAGTCCATTTCAAAACATAATCATATTGCAAACTTTACAATTGAATATAGTCATCCACCTCTTCAGGACAAAAAAACATTCATTCTCACAAGCTGTTATTTATATACATTTTCTTTTTTGCTTGAATTGCTGCATTTGTAAAACCCAAACAGCTCCTTGTAGTGCAGTGAAGTAGTGTTTAAGCGGCTGTGTTGTTTGAAAGATTCCTGCGGAGAAACAGCTCCACAAACAGTGTTCCTAATCCCCTGAGTCACTCGCACAAAGGAGCAGTGTTTTTAGGACGATTCAGATAGAAAATCCTCCGACGTGTTCAGTGCAGTGAGCTGCCCACACACCAGAAACACACCAGAACCTCACCACTGCTCACCGAGGCTCTGCTGAGGACATGTGGTAAATATACAACATACAGTATTAAACCACATGTACGCTTAAGATGGATTTAGGTAGTTTTACTTGAGGAAAACAAAAGCTGATTTGTTTCTACTAACTACATATAGAAAGAAAGCTTACTTTTGTATACAGTAACAACAAATTATAATTTTTCCAATGGCATAGCACAGGGGTGTCAAACAAATTTTGACAAAGGGCCACATTGGCATCGATGTTGTCCTTAAAGTTAAAACTAAATTTGTTTAATTTATATCCACAAAAGTCTCTTGTTTTTTGCCATAATCGAGGAGTTTTATGAGTTATAGACATTGACAGCTCAGGATGTGCAAACAAGAGGAATCACTGGACTAAACTTTGTGAATATGAGTTTTTTTGTTTGTTTGTTTGTTTTGTTTTTCCTTTGTGGAGCCATAGGGTAAGTTTGTGCAGCTTTTGGCTAGATTAAGTTAATAACTGAGAAGCCTGATCATGTTAAAGCCTTGTCGTTTTGAACCACTGTTACTTTGCTCTTCACTTGCTGGTCGCGTATGGACGCCCGGCCGCAGTAGATGCCCCGCGCAATTCTGGTCACGTCTAATCGCGCCTACGCATAGACATAGCATTGAATGTGTTCGTGTGGTCACGTTCAATGTGAAAGCACCTTTAGAATAACTCCATCACAGTCAGTTATCACTTCAAATCACTGTAAAAACACTATTCTCCTACACAGCATAGATCCATCAAATACATTTTAAAAGAGAAGTAGAATAAAGTATTAAAAATATATATATGTGGAGATATTGTATTTTAGAACTCAAATTACTCTGAGTTAAATTAATGTTAAACTTGTATTTGTATATCTCTACACATTGTTTCTGTTACTATGATGTTATGATCTGACTAAAAGTTGTAACACAGACGCACTGACCCACCAACCTAACGAGTGAAGTGATTTATAAACTCTTACGACAATCGTTACTCGGGCCACCTCTCCCTGAACTCGAGTGCACATCAGGATTAATATTGGGTCAAAAATCTTGTAGTGTGTAGAAACAAAGCCTTTGGATTTCAAGCTTAACTAAAGCACATTTATCCAGCAAACGCAGTGCTCTTTAGTAACTCTCTGCACTAGCACAGAAGTAATACCTCTTTACCCTCATGCTCTCTCTTTTCACCCCCTCTATCTCTCTCTCCCTCCCTCCACTATCTTACTCTCTTCCCTCCTCTTAGCCTCTCCTCTTGTTTCCAGGTGATCTGTGGCTTAGACTGGCTGAACAAACCCATCTGCAGCTGTCCTTTTCCTCTCTCCAGTGGTAATTCTTTGGAGCTGGAGATTTCCTGTTTGCAGAAGTGTTGATTAAAGTGGAGCTGAAGAGAGCCGCTGCCTTTCCCATCACAGAGTCCAGCGCACACTTCACACTTGTTTAAGGCGGCGCTGACAGCCAGAGAAGCAGCTGCACACACATTTGGACCAGGACAAGCTGCGAAATATTCAGTGTGGTGAAAAACTATTCTGGCTGAAACTCATGCCTTTTTTTCCCCCAAGAATCTTGAAATCAGTGCTGTCTAGATTGTTGCATAATGAAAAGTGGTGAGCTGATTGGTCTGAGTTGCTTGTTTTTTTTTTCCAAAAATCTAAATGGCGACTGTAATGCTGCGCCTCTTCAACTATGCAATTGTGTAAAGCTGGCCCGATTTAGATAAAAACTGAATTTTTCATTTTAACTAACCTAATGCATCATCCACTTTCATTTAACTTAGTGGAAACCGCCTGAAATCAACTTTATGTTCTCCCCGTGTCACCGTGGGTTTTCTCCGGGTTCCTGCTACTTCCAAAAAACATGCCTGTTTAGGTTAATTGGGCATCACTGTAAATTTCCCCTGCAAGTGAATGAGAGAGTGAATGGTTGTCTGTCTAACCCTGTGACGAGTTGGCCACTGTCCAGGGTGTTCCCAGCCTAAGGCTCAAAGTCACTGGGATATGCTCCAGTCACACATGACCCCTAACAGGAACAAGCGGTCGAAATTAATGAACAGATTTCAATCATACTGGACAAATGTGTCTTGTTTGTAATGCCTTGCCTTCAGTGTCGATGTCTTCATTGCCTGTCAGTACTAGACTACAATAGAACATACAGTTAAACTAACAGATCTCCATGGCGACAAGCAGTGTCACTCCTCCCGTCAAAAAAGTTACAATGCACTGATTCAGTTCACAGTTTTGACTATTGCCCTCCTGCGGCTGGAGTTTGATTGCTCGTATTTCGTCAGTTTTATCCCTAAATGACATCAGCGTGAGTGAGAGGACTCGTCGGAGCTGTCGGCTAATGCGTATCCTGCGGTGTAGCCCAAATAATGGCTCCATAAAAACTGTCCCGGACTCTCCTGCTGACTATAAGAGCGCTCTGTGCACTGCGAATGCACAAGAGAGAGCGGAGGAAAGGTCAGATGGGCTCCGCTTTATTCATAGTACATTGATTTAGTAATTGACTTCGTGCCCTTTGGAGGTAGAGTTTAATTATGGAGTACACAGATTCTACGCTTTTTTAATGGTGCATGAAGAGAGAACAAGTAACAAACTACCACAGTGATTTCTGTTGTGACTATTGTATTCTGAAAACATGTTGGCTGTGTCCAAATGTCCAAACTCTAACCCTAACCCCTTAGGCAGTGGGCTAATGAATTTTTTCATGCAATTGATTGATTTTCGTTGAGGGAGAAGCCTGTTTTCTGCTGATATGATCTTCGTCAGACAGTTTAAATGTCTGCAACGCTGCAAGTTTACACTTTTTAAAGGATTAGCCTATGTACTGTTTTTGTTTTCCAATACAAATAAAAGTTGTGATTTAATCCTAATAAGAATAATAAGTATATTTAACCCTCCTGTTATGTTCATTTTTTAGGAACATCAATGGTGTTCCGGGTCAATTTGACCCGATGCATTTTTTATTATTCAAATGATATCCAAACCAAAAAAATACTTACAACCATTGTTAATATTTTAATACTAAGTCAATTACAAACTTACAATCAATATTTAGAGCAATGCTGTTCCCTACCTGTGACATGTAATGATTAATTCAATTAGGATAGTTCATAAAAAATACATGTTGAAACTTTTTTTTTTGCCCCCAATCCCAATTCTCTTTTGTACCCCTACACCTACCCCTTAGCCCTACCCCTACCCCTTCCCCTACACCTTAAAAACAAGGGCTAAGGGGTAGGACAGCCCTAAGAAATTGGACAGCCATTGTGTGTATTTTATTTTTATTTTTTTAAGACAAGCTCACAGACGTGTGATGGTATAATGAAATTATGATAATCATAATAATATAATAAAATGTGGTTAAATATATAGTACAATAGAATAAATAATAAAACATATTATTTGTATTAGCATTATTAATAATATAACAACATATAGCATAATAGAATAGTATGTAGTTGCCTATAATATTCATTTATCAAGTTTCACTATGTTACGTATAGACTACTAGGTTATTTTATTATATTGTAGGCCTATATTATATTGTTGTGTATTGTATTTTATAAATGGGCTATATTCATTTTTAAGTAGTAAGTAGTATTAAAATGTTTTTTTAGTATTATTTATTAGGCTGTTAGGTCTATTATTGGTTCTTTTATTATGCAGACACCTTTGACCTTTTAACTATGGTAAATGGTAAATGGTCTCTATTTATATAGCGCTTTTCCACCTTACAAGGCACTCAAAGCGCTTTACAGCCAGGGATCCACTCACCCAGTGTATGCAGACACTGAGGCAATGTGGGTTAAGTGTCTTGCCCAAGGACACAACGACAATCTACTCCTGCCGTCCCACTGTGGCATCTGGTGTTCCGGCGGTCTCCCATCCAAGTACTAACCAGGCCCTTTCTTGCTTAGCTTCTGAGATCTGACGGGATCAGGCTTTGACAAGCAGGTATGGCCATGGGATTATAATTTTTTTTTTCTGATCTCAGTCCAGCAACACAGTTTGGCAAGTTATTTAAATTAACTTTCTTGCAAGAGGACTTTTGTGTAAAATAAACGTGAACTGTTTCACTTCCATTTGGCTTCATACGTTTCCTCTGTGAGTGGCAGCGTGTGACTGGAGCTCTGGGGCTTGTGACAGATCCTGTCCCGCTCTCCAGCCGCAGAGAGCCGGGGGAGGAGCTGTGAGCCTGGGCAGCTCTGTCCTCCAGGCCGGGTGTGGATTCCCTAACACCGCGGAGAAACAGCGTCTATCACCCCGCGGTGTTGAACCCACCTCGGCCGGGGAGCGTCAGAGGAGTGCAGGCTCACTGCTCCCTCCCCTGCTGAGTGTCCATTGAATGTGGGTGGAGTTTTCTCGCGAGAATATTAATGTTTCTCATAAAAAGTCATAACACCTGCACATTTGTGGGTGGAGTTTTCCCGCGAGATTATGAACGGTTCTCATCAATAGACATAACACCTGCATGTGTGTATGTGTGTGTGCGTGTGACTGATGCTGTAGTAGGTGTATGTATGTGTGAGTTTGTGACTGATACTGTGTGTGTGATTGAGGTGAAATATCTCACAGTTACAAAGAAAGAAATAGTCTGACGTTATGACACCATTTTATCTCCAGTTTGACTTCCGGGTCAAATTGACCCGAACAGTATCTATGCAATATAAATGTGCAGGGGGTGGTTGCAAACATGTAAGATTAACCATTTTTTCATTAGATGTTTATTATACAAAATAAGGCAAGCAGAAGAAATTTCATACTGAAAAAATACTTAAAAGTATTTTTTCTATCTCTTCAAACTTTGAAACGGGTCAATTTGACCCGTAACATAACAGGAGGGTTAAGCAAATCATTCAGGCATATTTTATGCTTGTGTAGACAACCACTAGAGGCCCTACTGTTTTTTTAAATAATCTGTCCAAAGTCTGTTTTAAGAGAAAACTGTGGTTGGTTTTGGAAATACAAAATCCCATTATGAATTCCCAAAAGGTGTTTAATAAACTATTCCAGTAACTTTGGGCTGTTTCTGTTGTGAATGATCAGATGCTGTTCTCAGATTTGAACTGATCTGAGACATGTTATGTGTTACAGGTTATTGCAATTGCTGTTTGTACTGTGTGTTAACTGAGTTTCATTCACTAGTATGATCATGTCTCCACTGTACAGTATCCCACAACCTTTTTTTTTTTTTTTTGTCATGGCACACTTTGTGTTTAAGGTGATATTGCACATTTAATATCAGTGATGTGCAGTGAGGTTTACAGCTGGTGAGGCACTGTGGACTACACAGGTCTAGTTGCTTACTTTCACTTCAAGATGCCTTTATTCACTTTGCAGACATATAGACGTAGCAGAAGCACATATGCTCATATTTTATCTTTACATGCAAATTTAAAGATGAGAAACAAAATACTGCAGTCAGTTTCGGACCCTTCGCACAGCACGTCACTGATGTTAAATGTGGTTATTGTCTTATCTTGGAACATTGCAGTCAATTTAATTGACTGTAATCTGTAAGTGTGTAAATGGTGATTGGTTTTAATTTCATTCTTGTGGTAAGAAGTTGTTCCAAAAATGCCCAAATGATAAATCATTTTATTAAATCAGCCGTTATTGCCAGGACACACCTGGCAGTATCTCAAAACACTGCTCTAGACCAGGGCTTCCCAAAATGTTCAGACCTGAGCCTCAAAATATCGTTATAGCTGTTTGGTGTGAATGGGGCTGTCGGGGGTCAGAGGAGCACGGAGCAGGTCGTGGTGGCGGGGTTTTTGAAGACTTGCTTGTAGAGTCAGCATATGCAGCTGTTTGATTGGCCCATGGCTACAGGAGAACCAGCAAATCAGTGTGCAGGAAAATCATGCGGAAAAACAAAAATAACGCTTATGGAAATACGGGTTTCCATACACAAGATGCAAGTACAGAGGACAATGGCTACTATGTGGACCGAGGAAAACAAAGATGGAGGAGTTGCAGTGACCGCAGTACAAAGTCTGGACTGTTTGCCGTCAGAGTTTGACAACTACTTGCTAAATGTGTGTCCCTCCTTGACTTGGAGCTAACGAAAGCAGATGCTCTCAGTCCACCAACTACTGTGTTATTGGAGATGAGGATGCCACAATGTACCTTAACACCAGTTATCATCTCTACTCTCTTTTTTGTAGAAGATGAGTAAATGCAAGCCATAAAACTTGTGGAAAGTCAAGTATTCACACTAATCCAGATGATCTTCTGAGTTGTTTAAAAGTTAGTGAAAGGCTGTATGTCAGATTAAAGCGATGGAGAGGTTTTATCTCCACATGTGAGGACAGACTGCTTACCTCCAGGATTAGTTCATTCAAATGGATATTATAAAAGTATTAAATCCACATCATTATCTGTCCCAGTGCAGCGCTTAGAGTCTGACAGGAGCAGGACTCCGCAGGTACTTTGCATAGTATCCATGCTAATTGTGCTGCGGACAGCAACAGAATACTAAAAAGGCAGAGAAGAGATAAATGAATGCAATTATGAAGGAGCTTTGGAGCAGATAAAATAGTGACACAAAATCAGCTCATAATTCCCCTGACAAATGTGTAGAGGAAGCTGATCTGGTGACGATAAAAGTCTTCTGGGAGCATGATGGAGATAGTGCAGATATGTGAGACACAGCACAATCTATGGATACTTGGATAAAAGGTTTTCTCATTTCATAAGCAGGACACAGGGCAGAGCTGCAGCTTAATTTGCAGGGCCAGATTTTTCAATATTTAGGGTTGTACAAAAATATTCGCTGTACAAAAACAGTTTGAGCAATGTAGCCTCTGTTGGATTTGTGTTGCTCAGTATTTTCTTAACCAGCAGTGAACCAGAGTTAAACAAAGACAAGTCTCAACCAAGAGTAACCAGCATCAGGCCAATATCAAGTCAGGTATAAAGCAAAACTATACATATACTTGAGGTTTTTTTTTCATGGATTGTCTAGTTAGTATTTTCCTCATGTCCAGTCATGGGAGTGTATCTCTTCTTTATTATTTGATTTGATTTTGATTTGATATTATAGTTCTCCTCGAGGCTTCTCTTTCTACTGTCTGTTTTTTTTGTTTTTTTTTTTTTTTCCTTGTTGAGAAAGAGGGTCTAAAGACAGAGGATGCTCTGGAACATTAATTCATTTGCTTGTTTACTAATAATCTGCTTTAACCAATCACTGTTTATTATTTTCTGCATTAGTGTTTGGTTTTGACTAATACATGTTTATTGTTTTATTTTTTTTACCATTGATGTTTGTTAAGTTAACAATCTTGGGACGTCCTCAAAGACTATTAAACTGTTTTTGTTTTTTTTATTACTAAGTGATACAACTGATGCAAGATTGTGCACAACATTCCCAGGTGAGATTGCTGTGGGTCTATTTTCCCCAACACAGTTATCTCTTCTTGACATGTTTAGCATACATTGGCTTTTTATCTTGTTGACCCAAAATCATGTCTTATTTGCTTTGTCTAAATCAATGCTGGACATAATAATTATTTTATTTTATTTTTTCTTCTGGTGGGCCATTTTCAAACCTTAATAAGTGGTGAAGGACTGGACTGTGGACATTGATGTAACAAATCATTGTTTTTGCGACTGCATTTTTGCAAAACAATGACTTTATAATGTACTATTTTATCCATTTATTGTGATACTATTAGGACAACAAGATGCACCGATCCGATACTGGAATCAGAAATCAATGCCGATCCAGAAAATTTTGCTGGATCGGGTATCGACTCCATGATATTGGTTCAGCTGATATCATATTTGTGCCTTTAATTGGGCAAAAGGAGACTAATTTATTGGCTGATGTTGCTCAAGAATGTGTCATATTATTGGACATTTTATTCAGATTAAGTTGTTAAATTGTGACCAAAGTCCTTACACTGGTATCGATTGATATTGTGTAGATGCTTAAAGCCAAAGTATCGGTATCAAAGCTGAAAAAGATGGTTTGATGCATCCCTAACAAGTAATAGCACATGCTCTATAGCAAAATCAATCAATTAAAATAAAGAGTACTTCTCAAAAAATGTGCCAAGGGACAGACTGGTCTAAATGACATAGAAGCACTATTCCGGGATAAACCACATAACTCAACCGTGGCAGTAAAGCTTGTGACTGTTTCTATTGATTTTATAGTCTATCAAACTTTCAAAGCTTTAGAGAATGTGGATTATTTTTGCACACTGGGATTAACAATTGGCACACTTATACTGCACTTCTGCCAGTCGGTATAAATTGGCCAGTTTTTGCCATCATTGCTACACACACACTTCCTATCTCTCTCTCTCTCTCCCTCTCTTCCTGTCATCCTGTCTTCCTTCTCAGAACTCACAAGCCTGACAAGAACGCAGCCTCAGGAGCAACCCTAAGGAAAGTAAATAGTGGAAAATGAAAGGAATTTGTTCAAATAAACGTTTTGCTCCTTGTTACATTTGTAGACTGTGATTTGATTTGTGTAATTTCAGTCTACTTTCTAATCCCCTCTCTCTCTCTCTTTCCACACACTTACAAAGCCGCAGTGACAGTTGCAGGATAAAGAAACCGCAGCTTGACGTCTGAAGCCGCTTTAATTATTCACCTGTCTTCTTTGTGTTCATTACTAAAATCACAAGACCCAACGCAACTGAGTGGATTTTTTTTTTTTTTCAAGAAGCTGGCGTAAACAGAGACAGATAAGTACAACACTCTCAGTCATTAGAGAAAGTTTAGCAGAAAGCAAGGCTGGGGAAAAACAGTTGGTTTCTGGGTCTGATTCATCAACTGTTATGTAAAACAAACTGATAAAAAAAGCCTTTGAATCAACAAAAAGCAATATCATACAATTCAATGTACACTTCATAATGTTGGTATGTGATGCTTTTCAGAAGTCCAGCCTATTTTATTTGGTTTGTACGAAACATAATAGTACACAACTCCCTTAATGTTTCAAATTTATATGCACGGTCTAACGCCTACCGAACACTGGCGTGATTGAACCTATGCCTTTACCCTTTAATGCAAATCACTGGCCAAACCAAAAAGTGAGGAAATATGAAGACACTTCTTAATGTAGTTAATCTTTGTGTGGTATAAGCGTACAGTCTCCGAGCCTGCAGAATCATAACTTTGCCTAAAAGTTAAATCTAAACTTAGGTCAAATCATCAGCAGAGGGAGGATGAACATCCTCAGGAAATCAGAAAGAAATGGAAATAGAATACGCTGCTGAGATTTTTCACCAAAAGCAAAAGGCTCAAACCTGGAACAAACACTGTGTTCTGTTGCTATAAATACTATAATTATGTAATCATCCTTTTCAACATTTCTAAAGGAAATGCAACATGGCCTCTTTGTGCAGACTTAAAGGTCCAAGACTTCTTATCGATTTACCTTTTGAGTCCACCTGGTCACATTCAATGCATCCTTTAGCAATCACGTCTTTGCCCTTCTACCAATGTGTCTTGCGTCTTATTTTTAGATAGTTATTAACTTTCCTGAGGTTTAATCAGACAGTAAGGATCTATATTTATCACTTTTCCACCTTACAACGAACCCAAAGCACTTTGCAATCAAAGATCTACTCACCCAGTGGCATAGTGGAAGTGTGGAGTTTGCATGCTTCTCCAAGTGCCTGGGTCGGTTTCCTCTGGGCACTCCAGCTTCCCCATGTATGTGAGGGAAAATCCTCCAGCTGCAGTAGTTCTAACCAAACCTAGCATGAAGATGTGGAGATGGGTTTCCGAGTGCTGCACTGTGGCGTTCACTGTTCCTGAGAAGATGTCCCAGAGGAATTAAAGGATTGGCTAAAACAGAGGAGAAATTTTCATATGGGAACAATAAAGTGTACCAGCACCTTAAGCATTTAAGGCGTTGACAAGTAATCGATCACAGTTAGTTCATAGACTGTTCTCTCTTCCAATTACTGCGTGTTCATAGACTGTTCTCTCCTCTAATCGCTGCGTGTTCATCAGAGACATGCCTCCTCAATGAAAAGTCTTTTTCTCTAAAAATGAGGCTAAACACGCACCCACAACTGAACTCCAAACAGGCCCGCAAAACAGGAGATGCCCGGAGGCCTTTTAAGTGACGCCCAGTAGGTGTCCACAGACGTTGATTGACCACACAAAATATACAGCGAGTCAAAGAGGTCCTGAAGTGCAATGACATTAGAGCTGATTGTGCACAGGTCCAGTTGCTTTCTTGCACTTCAAGATTTTTATTTGTATTTTTTTTTTTTTTTTATTATTAACTTTACAGACATATGTATAAAACCTTTGCTTTAGCCTACACAAGCACATGAGCTCATGATGTAAGTATTTTCTAAAAGTGAAACTGAGAAAAAGGAACCTCTGAAGTTCATTGTTGCATCAACTCGATGTGACATGTACTGAAAATATTTTTAAAAAGGCCTTGAAACAGTTGATAATTCAATTTTGACCGCAAACACAGTCCGACAGTTAGAAAAAAAGTTGATTCTGTGTTTAGTTTCTCTTCAGTCACTTCAGGTCTGGAGCCTGGTCGATCTTTCTGGCTGGCTTCTCTACCAGAGACTGTTGCTTCCTCATCTTAAACACAGCTGGAGTTCTGTGTGAAATACAGAAAACATTGTTCCAAATGTTCCAGTTTTGTGATATCGTATGATGTTTTGTGATGTCTGAGATCTAACTACATAAATCATCTACACACTTCCAGCATGTATTAGTATATCAGATAAGATTGTCTTGATTATTTCCACAATGTAATTTCCTTTGGAGCTAGTAGATGATCTTTACCCCAATTCCTGAGGTGGTGAACACATGTCAGTTGTGTGTTCTTTATTACAAATATTATTTCAGTCTTGGGTCAAAAGGACAGCGGAGATGAATGTGTTCAGTACATCAGGAGTAAATGGAAAATGGATTCTTTGTTGCTAAGATTTCACACCAAAAGCAGTGGGTTCAAACATGGAACAGTCAGTGTCTTCTGTTGCTACAAATACTATAATTATACAATCATCCTTTTCATTTCCGAAGAACCGAACCACCTCGCCTCTCTGTGCCGACTTAAAACACTAAAACCTTCTCATCAACTTTCATCTTCTTCAATCCTCCCGGTCTCTTTAAACGCCTCCTTCCGAGCAAAGAACAGTTTCCTAATTGCAATCATGTTTTTGCACTTTCACCGCCGTACCCTGTCATTTATTTTTATTTATTTATTTTTCATCCAGGTTGAACAAGATAGTTTATAGATCGTGAGCGCTAGAGTTCACCGGCTTCAAATGGGGGTGAATAATTAGGAACACAGCGGGTAGAAGCGGCTAATGCGGCAATTACCTGGACCAATGGCGTGACTGGAGCAGACGGCGTCCTGCTGCTTTCTCCTCTTAGCTCATTGACTTCTTTGATTCAAGGGCTGGCCGGAGTCTCATTAAAACGGGCTTCAGCTGAATGGGAGTAGGATTAAAAGCAATGGTGTTTGATTGTAATAGCGTTTAATGTCATGTTTGGTGCTTTTTCATGTTATCGGCTGCTAGGCAGACACAACATGTGGGATAATAGGCTCAGACTTACCAGAGATCACAAAATGTCAAATCAATTTACAGATCTCATCCATGACTGAACTTTTTTATTAAAATTAAAAATGTAGTCTCAAAAGCTGTGTTTAAAAACACGAACTGAACCAGACTCGACTCGATTGGGGACCAACGCAACTTTGTATTTTTCTTTAATCTGGCATGGTTCTGTTCACAAAACACCAATCGAACCACAGCAGTAGAGACACGTCTGTATAACTTAGCTGTATAACTATTGGATGAATATGGGCTATTTTCCTGAAGAATTGTGAGCTGTAGTGTTATTTTCTGTTGTTTGCTTTCATCTAAGGTTTATAGCTTTGCTATTTTTATAAATAACAGGAGAAAACGGTGATATATAGCCGTGTGATCATAATTCATTAAAACTGAATCATCCCCTGTCCTTCCTCGGTTACTTTCATGTGTTTTTGCATATTTTTGTTACTTTCTCGATCTCACACGTTTGTTTTGATTCTGAGACTCATGTACGTTCACTGTTCACTTCCTGATTTTGTTCCATTTTCAAATCGTTTGCGGACATAATACAAAAAAAAAAAAAAAATCTGGGATCTCTCTCAGGGATTGATCCAACCAAGCCAAGACCGACCTCACCAACCGGACCATATTTTGACATTTTGGATCAAAGTTTGCTTGCCAAACAAATTCTGAATCCAATCAAAAGTGTATTGTGAATGCTTCCAAAGTCCTCGGTGCCAAATTGGGCCATTTGACAATTTTTTGTTGGTCTTCAAACTTCCTGCTAAATTGATTGCTTCAGTTCATTAAATCCTCTCTTGAAATCATCTTGCGAGCTCCAGACTTTGATTTGTGAATCCCACTTTGGAAGTTGATCAAAATACATTGCAATTTTGTTTTCACTAGTTTTACTTTGCATTGAATAATCAACTGATAGCACATCTTAAGTCGACCAAGAATATAATTTTACATTTAAAGACATGCTTGCTTGACTTGAAATAATATCGACTGAATATTGTAATCCATATGACAAAACATATTGAAATAATATTTTTGTCAATATTGCTACAGGTGCACAAAAAAGTTAACTGAACATAACATGATTTAACTTTTTCACCAAATATAACAAGTACAGTTATAGATCTGTACCAATATCTAATCTCATAATAATCTTCAATGCATAAATAATGGAAACATATTTTGAGTTACCATGAATATAATTAAACATAATTATACCATTTCACAGTCATGAATACTAATGAAGTATTGGCACAAACTTGTAGCTTTAAATCCATGGGGACTTCTCGTCTATGACTTTGGCTTAAATCTCCTCCGGCTGCCCTAATGGAGTGTTTGAATCGCTCGTGGTTCACACAGGAACCATTCATCACCTGAAGGTCAAAAACTGTTGAAAAATTATACCTCTATAAATGTCTTTTAAGGTCAGCGCAAAGTGTTGAGGTGATCTTGACACATTTCTTCTTAAAGTGAAAATAGATATCATTTGTCCCAAGTATACGAAGAAGTCCAAAATGTTTCTGTGGCTTGGCGGAGTGGTCATGAGAGGATTTTTGACCCAATTGTTTTGCTCCAAGTGAAGACGTAAGATGTAATTCTACTGCTTTTAACAAGGCTGCTACTTCACCATAAATCATTTGGTGGGAGAGCCCCACGCTGCAGTCTATGTCCTGAAATAGTGCAGAAAAAACGAACGTGAAAACCAAACCATTTGGGGTTTATTGGATTTTTGGAGCGAGTTGGAGAGTGGGGACTTTGTTCTCTTTCACGTGTGAAAAGTGCTGCAACTACTCCTGCAACTATTCTGCTGCTTCAACAAAAACACAGGCTATAAAATGGTTTTGTGTTAAAAGTGTGATCTAAAAATAAAACACTTTTTATGACTGGAGAGAGGTATTAGCTTACCTTCATAATGAGAGTTAAAAGAGAAATGATTTAAGAAATATTAAACCGTGTTTCCAAAAGAAAGACAGGAAAAAACAAAGTTTGCCAAGCTGTGCAAAAATTGCAATTATATACTCAATCAGTCAATTATTCTAGCTGTATTTTTGTACAATGAGTCCAACATGCCATAGCATGCCATTACAAATTGCATGTCATTATAACGCTTTTGCCTTTTTCTGGCGTGTGTATTACACACTAACTTTTTTTTCTTTTACGCGTCATATTTGGGAGGCGTGGCCGGCTGAGGAGAAAAAATCTCAAGCCTCACCATGTTACAGTATGGAAAGCTAAACTGTTTACTTCTATTAAGACGTTTTCTGGCAAATGAGGTTTATTTTTAGCACAACTAATTTAGGTCGAGTCACAACCACGTTTAAATGTAAGTTATTGTTGTGGCGTTATGTTGAAAAGTAAACAGAAAGTAAAAAAAAAAAAATGCTAAAACACACCAGGCGGCGCTAGCATCACGTTAGCATTTAGCTCGCAGCTACCATTAGCACTGTTGTATATATTTAAATCATTGCACTGTTGGATCACTTTATTTACCTCGATGTCTTCGTGTCTGTTTGACTCAATATATTTCCTTAAGTCCACATTTGCTGTTGAAAGTTGTTGAGCAGTGAGTGACAAAACTGTTGTTCTAGTTCACTTTCAGTGTGAAGTTTCCCCCACAGAGGTCCGTTAGTGGGCGTGGCCTTTGATGCTGACTGTATCTATAGATACGTGATTTGATTGAGGACAAACAGGAGGTTTCATTTGAGGTTAATGGCTTAGTTTAGGTCTTAAGTTATAATAAAAAATGGTAAGTTTAGGTCTGCACATCAAAATTGGTTAAGGTTAAGATTAGGATTGTGTTAGTATTCATAAATAATACACTTCTTTACATTCACCATAGAAGTTAACTGGGGCTGCAACACGTGAAATACAGTTGAGAGATTAAGAACAGCACTGTGCAATGCTGACTGGTACAAACCTCAGGCAATTCCTTTGTCATGTGTTTAAGCACATGTTAATTGTATCTTTTAACAATATTTCAATTGACCAAACTTCACCAACTTGACTTAAAGCAGAACTAAGTAACATTTTACCTTGTTAAATGTTCCTCTAAGCTACGTGATGATGTTACATATGTATTTTGGGGCTTTGAGCATGTGTCGTCTTTCAGCTGCGTCCACATAGTACAGCAATGCAACTTGACTGTGTTGCCACCGTGCCGACCCGAATTTCTGTCTTGAGAACTCTGGCTCTTGTTTTTTATATTTAGCAGTGTAAATGTGCTAACAGTGTTTCCTGCCTATTCAACCTAAAGTTACGAAAAATGAAAAAAAAAAAAAATATAAGTTTCGTTTCAGTTTGGCTAGCTCAATTACACAAGTGAGCAGTAGGGGAGCACTACCCTGAAGTTGCTTAGTTCTGCTTTAACACTGGTCAGAACTCTCCTTCTCAACAGACGAAGCGGACAGAAATGTGCCACGCTTTATCACAGTGATTTGCATATTGAAATTTAATGCACATCCATGATTGCTGAAAACTCAAGAGTATAAACTTGGGATTGAAACAAAGACTGGCTGAGAGCTTATGGGAGGTATGTTTTGGTGTTCCAAATTGTGTCCACAGTCTTTAAATATGTGGCATGTGCTGTGAATAATACTGTAAGTCACATCCTGAGACATGAGTTCAGCGGGCAGCAGCTGGCCCCACCTGTGCTGTCACTGCGCACCCACAGCATTTGCTTATTGTCATAAAGAGTCAAAAGACAAAAATGTGTTAAAAAAAAAGAAGAAATAAAAAAGGTAATTATTTCACCGTGTTAAGTGGTATCAGATTTGAACAGCGATTCTACTAATTATATGTATGTGTCTTCTATCAGCTACTTCCTGGAGGTCAGCCGTCAATGGTGGTTTCTGGAAGAGAGTCCCAGGTTTCTGAATGGAGGAACGTGTCGTCATCACGGTTGATGCTTTCTGATTTCAGTGACCTCCTTAAGCCAGCATTATATTTCTTGTTTTCAAATCCAGTGACTCGACCCCCATCCCAAACCTAATGTGGTTATTTCTCTTTCATGGTCTGATACAGCTGACTTAAATGTCTTAAGATGGCTGTCTGAAAGTAGCTGAAACATGTCGACAAGGTAAATACATCTCAAAACACATTGTCTCACACTAGGGTTTTTAACCATGCCGATTGCAGAACATTTTCTGGTCTGTACCTGCACAACCGAACCGAGCCACAGGCCAGTGACATCATCCTGTAGCGCTGTTTGTTTACAGAAGCAGAAGGTACTAACGCTGTAGCGGCAAATATAGTCCTGTTGGCTGTTATAACTTTAATATATTGAGGTGGACCCACGTTTTTCCCGTGATGCGTGCTCCTCCATTAGGCTTTAGATTAAAATCAGGTGGAACAGCAAGAGCAACAAGAGACGAGAGACTTCACAACTTTTCTCTTCGGTCATGGTGCTAATTCAAAGTAAGTGCTGGAGTTTGGTGCAGAGTTTATTCTTGTATTTCTGCACTGATATTTTTCTTGTGAAAAACATCAGCGCTCACAATAGGCTTGTATGATAAAGTTGTGCGTGGGCGTGAACATCATGGATCTATTATATTATCAGTGTACATGAGGAATCGTGCCGTGCTCTGGCCATCCTCCTTCAACCACACCAAAGTCCGAACCGTGTCGTGTCTGAGCACGGTTAGTTTGCACTCACACTGGACAAAAGAACCACGCTTTAGGGGCCATCCGAGCTTGGGCATGGTTCAGTTGTGCCAGTGTGAGTGCCCCCTTAGTCAAAATTGTGACGTAAAGGAAGACAGAATTAATGTTGATGAAGTAATCAATTAACTTGTTGCAACCCTGTTAGTGTCACCAGAAAATTAGCATAGTTCATCCTTACCATGTGGAAATAAAACACATGTGCAAAGTGACACCCCAAAATATTTACCTAGTCCCTTCTGTGACCCTGTTTCATTATGTCAAAAGCCCTGGATAGCTCCATAAATCTACCTACACTGCTGAGAAAGCTCCAACACAAAACAGCTTAGTCACCTCTGAAAGCCTCAGCGCTAATATTAGATGCTGATCAGCGAACTGCGCGTAACGAGCCCCATTTGAATTATTATCATCATTATTATTGTCCTGCTAATATAAACTATGATTACTAATGCGCTTTTCTCACAACTTTACTGCGCACTCCAGCATAGATTTTTAGGCTTTTGGCGAATCACAATCAATCAATGCGAGATTTATGTAGAGCTGTGGACGTTTTATTAGAAAGAAAAATGCCCCCGTTGCCGTGGCAGCCATAACAAGGCAGAAATTGTTATGCCAATCATTGCAGAGCTTACGGGGCTTTCTCAGTCTGTTTTGAGTAGAATTAATGGGAGGCGAAAGGAATATTGATTGTCCAGTTTGTGACTTAGTGGGAGAACTGCAGTCAATGGCAAGTAATGAATCAAGAATAATATTAATGTAGTGAACTGCTGTTATTGATTTTAAGACAATGCAGAGAAAGAAAACTATGAGGACAAGGTAAAGCAGATTCAGTAAAATGCAGGGCTAAGTTTGGGCCTGAAGGATGTGCGTGAAGCAAAATGTACTTTTTTCAGCTTTAATCAATGTTCCCTCACCAAATATATCAAAACATTCTCACTTATGTGCATATCTATAGAGCCTGTATTAGTGTACCATGAGCAAGTTTCTAGGCCTTTTTTGCGTGTTTGTTATGCAATGTCTCTACTTGACGCTGTGATAAGAGTCTTATACTGTATATGTCAATTTCAGATCAAATCAATTTATTTTTGTATAGCCCAAAATCACAACAACAGTCGTCTCTGAGGACTTCCCAAGATTATTAATTTTAGCAAATATGAATAATAGGAAATCAAAATAAAACAATACATATTCAATAAACTATACACATTCAATGAAAATTTGATCAAGAATGTCAAAGCAGATTATTAGTAGAGCAGATGAATGATTGTCCAGAGCATCCCCTGTCCGTAGACCCTCCTTCTGTCCTTAGACCCTCCTTCTGTCCTTAGACCCTCCTTCTCGGCAAGGATAAACTAAAAAAAAAAAACCCTAAGGGAAAAGAGAAACCTCGAGGAAAACCACAGTGAAGAAGGGATCCACTCCCATGGACGGACAGGCTGTAGATGAAACTAAGACTAAAGTTATAGAGTTTATGTTTGTGGAGCCAGAGTTCATAAGCAGAGGGAAACGACTCGTCTAGCAGGACCAGGACAGGCCAATCCTGGAGAGAGAGGTGGGGCGGATGTCCAGACAGAGGAGGAGTCCGGCATCAGTGGTCCGGCCCAGGTCACTGGAACAGCAGCATCTGAAACAGTTACACTCCCCGAGACAGGAGTGGGACAGGGGAAACAAGTGAATAGCAAAGAACAGACTAGAGATGAACTGTAATTTATTATTCTTTACAATAGAGGCAGAAGTGAGAGGATAGTGCTCAAGTTGCCATACTTTCCCAGTATATTTGCTCCTAGGGCAGCCTAACTAGAACTGTGGGTTTAGAGTCTGTTCCTAACTGACCTGACCATAAGCTGATCCGAAGAGGAACGTTTTGAGCATAATCTTAAATGTAGAGACTGATGTGTGTTTAGGTTGAAGCCACATGGGAAACAACATTTTCTTTGGGTTTAGGTTTAGGTCTGAAGTGACAAAAATCCTTAGATTTAGGTCTAAGGCTAAGAGTTGCTTAGACTTAGGATTTTGTTCATATTCATAGATAATGACACATTTTTACATCAACCATTTAAATGAACTGGGGCAGCAATGTGTATTGTATTCAGGGTTAGGGTAACCATAAAAAAGGTGGAGATGGTATATGTACATACACATTTCAGTGAGATTGAGTTGAACATACTGTATAGTCTCACAGGTATGCGTGTATATACTACGCAATTTGAAACCACATGTCATATGAACGGAATTTAAATTTGTGTGTGTGTATTTATTTATGAATATTAACAAACACCTAACCCTAATCACAAATAGAACCTCCAGTTTGTTATCCACCAAATAAAATATACCACGGCAAAAAAATGGGCGTGTGATAAATTCCAGAAAAGGCAGAAGCGCAATTTGTCATGGTGTGGCATAGATACAAATCAATGAGAACACATTGAAAGATATGGTGTCTAACGGCACATCTAATTTCCATTAAATATTAATTTTATGATTGAGTCAAACAATGTGATGAGATGGTGAGTTCACAATATATTTATTTAACAGGAGAAACCATGCAGGTTTGCTTTCTGCTCATGCAGAAATATGTTACTACCGTATATTTGCAGGTTGCCAACTATGCAATGCAAGCACAGATTTTAATCATTGATCACATGACTGTGTGCTTTTCATAGATACAAAAATCACTGGTGATAAATATATATTAATAAGCACACCAATAATAAGGCTTTTGTATCAGGCTAGTGTCAGTTTGCCAGTAAGCCAAAATGGTAACTTCCAGGATTTTAGTGAAGAAAAAGGACATTATAAGACATAAAAAGAACATTTTGAACAATTATGCTATTATGTAACTTGCTTACTTTCAGCTTTCAGCAAAAACCTTCTAAAATCATTTTTTTTGTATTATTTGATTGTTTGTTTGTTTGTTGGATTGATTGTTTGTTGCTTTCACACACTGACCTTCACAGAGAAAGTCCAATCTGCAATTCAATCCCTTCTCGCTGCTTCTACGCTTCCATTATTCTTAACAGCACAAAGGCCCAAACTGGATGTGACTGGGAGGAGGAAGAAGACACACAAACCAATCTAAAATGGCCGACGAGGTTACATCTGCAGCTCTCCTCTCTCAGCCGATCAGCTCCAGCTTTGATGAACTAACTCAGATGAATGTTGGTGTCAGCAGAGGGAATGTGTACTTTCTTTACACTTTAAGGATGAAAGCAGGTCTGGAGCAGGACAAAAAGTTTGATTAACAGAGCTAGAGAGGTAAAAGTGGACCCAAACAAGGATGAAGTCAAGACAAAAGGCTGTCAGTGGAGACAGGATGTATAGTAAGGTTTGGGCTTTACAGAGATGCAAGGAAAAGGTGTCTAGGTGTTTTTTAAAATGTACATTCAAGTACGTACATAATTTACCATTTTAGAGTGCAAACCAATTACTAGACAGCACATTTTAAAAGCTAAACACAAAGGCATATTATTTACGAGATTAAAAACTTCTAAAAGACTCTCATTGGTGAAGAAATGAAAGATTACTACCATGTATTGCAGTTTTTCTCAATGCTTTGACACACTTGTTCATTCTAAAAGTCAATGTGCAAGCAATCACACGGAATCCGGAGCTTTAGTTTTTCAAAGCAAAATTTCGGCTCAGGCAAATAAAATTTTACTTTCTAAACCAGGGATCTCAAACTCAAATGTAGCTGGGCCGAATTGATCGAGTTGGAGTTGGTTGAGGGCAGCATTTTAAAATATTTTGAGAAAAACTATAAGTAGATAGTTGGTGGCAAGGTGCAATGTTATTATTTGAAAAAAAAGAGACTTTTGCACACCATCTAGCCTCATGTCGTCATCACCTTGTAAACCTAAACAGAACCTATTAAGGGCATTATCAGTCCCCACACTGATATTGATTCATGTCTGGTATTGAGCAATATTTAAAGTGAAATGTTCAACATCAGAATTCATTGTGTGTCTGGAGAAGAGTGTCCCTGAGCTCTCACTGCTGCAGGCCGTCTTCATGACTCACACCTGGACTTCCATATGCTCTGGTGTCTGTTCAGGTTTAGGACGCCACGTTTCCTCTCAGCGTGAAAGCGGCTTCACGACGGGCTGGTCCAGTGTGCGTCTGTTCTAGGCTAATGTCAGATAGCCTTGTGTTTTAAGAATTAGCATTCTTATGGCTTCATGAGAATACTAAGCTTGTGTGCATACTTAATCGAAAACAAAAATAAAAATCAAAAAAATTACTTTTTTTACCTGCCGGTAAATCAGGTGGGTTCAAGAAGAAAGATAATTCTAAGCATGCATGTCTTATTGGGCAATTAACATCAAAGCTAATTTCTGTCAGCGTTTAAAAGACACTGATAACTTTTTAGCAGTGGAAAGTCCTCTGCAAGATTATCTCAAACTAAGAAGTGTTTGTGAAGCACTTGTTGCATTGTCTATGAATTGTGCTATAATACATTTGCCTTGGGGAATCGAAGTAATACATACCAGAGTTCCTGTCAGTTCTTGGTTGAGAGACCGCTGGAACACCAGTGCCACAATCCTTAGGCAATACTCTTCACCCATTTGCTATCTCCTTTTTTTGCCCGCCCACTTTTTTACCGTTCCACACAGCGCTCGGAAGCACACTTCCGGTCATATGCAATGGTCATGTGCACCAAACAATAATAATGCACATTTCCTCTAGATCGCTTGAAAGTGATCATTAAAGTATTTACATAATCGTTTGCCGGTCGAATGTGATGAATACGATTAGCCTAAGTTACATAGCCATAAACAGACCTCACATGATGCAATGATCACACACACAGGGCATACACACATGCTATGTTCGCCTAAAGCATAGAACATGTAGAATTCAATCGCTCTCAGCTGACCAGAATGTGTGGCTTCCAAATGCTGGTGTAATGGTAGAAACTGTGGGGCCAAACAAGGTGGATATGGATTGGTGTTTGAGTAAATGATTGGTGAAGGTTGGATGAGCACAAGCCTACTGTCAGTCTGCCCCAAGGCAGCTGTAGCTACAGAATGTGGAATGAAGAAATAATGCAAACATGTGAAGCGTGAGAGCGTTCTCGATAAATGTAATCTGTTATTAAAATTAGGATCCTTATTATCATAGTGGGCCTTATTACTTTTTCTTTCTGATCAAATTGAATTTTTACTTTTAAGATGATTGTGGAAATATATATTTCTATTTACCTTTTGCCTCACCGCTTGTGCACTTTACATGTTGATAAGATAAACTGGAGACGAAAACAGGACTTCAGGAATCAAACCCAGGACCCTCTTGTTATGAGGCAGTAGTTCATCTCATTAAGCCACTCCCCATTTAGTCCTCTCCTTCGCCTCTCTGTGATGAAGATTAAAACGAGTGGGAAATTAGGTCCATCTTTCTCTCTGATAAATGTCCAGTGAGCATAATTAAAGAGCTGAAGTTAATTCTGCTGTCCACGGCCCTCTCGCGCTCGTTCCATCACGGCCTCCGCTCAGTGCAGGGAAATTGAATGTCCTCATTTTATGGACCACAGTCGCTGAAATTATAAATAGCCATGAGGAGATGTTTAAGTTTCACACTGCATTGGGTCGGATCACATCAGTGTCCTGGTGCTTTACGGGGTTTCTCCTCTGCGTCAGCTGCTTAAATATCAATTTGTCATCATAACAAACTGGAAATTCAGGGAAAAAAAGTGTGCTAGTGTGCTTTATTAGCTAAATGCATCAGCAGGATTCATTTTATTTTGTGGAAGTCGCCTGACATCCTACCATGGAGGTTTATTTGCCACACAGCAGGCGGGCACTTCTTTTACTTTAACAATGCTTTTTAGTTGTTTTGTAGTCAAGCAAGTAGAGCATAAACATGATGGCGTGATTGCTACAGTTTCTATGCAAGTAAACTTACAAATAGGTACTAGTTAGATAATTTTTTGTCTTGAGCTCAAAAGGGAACATATACAGTCTGGTATCTCAACTCGAGTTGCAGTGAAATTAAACCTCATCAAATGAGACATCATCAAACCTAATTATGACTAAACAAGACAGAACAGACTGAAGACTGATGAACATCTATTTGCAGATATAGTTTAACTCTATAGAGCCAGAGTCAGGAAAATGACTCATATAGCAGGACCAGGACAAGCTAATTGAGGAGAGGAAGATGGGGCGGGTGTCCAGGAGGAGGGAGGGGTCCAGGTCCTTAAAATCAAGGGGCATCAGTGGTCCGGCCTTGTCAGTGGAACAGCTACACACCACAAGAG
The DNA here is from genome assembly GCA_038363315.1 of Mugilogobius chulae. Classification (NCBI taxonomy): domain Eukaryota; kingdom Metazoa; phylum Chordata; class Actinopteri; order Gobiiformes; family Gobiidae; genus Mugilogobius; species Mugilogobius chulae. The sequence goes on along the minus strand of CM076412.1, from coordinate 19,079,123 downwards.
GAAAGTGGGAGAGGGGACAACATGTGAATAGCAAAGCACTAGGTGAATATTCTTTACAGAGAAAGCAGGAGAAAGGAGAAATAGTGCTCAAGTGGCCATACTTTCCCTGGAATATTTCCTCCTAAGGCAGCCTGACAGGAACTGTGGGTTTAGTTATGTTTCTGGACTAGTTAAAGGAAAGAGTACCCTACAGCACCATGGAGCAAACAAACCCCAATGGTGTGATGTCAGATACTTTCCACCTGGTGAAACTGGCTAATGCCTTAGGCTAGGAAACTATTAATTGTCTACATCATTGTTGGTTCTTTTTATGTCATATGTGGACAATTTTCAGTTTTCAACATTTATTTGTCAATTTGCAACTTAGCTGCTGTAATTAAGATAAATATTTACCACAAGAAGTTTCGCACCAACCAAGTCAAAATTCGATGATCTATATGGGTGTTGTGCACTGACTGTTCTGGTCTTCATTCTGTTTCTGCTTTGACTTGTTGAAATGTTTTATCCCTCCTCTCCAACATTTTCTCTCTCTCACCTTTCCTCCTCAAACGTCCTTCCACAACAGATTCTCTGGGCCTGTCACTTGTCTGGCATCTCCCTGATCCCTCCATCACATTCTGTCTGAGTGGTGTGGTTGGTCCAACGCTGAATCTGTCTGGGCGAGCAGTCTTCTCAGGCAGGACCTAATTAAAGCCAAATGGCCCAGATAATGGCTTTAAAACACTGCTGCTTTTAAAAGAGCTGATTACTCACTGTGGAAAGTGATGTGTCAGTCAAAGTCACACTAACAGAAATGGCAAGAATCATGCTACAGCTTTGGGTACCAGGAAAAGAAAGCTATAGCCACAGTTTAGACAAATGCAAGATTGCCAAGTCAAACAATAAATCCTGGTATCTGATTTCAAAGTAGAAATGGACACAACGTTTGTATGTAACCACACTAATCAAGACCAAGACTTTTCTAAGCCCAGAGACCAGGGTCCAGATTGAGACAAGGAAAAAGATCACGTTCCATCAAGGCTAAATCAAGAACCTCTTTGTAATGTTCTACATTTATTAGGATCTTACTGCCACAGTGGCGTATACCATATCAGTTTTTACTCATCTGTCCCAAATTCCCACTGAAATAAAGCCAAGTCGTTCTGTACAAAACAATTTGCCTTTTTTGAACCCTCTCCACAGTTTAAGTCTTGCTTTACTTCAGTTTTCACTTGAACATTGTGAAACAAAATAGGACTTGATTCACATGAAACAACACATAGTTTCCTCTGGAGCCATGTAGGACCTCTCCTAAATCAGGACTTTGCCTCCCGTAGACAGTTCAAGGCATGTGCGAGTTTCTTGCAAAGTTACGTATACAACAGCTCCAGTCCAGTGCAGTACAATTGGCCTAAAGTCGTATTATGACTTGAAAGTCGTATCAGAATGCTCCGACCTCTGAGAAAAATACTATAGATATACTGACTTTCAGACAACCACTTGCACTGCTCTGAGGTCTGTGTACAAGGGTACACTGGTTTTAAGCACTTTCTAAGTTGCATTCAGTGTATGGCAGGGGTGAAGCAGGACTAAACTAGGGCTAAAAGAAGGGCCTAATCAGGACTAAAGCAGCACTAAAACAGAACCAGTCACAGCACTTGGTTCATGTTTGAACTCATCCTCTGTATCCTGGTGCATGTTTAGCAGAACATGGAGCTAATGAAATGTTGTCTCAGTGTCAGACCTTGAGTCCATGACAAGACCGAGTCAAGGCATCCTCAAGCCCAAGACCATACATCCTCAAGAACAAGACAAGACCAACTCCAACTGTTCTTAAGAGCAGGACCACGATCAAGTCCAAATGTGTTTGGGTCCAAGACAAGATTAAGACCTTGAACAAGTGATCTCAAAACCGGTGTTAGTGTTAGCTCACAGAGAAGATCTCAAGTTGGAGGCAAGTCCAAGTTAAATCTCAAGTCAGTGCTCTACAAGTCCAAGTCTAGTACAAGCCTTCTACTTTTAATGTCTGGTCTTTTCAAGTCTACATTTGAATTGATTTGTCTAAAATATTTCAATTAAAAGAAATTTCTGGTCACAAAAAAGAAGTAAAGGACAAGCTCCAGTTTGTTGATGTAAAAAGAAGCATCAAGTCGTCTCAAGTCACAAAGGTCCAAGTCAAGTCCCAAGTCATTGATCTTATAGTGTCCTTTATCAAGTCAAGCTTCAAGTAATCAAAACAGTGACTCAAGTTAGGGTCCACACCTCTGCTAATTTACATGCAGTGTTTTTGGCTTGTTTTTGGCTTTAGAACAGATTTTTCATACAGCAAAGTGAAACTGGGGCAAACAGCCAAAGCTCCGTCAACTCAACATAAGTCACAGATTTTCAAATAAGATTTACGAGTTATTACCATGCACTGTACTTCTCATCATCTTTCATTTTAGACACTAACCTGGCTAATATTTGTACAGAGAGTGTCTATTAAAACTAATATTTAAACTAGAATTAATGCCATTGTACTGGACTGACGCCTGGACTCATCTTCAGCATTCAAATGACTCCATCTCCACCAACGCCTTCACGAGTTCAATAAACCAATGCATGAGTGACCCCATTTTTAACACTGCGCACAATATCGGCTTATAATGGAAGAAAAACAGCCCCGCATAAAAGGCTCCAGCACCATAAAAGCAGAGCAATATTAATTTTGCATTTGCGCTGTGTAAGAGATGGCACGATGTCGTTTAATTAGTATTCCAAGAATTTTTAAAGACAATTTGGCCTCAGGGAACCTTTCAGAGAAGCAGCGGGCAAAGCTTTGTTTCATTAGGAGTGATAATATTTCTCCAGTCGTGTGAATTTATGAGTTGTAAAACACGGCAAAGTGAAATGAGATGGGTTTAAGTTTATGGGTGAAGGAAACGGAATGGTCATATTTTAGTACACATGGTTTTATCTGTATCTGAAATTGGCATTGTTGTTTTCATCGGTTATGACGACAGCAGTGAGGGGAGGGCATCTGAAGAAAATATAGATTTACCACGAAATGTCAAATATACGATTAGGCCTTTTTTGTCTATTTTTATGAAAACCAATGATGCTAGAATGGGTAAAAAAAAAAAAAAAGAAAAAAAAAAAAGGCTTGAACAAATGTGGCTTATTGTACATTTTGACATTGTGTTGTATGTCTGCGTTTTCTTCAGAGACTAAGCTGCATTTCTGTGATAGATAAAATGCAATGTATGAGCATAAAAACATTCTAATCTTAACCAACTGAAAGCCAGACACCTAAACTTAAATTTTTTTTGTGACTTAAATAAAACAAATGTGTTGTCAAGAGTAGGGCTGGGTACCGTTAGACTGTTTCTGATACCAGTACTTTAATGGTACTTGCTTTTGTTTCAATAAAAGAGTTTGGAACATTTTTTTACGAAGGTAAGCCGACACACTGTGCTTTCTTTGGGGAATTGCAGCTTGTGCAAGGTGCAGTCATAAACTCATGCACAGTTTGTTTGGGAGAAGTTAGACACGAATTGTGGCGCTAGTTGTGTAAGCTCACAAAGTTTGTTTGGGAAAAGTAAAAAGACATTGCTGTGAGTTGGCACATAGACTAATGTAGTCAGGGTTTCCGCTACATGTAATTGATCGTAGCGCACCGCCACGGCTACATAAAAGCCGCCACACTCTCAGCATGACTTTTTTTTTTTTTTGGGGCAGCTGCGCGCCCGGACTGCGGGGGAGGTGGGCGGAGAGAGCTCCACGTCTGTTGTCAGTTGGTTGCGAGTCCTGTAAGGTTACTGGATAATCGAGAGAGTCCGGACGTTTCCCGGTGGGCCGTATGACTTTTGGGCCGGTGTCCTCCGTGGTTGAAGAGATAGAGAGAAAGAGACACGTTCCACATGCCATAAGCTCTCAGCCAAACTTTGTTTCAAGTAAATCCGTTGTATATTCTCGGAGTTACGAGCAAAAACGGTTGATGAACAAACACTTTGGCAGATTTTTATGCGCGAATCACCGTGGCGGAGCGGAGCGCATTTCCACACAAAACGTGACAAAAGATTCAGACACAAGTTTGTATTTGTGGGCCAGAACACGCGTTATGTGTTTGTGTGAGCGCGTCCTTCGTGTGTGTCAGAGCACGCACTGCTGTGGCGCACGGCAGAGGTCAGAAGGGGGAAAGCTCCGGACTATGACTATGTCGTGACTAAAACTAAGACGTTTTCTAGAGAGATGTATGAGAGGTGGAGTAGATACTGGTTAAAAGATAAAAAAAAAAAAAAAAAAAATCAAGATAGAGGTTTCTGAGCGGGACTCGAACGTGGGTGCTGAAAAGGCAAAATTTAACGCCCAGTTCTTAACCGTTCATCTACATGCTGAGTTACGTTCATTAATGAACAAATGGCCAATTTAATACCCCCTCCAACGCCGTCTGCCGCCACACTCACAAAAATTCTAGCGGAAACCCTGGCAGTGTTTTTGCTGTTTGTGGATAAGAATTTGTGTATAGAGCGTGCATGTGGCATGTGTGGCGTTTAAAGGCAAGAAACTGAAAAAATCTTCGAAATTGTGTCATTTTCATTTGGTTCTAAATATAAATTGTTTTTTGGTACCCAACACTAGTCAATAAACATATTCGACAGCAGTAAGTGTGCTTCTACTCAGACTAACATAATCTTCCATCGTCAGTGCGGCATCAGAACTACTTATGTAAATGAGAGGGTTGGATTAATAGATGACATCAGTGAATTTGTCATCTCCACTGTAATCAGTCTGATCCAGATTTCATTTTAAGTTATTTTTCTAACCTCTCCCAAGTCCCACATTCTAACGCAATTTTCTTCACTCTCTCCACTGACAGATATGTTCAAATTGTGAAAAAAAAAAAAATAATGGACACAACCTATCTGTGAACTCATATTCAAACATAAACTGTGTGATCCCTGAACATGTTTTAGCAGGCTAGAATTTATATGTCTAATCACAATGCTAGCCAGTATATTCCAATGTACCAAGGGGACCAATGTATTATCTTTTATATAAAAAAATATGACCATTAAAGCATAATATCCCTTATACGTTAGTTAGCTTCTCTCTCTCTTATTGATCCCGTTGTGTGTTTGTGTTGTGTAATGACCACAGAACACTGCAGAGACTCTCCTTGACAGAGTTGACTTTTGGAGGCCGTTGCATCAGTCTCAGTTTGGTTCTGTCTACACAAGTGCTGCACAGGGAGCTATTAGCACCGCCCTCACTGCCCTGCATCACTCCAAACATATGATCCTGCTTATGGGATGTGCAATGGAGCAGAGCCGCTCAAAGACTTCAAGAACCAGGCTGGGAATGGAGAGATTCACGAAGAAGGACTAAACAATGGAAGAGAACTACGGCAAAACAATGATAGATGAGTTGCAGGACTTTAAATCCAAACAAAGCCCGGTCAAATCAAATATATGAGTTATTCCAAACTAAAACAGTACATACTCTTTATCACAAACACACTTAAAACACTTTACATATAGGAGACGGGAAAAAAGATGTTCAAATCATACTACAGAGAACTGCAGCAGAACTGAAAATCACAACTTTAGTTGTTTTCACAAACTATAATGTTAGAAAATCAATCAATGAAACACTCATTGGCCAATGTCAACAGAACAATTTCAAAATCTGAAAAAAAAAGGTCATTATAACATGTCGCAAATGAATGAATGAATGAATGATACCTTTATTAGTCCCACAAGGGGGAAATTTCAAATATCACAAGGACATGTCAAAAGGATTTCTAATTAAGATTTTGGCATCATTTAGACAAATTAATTGCTTAAAAATGTAAGATAAAAAAGTGTGTTTAAACCATTTATGTCTTTTTGTCTCAACTCAATAGTTTTGTTATACAAAACACATAATTGTTTTATTCAGTTATGGTTGAATAAATATTTAATTTTATCTGCTGAAGCCTGAAAAACAAAACAAAAACAAACAAAAAATAAATGTATATGCATATTCTAGAAAGAAACAAGATCCAAATTATAAGAAAAAGAGCAAGAGCTGACAAAATAATTAAAATACAAGCTTATGTAACAGGGGCCCATCAACAATATTGGTGAGACACATTTAATAGAATTAGATACGTAACACTTTAAAGTACCGCCCGCTAGTTAATAGGTAACTACGGGGGTGCTTACTGGTACTTACTGGTACTTCTGTGTTAGTACCAGTGGTAGTTACTGGTAACTACAGTGGTACTTGTAGTGTACTTAGAGTCACAGTACTGGTAACTAAAGTGACAGTTACCAGTATATTTAGTATTAACTACAGTGGTAGTTACTAGTACTTAATTGACAGTTACTAAAATAGCGCCCACTAGTTAATAGGTAACTACGGGGGTACTTACTGGTACTTCTGGTGTTAGTACCAGTGTACTTACTAGTAACTACAGTGGTACTTGTAGTGGTACTTACAGTCACAAGTACTGGTCACTAAAGTGACAGTTACCGGCAAGTTAAGTATTAATTATAGTGATAGTTACTGGTACTTTTGTGGAATGATAATTAGGGATTATGGTGCATCATTTGTACTAATTAGTGGTACTTATACGGGTACCTCTAGTGATACTTAATTGTGTACTTGGTGGTTCTATTTGTGATGCTACACAAACAAGTAAAGACTGTTATGAAACAAGTTTATTACTGCAAATATTGTGTATAATACAGATTATGATAAAAATCAAACACTGGGCAATCTAATACAAAGAGACACCTCTTTATTATGCTCACAGCCACAATAGATATGAAACACATTAACAATTTACAAAATGTTTATCAATAAACCCCAAAAAATATTTGCATACTACAGCTGGTTGAGCTTTAAACAATAGTTACTAGTAAATAATGTATTGAGCACTAGCTAAATTACAGTAAAAGTTGGTAGTAGTTCCAAAAAAAAAAAAAAAAACACTGACAGCTGGTCTTCTTGTACAGTTTAATACAGTGGTACTTCACTGGTAGTTACTGCATTAATTAACTGTTAATTAACACTGACAGCGGGTCGTACTTTAAAGTGGACAAGGTGTACTTCACTGTCAGTAACTATATTAATTGTAGCTAACTATCACTGACAGCGGGTCGTACTTTAAAGTGGACAATGTGGTACTCACTGTCAGTTACTATAGTAATTATAGCTAACTAACACTGACAGCGGTCGTACTTTAAAGGACAATGTGTACTTCACTGTCAGTTACTATAGTAATTGATAGCTAACTAACACTGACAGCGGGTCGTACTTTAAAGTGGACAAGGTGGTACTTCACTGTCAGTTACTATAGTAATTGATAGCTAACTAACACTGACAGCGGGTCGTATTTTAAAGTGGACAAGGTGGTACTTCACTGTCAGTTACTACAGTAATTGATAGCTAACTAACACTGACAGCGGGTCATACTTTAAAGTGGACAGGTGGTACTTCACTGTCAGTTACTACAGTAATTGATAGTGTAACGGGTATGGTCTTACACATGTCCTGAGCGGGAGTCGAACCCGGGTCTCCCACGCGCCGGTCAACCTGACAAACGCATTGAGCTAAAGGGAACGCTCCCTTGGCCCAGTTTGTTTGTGGGTTCTTATACCTGAGGGAGTGAGTTTACTATGTAACTGACAGTGAAGTACCACCTTGTCCACTTTAAAATACGACCCGTTGTCAGTGTTAGTTAGCTATCAATTACTATAGTAACTGACAGTGAAGTACCACCTTGTCCACTTTAAAATACGACCCGCTGTCAGTGTTAGTTAGCTATCAATTACTATAGTAACTGACAGTGAACTACCACTGTAGTTAATACTAAATACACTGGTAACTGTCACTTTAGTTACCAGTACTTGTGACTCTAAGTACCACTACAAGTACCACTGTAGTTACCAGTAACTACCACTGGTACTAACACCAGAAGTACCAGTAAGTACCAGTAAGTACCCCCGTAGTTACCTATTAACTAGCGGGCGGTACTTTAAAGTGTTACCTTAGATACTTGTGTTGTGTGCAGTGTGAAAATCAGCTATGCACAGTGTAAAACATGGCAACATTTGCAATCAAACCAAAAAAAACAAAACAAAAAAAACATGAGTAATCTGGTCAGGACAAAATCAAGGTTTAATCAAGGCTAAACTAATCAAATAGTCCTTCGTTTGTGTTTTTTTTTTAAATTGCACAACACTAAAACTACATTAACCCACTGGACAGTGCAAAACACAGACTTGGCTCTTTTAAGACTAAAGTCCGTAGTTTAGTCAGCACAGCGAGGAGCAGCACGCCATCTGTCCTCCCTAACGAGACGACCAGGTTATTGTAAATGCACCGCGCCGAGGTCCTGGAGGACAGAGGCCCGAGCAGGATCCACTCGTGATTTATGAACTGAAAAGTGCCAATTAGCTCCACAGAAACAGCATAGCATTACAGAGGACGCAGGCGGCAGTGGGTGAACTTGACCACAGAGAGCTCCATCGATCAGGAGGGGCGGGGCTTCTGGTTATGGATGGTCCCGTCATGGCGCCAGGGGAGATCTGGGGCACGCGTACAAGTAATGGTGACTTTCAGGTTGGAGGAAGACTTTAGACTTTAATAAAGACTTAGTTTTTTATTGACATGTGTAAATAATAGGATATTTTGACAATATTTTGTTCCTGTTTTAAAGAATTCCAATGTAAGATGCACAGTTCTTAAAAACAATCACAGATGAACTTGGATTGTCTGAGTGCTATATCTCCTATAGTATTTAATCATCACAACGCATAATTGACTTCAATTAGATAATCACTGGCAAAATTCTTCAACACCTGGTTAATATTCACATGCAATCACTTTTGGCTGCAAATATGACTTTAGAAATGACTGCAAAGTGAATCTGGAGTGGATCACCCACTTCACAATGCACAATTAAGTATTTTTATGATGCACATAAATACGGAGCTGATGGTCATTTTCATTTAGAGCAAAATCTAACTTAACTTGCCTGAAATAAAATTTTTAAAATGTTGTGTTTTTTTTTTTTTTTTAATAGTCCATGTTATTTATGTATTATTATTTTCCCATATTTTTCCATGTATTTTTCCTCATAAGGAGCCATGTTTGTTTTTTATACAGGACACGATGCTGGTGCCTGACTAACACCAGCTGAAACTCAAAAGAGGAACACAGAGGCCAGTCGATATATATCTTCATAGCTTTTAGATTTTCCAGAGAACAGCCAATCAAAGTGCTTCATTAGGCTATTGGCGAGAGATCGAGACGAGATTTTAAAATAATTTGCATTGTTTCAATTTGAATTTTAACAAAGCAAATTACAAAATTAAGTTATTATTTGTTTTTAATTTACATTCCATCATATTTATACGATTAATCTTTTGACTTTGACTGAACTCGAGCTCAGGCTCCGCCCCCTTTCTCTTCCCCCTCTGCTGCTGCAAACAGATGCACACAGAGAAGGAGGCGTCTGTCCTACAATTTACCAGGTTATAGATGCAATAGGTTCAAATATCTCCTTGTGGATCCATTTTAAATTATGTTTGAGTGTGAAAAACATGACCCACTTATATTTGACTGTATTTTTTCGAGCAAATTTGTAGTATCAATTACCTCCGTCAATATACTATGTCCAGTCAATAGAAAATAAAACTGAGACATACTGAGACTTTTTTTTCTGACCGATTATGTGCTCTACAAGTTTATATGTGGAGGAGACGTTTTACTACAGCTGCTCAAAGACTGTTGTTTACTTGTGCGCACAGTATCGTGACAATTTGATATCGTCACATCCCTATATTGTACAATATACATTTTACAGGAACAGACAAAGTTTGCTAACTGACCACTAATTAAGGTAAGGTTGTGTTTATTGGGTCAGTTACTTTAAACACAATGAGAGGGGAGTGGGAGGAGCTATGTACACGGTTTAGTGATAAGGGAAACCTGATCACCCAAAAGAAACCTATGCAAGCGCGAGGAGAACAGGCAGACTCCACATGGAAAAGGCCTTGGGCTGCCTGGAAGTTGAATCTAGGACCTTCTTGCTTTGAGGTCAGAGCGCTAACCACTGTGCCTCTGTTTTGCCCCAGTTTTAAATTACATCTAAACAGTAAGAAATATTATTTGAGGACTTCATAAACATTGATTGCTTGAATAAGTCGCCTGCCTCAAGCAATCAATGTTCACAAAATATTTACTGGCCTTATCTTTTCTCTTTTCCAAACAGATCTGGTGCTTGTTTCTGATGCTGGCTTCAGATCTCTGCCAGCGCACGGTTCTGTGGAGAGTTTGATCTTTGCCTCGGTGAAGACAGCAGCTCTGCGATGGAAAGGTGCTTCTGTCCTCTGAGACGGGTGAATGAAAACTGTGATTTAGGCTCCACAAAGGCGTCACTCACACACTCTGAACGTGACATTTTGAGAGGAGCTTTGTGCCGTTCTGGTGTTCGACTTATGCAAGACGCTTTGTATATGAAAAGCTTTCAACTGGAGCATCTGTCCGCCGCTGGATAAGTGACATTTAAAAGAGCGTGTTTGAAGATGTCGCTTCTACCAAGATGTAACATTACAAATACCATTCGTGTGATTTGACTTACGTAACTGGAACAAAGCTTTCTCTTTGGCCGCAATGTCTCGTGTTTGGTTTTATCTGTTTTTGTTGCAAAAGCAGACACTGTGTAGAACCTAATGTAGTCAAGACCATTCAAATTGACACTTCTGAGTCCCGAGACCAATACCACTAAAGGGCGAGACCAAGAATATGGTCTATTGAACAAATCTAGACCATCTTTGTTATTTTCTTCATTACTTTCGCAGGGGCACATATTGTCTATATCACTGTTTTACTTTGTTTCATTCATAGCTTGAGTTATATTATCTTATTTTACGGTTTTGGAGGCAGCAGTCTGAGTAGGGAAGCCCAAACTTCCCACTCACCAATCCTTCTGCTCTTCAGGGCAAATCCAGAGATATTCTAACTCCAGTCAGTAGGTCCTGGGTCTACCTCGGTGGTCTCATGTGTGCCAACATTTCACCACGGAGTCATCCAGGTAAAATCTGAAATAAATGCTGGAGGCAGCTCTGCTGACTTCTTTGAACACGGAGGAGCAGTGGCTCTACTCTGAGTTCTTCCCATGTGGCTGAGCTCCTCACCCCATTTCTAAGGGAGTGTCCAGCCACCCTGTGAAGGAAACTCATTTGAGCTCTTGCATGAGCAATCTTATCCTTTTGTTCATGACCATAGGTGAGGGTTTGAACGTTTATTGATGCCTTTCCTGCTTCACCACAACATTTCTGTACAGCGACCTCGTCACTTAACCAATCCACCTGTCAATCTCATTTTCCATTCAACCTAACCATATGAAATGTTTGTTTATTTACAATTTGAAGAGGTCAAACATTGGGAAAACTAAGGTATTCCATGAAAAGCATACTTCACTTATTTAACTAAAAAAACAAATTAATAAATAACTATTCAACCTATTTCCCAAAGATGTGAGAGCTTGGATTGAGATTCACTGGTACCAAAAACACATCAGATCCAAACAAACGTTGCTGTGACTTACAGGAGTAAAATATATACAACTGTCTTTTGGGTTGCCTTTGTTGGTCATGTGAATGAGGTTTGCCTTCAGGAGCAAGCTGGGCCTCACAGTTTGACCTTGTCACACTGAGAGCAGCCCAGAAGTGTCATGGCTGACAGCTGCTGCAGAGATCTCACTGCACAGACAGCTCTGCCCCTGGCTGCTTCTCCTGACTGTCCTTTGTACTACTACAGTCACATCATTGTATGAGCTTTAGATTTACATTTTCTACAAATGAGGTTTTATTCTGTGCATGCTTTCTCTCGATTGCTCAATGAAATAGCACATTATGAAAGCTGTACAACAAAGACAGTCTGATTTATTGATTTCATTGTTTTACAGTTTGGTCATTATTCAATGCATTTCCAGTGAGTTAGCATAGGTTTAAATATTTTCATATCTTTTGAGCACATATGAGTGACACCAGAGCTTGAACTGTTGCATGTTGTGTATGGTCTAGTATGCCCTGACTAGTGACCTAATAGAAACAGTCTTTTGAAAACCTCGAAATGAAAGAGTAAGTTGCACTGCGTCCTGTTTTGCATAAAGGATGTGGAAACTGTTTGCAAGTTACATGTGCTATATGTAGTGCTGAAAATGTCTAGCCATGTATTGTAGTTTAATTAAACACATGTGCACCTTATTCACCTTGAGTTGTTTTCATTCATTCATTCATTAATTAATTTCTACCGTTAATCCCGTTAGGGTCGCGGGTGACTGGACCTATCCTAGTAATTTGGCTTAGCGGGGAACACCTGGACAGTGCAACTCATCGCAGGTCAGAAGACAACCATTCATTCTTCATTCACTCACTAAGGAAATTTACAGTGATGCCCAATTAACCAAACATGCATGTTTTGGCGTGGAGGAAACCCGGATAACCCGGAGAAAACCCATGATAACAAGGGAGAACATGGCAACTCCACCCAGAGAGATCGTGAAATGTTGTTATGTCCGACCCGGGAGTCGAACCCACGACCTCCTTATTGGGAAGCCAGAGCACTAACCATCACTTGGCTACCGTGCACCCGTGTGTTTTCCTGCAATGATCCATATCCTAACGTCTGTGACCTGGTCTTACTGTCTAAACCCAAAATTTTAAATTTATTTCTGCTTTACATTGAATAATTCAAAGCCTTGTGACTATGCTCCACCACAAACAATTTGTCCAAAGAAACATAATGATCCAACACGTGTCCTATTCACACTCTGCCAATTATTCATCTATTTTTATACCGTAAATATGCACCACTTTCCCCCTTAGCTGCTATAATATAAAATAAATAACACATGCACAACTCTGTCCATTAGAATCCCATTCATTTGGAAGAGAATGTTATAATTGTAAGCAAACCAGCCTTGGGAAAACATTTACGTCTGTTCAGTCACAGTAAATAGCCAAAGTGTTGTTATTATACACCGTCATATTATGGAAATGAGGCGCTCTGCATAGTCTTTAGAAAGCACAACAAGAGAAATGCAAACAGCCCTGCTCTGGTGTAAACACAGGTCAACTCGCTGTATTTATGTTAGCATGCTTAATTTGGATTTTCCAGTTTGTTTGTTCAGTACGTAAAGGCACTAATCCAATGTTTTTTGGGAGAAAATAACTTAAATATTTTGCAGTTTTGCCCCAGCACAAACACATTGTCACTCAGTGTATCTATTTGTGTCAAAATGAGATTGTGCTGTGCCTCATCGACAGAAAGCTAGCTTGACAACTTTGCAAGATGCTGTCATTTGTGCTCCGGAGATGTTTTTGAATGGGAGCACAGGGACACATGGGGCATCATTTGACAAAGCTTACAGAGCAAACTGTGCTGTACAAGTGACTCACAAAATATGGTGTTTTTGCTTCCTTAAAAACATACTAAACACAAATATTTTACTGTAAACTTCCTACATCAGTCTGCATGCTTTGCTCACTAATGAATCCTGAGCCTAAGAAATGCTTGGCATGATGTGTTTTAGGCTCTTTTACAACGCTAAGCTTTAAGGCAAGGCTTTTCAAATACATTAACACTGGGCCAGATTTGCCGGAAAGCTGTGATCTGAGGGCCTGACTTCAAAACTGAACAGCAAATGAGTTTGACATACTATCCACAAACATCTCACAACGGTACATTTACTAAAAATCTACCAAGTTAAGATTAGAAATATTACCAAATAAAACAGTAATGTACTGTCACATAAAAGTAGGACGAAGCCAAAACAGACTCCATGAACCAGACATTTCAAACCAAGACTAAATCTGATCTGGTGCTCAAAACAGAACTATATGGCCTTAACTACTGTATTTAAATGGCAAACTGACTGTGGTTCAAATTATGCATAGTACACTGCACTAACAAAATTGCATTGACCGAACCATATTGCCAATATGGTCCAGTCCATGGCTTATTTTTTTTCATGCTGGGCCAAAACACACTGCTTAGTGGGCCGTATTTGGCCCCCGAGCCTCCATTTGAATAGACATTGTTTAAGGTGTCAATTCTGCACTAAGTCAAATTATCTATTTCCGGTGTTGGGAAGAATACTTGAAAATGTATTTAGTCACAGAACTTGTAATACTTGCATTAAAACATGTTTTGTACTGTATTATGTTATTTAGTCTCTGTTCATTCTGCATTTCATTATATTGACAGTGAAAACAACAACAAAAACAACAAAATACATCTCTTGACTTAAGATTCAATCTTTTTTTTTTTTTTTTTTTTTTTTTTTTTCTTTAAGTCGACAAGCATCTCCACAGATTTGACTGACTGTTGGCCTGGGCCTCATTCCCCTTGTTTTCTCACCAAGTATGTGATCTTTAAAGCCTAATCTGTGTGATCAAATTAAAATGGTGTCATCAACTATTATAACATTTTCCTCTTGATTAAGAAACTTAACTGTATTCTGAGTACCAACATATATAACTTAATACTTGTGATATAACGTTCACGAACGATCCAATTCTTTCGAACGACTCCTCACTGTGAGACTCAAGCCACGAACGATTCATTGCTTCATTAGACAGGAACCTAATACAACAACAAGGACAGAAAGGCGGCTGTATTCAGTCTATTGTGCATCTGTATAGTGAACACAAAGCCTTGATATTCTCCTGTTATCACTAAAAACCCAGTCCTCGGCGTGCCGCAGACAAAGTTCATGTCCTTATTAGGCTCATTTCTCCATAAATATTAGTGTTGAGTCAATTTTGAATTTGGTAGCAGTATATATTTTTGTGTAATTCATCTGTCATAATGTGATTAAAATTAGGATCAGCAGAGGGCACTATGCCAGCCTGCCTGCCTTACCTGCAGCTGTGAAAACTGTGAAAATAAAGCAAAGAAGTACTAAAGCTGAGTTGACCCCCTGTCCTCCATTGTCTTCTGGGTTTTTTCAAGTTCACCCTGCATTGACTACAACATAGAACTTGACAATGAGTTGTATTGCTGAATTATATTAAACCTTAAAAATCAAGGAACAGGTTTCTGCAGTTGTTTATGTGTAAGAGAAGTGAGAGAGCAAAAGGAAGGTGAAAGGGAGAGAAATGCATACTCACTAAAATCACTTCACTAAAATATAGGCTGTGTAATCTAAATGATTTGTTCCAACGAGTTTGTTCTCTAATGTATTTCAATGGGCAATTTCAATAAATACAGGGTTTACTGAGGTAGGTCCAAAATAGAGTCAAAAAAGCAAATAAAGAGTTAGAAAAGTCAAAAAGTTCCATCACTACTTAATACAGTTACTTAAAGGTGGTAGCTGATTTTCAAACTGCAAAATATTTAAAGTTTAAATCACTTTTTCTCATAATTCTTTTACACATGGTTTATATCAACATGTTTAGTTTGTGGTTGCAATTATGGTCAATAAAAGTATTTTTACAGACAAAGAAAGTTAAACTGGAGAAGACAACCCAAGCTCAGCCAATCAGAAATCTGCATTTGGCTCCTGATTTGAACTAAAATTCTTTATTATTCAATACAGATACTATTCAGTTGTCTAATTTGTAACAAACTGCTGCATTTATCATACTTGTATAGTTTTTTTTTTTGTTGTTTTGTGTGTGGAAAACCCAATGTTTACTAAGGGCCTGTCCACACAAAGCCAAGCTCAGGCATTTCAGCACACATATTTGTCCTAAACTAACATCGTCCACACGAAGCAGGAGTTTTAGGAACTGAAAACGAAGATTTCTGAAACCATGTCTCAGGGTGAAGAGATTTCAAAACTCCGGTACCAGAGTCACGTCTCATCTGCAGACGTTTGACCGTTACACGATGTTCAGTGTGAAAATCTGCGTCTCACTTCGCGGGAAACCACAGAAGACATAACAGAAAAACTTTTTGTTTATGTTAAACCTTTTTTTTTTTTTTTTTCTTTAAAAACTTTATGCGCAGTCGTTTCTACTTCCTTTCTGTGCTAGTGTCACAGCGCCACACTCTGGTCATATACAGGCATTACACCGACTTCTGGCTGGTTTACTGATTCATGTGGACGCTGATAAATCCCTAAGACAGCTCCATCTTTACGCAGATCATTTTTAAAACTATACTCGTTTGTCTTCGTGTGGACAAGGTCTAATTTACAACTAAAAAAAGTTACTTAGCCCAACTTTTAATCAAATATTCTGAATGCACTATATTTAGTCATTGTCAAGTTTCAGCAACTTGAAACACAAATAACAGTTGTATAAAATAATACTGACGGTTCCAACCTCAACTCACTACATTTACTGAACACAATGCCTAAAGTGTTAAAAGTACAGAGTTTTATACAGACAACTTTGCCCCATCGGCATCACACCATTGACTGCATTTTATAGAACATATTTCATAATCCCCCCTCCTCGCTTCACCCAAACAAATGAATTGTGTTGGCGGTTATTAAATTAATTGCCGGACTGGCTCGGGCCTGTCGTGCCGCCCTGTCACACCAAGAATCTCATTTATTCTGTGCAAATGAAGAGGAATTACCATGCCATCATTCAGAGCTCGCGGCAAGCCCCAATTTTTCAAGAATACCAAACAGCGCTCTTACACAACATAATGTATTCCGATGTTTAATATTTCATAAGCAGAATACAACTGATCTCCGTCCTCTCGGGCTTTTGTCAAGGAGGAGGCTTTCCATCCAGTTAAGTGAGCTGGCACTAACAGGAGCACGGCCCAACTTTTAGATTTTGTTTAAGTCTCTTTGATCCACAAAAGAAATTGCTGGTGGTTGTTTTTTCGCTATGTTGATGCGCAGTCGTAGCATTAAATTGAAAAGTTGAAGTAGAAAAGTGTTTTGTGAACTCCTAAGAACAAACTCGTCTTTACATTCGTTGTTGAGAAGCTCACAATAACTTCTGTGCTGTTATTAAATTCTGTGTTATGTCAGCAGAACTTATGGTACTGTATAGGAAATGAAATATTAATGAGCAGTGATGCACAGACTGGAGAAAACTTCCTCAGTTCAAGTTGTATCTGTATGAGTATTTCTTACTACAGTTGTAAATTGTATTTACCTCTTGTACAGTCGAATAAGGTAAGATGCTTCTTTGGCTGGCTAACAGTGGTGGGAAAGAATTGTAGTTGGTAAGTCACATAAATACAGTGTATCTGGAAAGTATTCATGGCGCTGCACTTTTTTATATATATATATATATTGTCATGTTACAGCCCCATTCCAAATTGTATTAGAATTAATCTCTAGCTTACACACATCTAACATCTACACACAATACCCCATTATGACAATGTGATTTTTTTTATTTATTTTTTTTTATTTATTAAAATTTGTATTCAAAGCCTTTGCCATGAATCTCAAAAAGGGACCTCAGTAGTATCCTTTTTCCACTGATCATCCTTGAGATGTTTGTACAGCTTCATTGGAGTCTCCCTGTGTTAAATTCAGTTGATTGGAGATGATTTGGAAAGGCACAC
Organism: Mugilogobius chulae; assembly: GCA_038363315.1. Lineage (NCBI taxonomy): Eukaryota > Metazoa > Chordata > Actinopteri > Gobiiformes > Gobiidae > Mugilogobius > Mugilogobius chulae. The sequence continues at coordinate 19,061,627 of CM076412.1, read as the reverse complement.
ACCTGTCTACATAAGATCCCACAGTTCATTGGGCATGCCAGAGCACAAACACCAAGCATGAGGTCAGAGGAATTGTCTGGAGACCTGCGAGACAGGATTTTCTTGAAGCACAAATCAGGGAAAAGAGACAGACAAAATTCTGCCGCTTTACCCAATGAGCACAGTGACCTCCAATAATCATACATGAAGACGTTTGAAACCACCAGGACTTCTAACTGACTGCCTGTCTAAACTGAGTGATCGGTGAGCGATTGTGGAAAAGGGCCTTATTATATTAGTCAGAAAAGTGACCAAGAACCCGATGGTCACTCTTGTCAGAGCTCCAGCATTCCTTTGTGGAGAGAACACCTTGCAGTTGATTGCAAAACTCCAAGTGCCTTGATCAACAATGTGGATTTGCAAGTCACTGCTGAAACTCGAGTCAGACATTATAATCACCTGAAACTTGACTTGAGGTAGTTAAGGCTTAATACTCGACTTGGACTGAAGAATAGTGACGTGAAACGACTTGATGTTACTCTCCAACAATATATGCTGTGTTACTTTACATAAACAAACAAGAATGTAAACCTATCACTTCTTTGTGACCTCAACTTAATTTAAAATGCAAGTTGTCATCAGTGATTTGATTACTTGGCTAGCCCTATTTAAGAATGCACAAACTTGAGAGAAAACCATCTGCGCCCCAAAGAGCCTGACTGAATATATTGTTACGATTCATTGCTGTGATTGGTAAGGCATAAGCTAAGGTAGACATTAGTTGACAAGTCACCCAAAGATTTCTTTTTAAACTTCCCACCTTTTAGTAACTTGATATAAAAACTTTAGAGGGCTTGAACTTGTGAGGTACTGACTTTGGATTTGACTTGGACTTGTCTCTCATTAATTGGGACTTGACTTAGACTTGTCTCTCTTTGACTTGGAACTCAACTTAGACATGTCTATCTTTGACCTGGGACTTGACTGTCCCTTTTTTTACTTGATTCAGACTTGAAGCCAAATACCTGCTTTAGACTGGGTCTCATCTTTGCTCTTGACAGATGAAATATTGCTACACAAATAAAGACCATTTACCTTTGTTAGCTGCACCTCCTTAGAGCCCTACATTCCTGTATTAGAACAAACTTTCTATTTGGATCAACAATAACCAATCCAGTTCTGGCTGTACATCAAAAGTAGCTCAGTGCCCACCCAACTCCTTACAAAGACACCAGCTAACATCTCCTACAGCGCGCCGTACGTGTCTCCTGACCTCCCAAGCAGCTCCTCTGGTGATGAATGGTGCAGATCGTCTTGTGTCTGCAGTGAACCAGCTGTAATGGAGGTGCTCAGACTGGTCTCAACTTCTCCTCTGCTCCAGCATCTGCATCCTCACATCTCCAGGCCGTGAAAAATGGCTCTCTTGGGGGGTACATAAGTGTCAAACTCCGCACTTAGAATGAGTAATGGTGAACGCGTTTGCAAATGCCTTGCGGTGACCTTTAGGCTGCTGTACACAACGCGCATAGCAAAAACCAGGGCACAAAGATGGCCGCCCGTAATTGCTCCAAAGCGGATATTATTTATTCTTGTGCAAAACAGGACAACATGCGACATTATATCAACGTGATGGATTGTGTCACTGTGGAGAAAAAAGCATATCCATTTATTATCATGATTTATTTATTTATTTTTCATGACCGTGAGTGAACCAAGCGAGATCTATGGAACCGCTCTTGACAGGTTAATTTATAGACATATAAATAGACTCGCAGTTAGATGATGATGCTATTGAACACTTAGCGTCAGAGCTAGACCGGTATGATTTAAAAAACTCTGGAGCTATGCCTTGTGTTTTTTCCTATTGCTGTTAGCAGTAGCCCTCAAGAATAACACATTATGAATGATCCAGAGAGAGTCAGCTGGTACAGACCTGTTAACCAGCCTTATAAGTCATTGTTGAGTTTATAAATCATTTTTGTTGATAAAAATTAGCACACTGCCCTTAACCTGTTAATCAGGCCCTAGTACCCCTTTTTAGTAACCTGGCCAGCCAGATGGTTTATCTTGCGGTATTTGTGAATTCACGAACACGAGATAAACCATCTGGCCTTCCAGCCGCCCGATTGGTTTGAGAGTCCAAAACTGCGGTGTTTTGGCCCACTCACATCACAGCAGCGTGGTTTTAAGGCCCAATCACATTGTAGCAGGGTGGGCTAAGACGGGCTGTTAGCGCTCTGGCGCTGCTGCTGAGTCAAATTCAAGCTAAACAAAGATGGCTGCTCCTGTGGATGTACGTGTTTCTGCTGCTTTTGATGCGGTTTTAGCAGAAATACAGAGTAATTTCTTTTTGAAAGAAGAGCAGTATGACACTTGACACTTGTTCTATCCCACGCAGACATTGGATACACCATTACGAGTTGTTGCTGTGATTGGCTAAGCACAAATAAGGTAGGCCCCACACCCAATCAGCTCGAAGTATTTCACTGAACACCCCACCTTTTCCCAACGCTTTCAGCGGGTCAAGTTCTAGATGGATACTGTGGAAGAACTCAAATCAGTTCAACACAGATCCATCTGGCGTGAGCCAGGTTACCTTTTTAGTGAAATTCTCAAAAAAGAAAAGCACATTTTAAGTGTGTCTTTTCTCAGCTTGTACACGGTCTGCATGGCTGATCATGGTATGTAAATGAAGCTAGAACTTTGGGATTCCCTTCTGATGTAAAATCAAATCAGTATTCTGAGAAAAAGTAAATCAGGGTTAGTTTCGCACACACAAATCCTTTTGATAGGATTGTTCCTCAGAGCATAGATGGTGTGCATAGCTACTGATCTGTAAGTGACAACAAGTGTTAAACATGTTTTTTTGCATCTGTAGAAGAATTTGTTGTGCTTGATGATAATTTTATTATTTTATGGGCGAGTTAAATCTGTAAAGTTAAAGACAAATCAAAATATTACACTAGTGAGACTACATAGTCTCAAAAAAAAGCTTCCATGTACCACGGCACAAAAACAGTGTATTATGAGCATGATTCCACGCCTTTTTACGTACTTATGTTACGCCGCAGATACAGCACGATATGAAAAAGTGTAAAAATGACACGAGATTTCACAGCGTGAAAAATCACACGAGTTATGGTTGAAGCCACACGAGAACATTTTCTCTATTTGTAATGGGTAAGTTTAGGGCTGAGGCAGGTTAATATTAGGATCAGGATTTTGTTATTATTCACAAGTAAGAACACATTTTTACAATCACCATAGACTGAACTGGGACTGTGACACGTGGCATATTTACGCAAAAAGGCTGTGAAATTGTGCTAATCATATGCATTTTTTTGTGCCTGTTATGTCGTGGTATATGTATGGTTTCTTGTCAGATCAGGTTGAGTGACAAAGGCACACAGACTTCTGCAATACTTTAAAAGAGTGGGTCTGAGTGACATTATACAATTTTCAGCTTTGGAGATGTAGACAACTTAACAATCCAGCATGATTTAAACATTTGTGAGTGAAACTTAACACAACTTCGGGGATGTTTCTGGAAGCTACATTCTAAAATTAAGAAAAAGTTCACAATGTTTTGTTGTGTGTAAGATCTTTAAACAGTAAAGTAATGTGGAGAAAGCTTATCTATTTTACCCAAATTATCCAAGCAACTAAAACTAAGATGCACACGTTTGTGATGTAGTCAATTTGCCTAATGTATTTTTATTACAGAGCGACATTCGGCCAGCTCTAGCACTCTGATATAATTTATATGTTATTGGTTAGTGGCAATTATCGCAGAATGATGATAAACAGACTAGAGTAAACCGTTCCTAATTAATGTATTGTATGAGGGGTTCTGCCATTCATATGGAGAATAATATATTTGAGCTGTATTTTGGGCCAATGTCACGTCAAGTCACTTAAAGACAAACTTCTATAAAAAGCATTGTTATTCAAATGAGGCATAAATTAAGCTAACATAAAGTGGCATTTCCATTTTGTATGTAAAAGAGACAGAACTTTTAAATAGTACTCATTTGCATAACACTATGGTGATTATTGCTGATGTGCATTAGCACTAGAGCTTTATGAAGGATTGCTAAAAGGAGCATTTGAGGTGACTATGGTAAAGTTTTTGGGGTTTTACATTTACCACAGGTTCTCTTTGCAATTTTGAGCATACTTAAGAGTAGACATGCTTCTTTATATTTACTCAACACATGCTCTCAAATATATAAATCCCAGTGTTGTTATATAGGTCATCTCAAACAGTCTAAAAAATGAAGAATAAGTTGTGATTGTGTGACCTGTTGTGGAATTTAAGGCAACACTAAACCAACTTCAGCAGTCGTAGTTTCATGTACAATTATCTAAGGTAAATACCAGTATCAAGACAAAATCAAGAAATTTTGTTCCTTTTTTTTCAGGAACAACAAATAAAACAAAAAAAAAAAGCAGGAGAATTGTTATCGGGTCGATGCACATACATTGTAATGGCATGATTTCCACCAAGAGGCAGCACAAATACATGTTTGACTATCACAGAGACATAAAATACTCTATCTTTATTTTTCTTGTAATAAGACAGTTGTAATAAGCTAGGTGCTCATTTACCTGACAGTTTCGGCGGCAGGACTTCCGTCTTCCGTCAGAGGTGACATCTGGTGTTGTGACGTCTCTCTTATAGAATCTTCCCAGACGTGGCCAGTTTGACATATTTGTCAGACTGACCACGTCTTCCCCAACGATGGATACGAGAGGCTATTGAGATCAGGAAGCGAGGCACAACTGAGACGAAGGAGCTTTTTCTTTGGCTCACACATGGCACTCACTTCTCCAGAGACCACCAAGCGGGGGCAGACAAAGATTCTATAAGAGAAACGTCACAACACCAGACGTCACCTCTGACGAAGACGGAAGTCCTGCCGCCGAAACTGTCAGGTAAATGAGCACCTAGCTTATTACAACTGTCTTATTACAAGAAAGTAAAGATAAACTGAGAAGAAGAGAGAATGAATTTTCCAAATATGACATAAAATACTTTTCACAAGAATGTCTGTCTAACACAAACACAATGGTGCTTTCACCTATGGATTCACGCCAGACACGTGGCATTGGTCACTTGATCATTCACAATTGTCACATGAGGTTGCTTGTCCTGACAAGCGACCAGCTTCAAACTTTCAAACATTAACCATGGTGTGTTCATGCAGCTACATTATCTGTGACACTCATGTAAAAGTAGGATAATGTCTGCTGTCAAGTGGTTGAGTGGATAGTATACAAAACTCTGATGTGAAGACACCACGGGTGTGTATGTTCGAATCCTGGCATGTGCAACTGCTGAAGCAATTGCAATTTATTTGCTATAGTTACAATTGTAACAATTGTAACTGTAGCAAAGACAATCCTAGTAATTACTTTTATAATCCTACTTTCTCAACGCAATATGTTGTTGTTTCAAAACACACACACACAAAAAAACACTTGTCTTCATTGAATTTATCAGTACATGCATACGTTCAGAAAAGAAAGAATACTTTTTATCCCATGTATTGAATATACATTGAGATCTTCATTGTGAAAGGCAAATGCTTTACAAGCTTTTTAGTGCGGAAATCACATTTGTTTTGCTGTGAACATAAACTTCATTTGTTGTATTTTATGGTCCAAACAGCCTTGTGTTATTGCCAGAAAATGAGAAACTATATGAATTATGGACTATGACAGCACAAAACAAGGAAAACAAAAATAATCCTTTGTGGAGTCACAGGGTAACTCACAGTCACGCATGTTCTATGATTTTTTATGTTTTGGTAGTTTTTGATTAGAACAAGTTATGAACTCAGAAGTAATGTTGAAAGCTGTAGCACTGTCACTTTGCTCTTCACATGTTGGTCGCACATAGACGTTCTTTTCGCGCTGCTTAAGTTGCGCGTTAACACCCCTCCACAAAAGTCAGCATTGAAATTGCTTGCATGGTCGCGGTATGTGTGAACGCACCATTAGGCATAAGACATCTGTGTTGTCTTGTTTTTTCTTGCATTTGTGATTGTATTTTTGTGATGTCATGTTACGTTGTAGCCCCATCCTCAGCTCAAGACAAATTGATTGAGTGATAACTGACCTAACTAGCACAAACATCAGGATTCTTTCCTCACACCTTCAGTTTAAACACAGCTTTGAGCAGCATCTCCGTTCCCTCCCGATGTGCTCTGTCAGGCCTCTCCTTAGCACACGTGTGGACAGGCCATTTACATACATCTGTCACAGGCCAGCACAATGACGACCACTTTCCCTTTAAAAAACTCATTAACTTCACGGCAAATGCAATTACGCTGATCAATGGAGCCCGGAACCGCTGACAGCCAACATGTCCCTGTCCCACCGGGCTGGAGATCTGGTAATGGCTTCACCGTTTGAGCAGGGCGTCCCGGAGGAGCCATGCGATTGTGCCACGCTTTGTCTCAATCAAAAGGTTAATGCAGAGATATTTAAACAAGAGGAGCAGGGCGATACATATGTCGAGTGGAGCTGGGAGAGGAGAGGATGGATTGTTGAGGATGGGTTTGGGATGAGCGGAGATGTGAGTAAACAGACACGGAGCACATTATGCACGGGCTGTGAGGCAGCTGATTAACGTGGCTGATGTTTACAGAATGAGAGGAGGAGAGAGACAAAGGTGTAAACAACAGTGTGAGGCAAGTGAGTGGGCAAAGTCTTTCATTTTTTATTAAAAGTGTTATTTACATTTGTCTAGTGTATTCGGTTCATTTATGTAATATTATCAAAGTATATGTGCATGGTAGAGCTTTGGCTTCCTGCATCAGCAATCATAAATCACACAACAAGAAACACAATGGTCACACTGACATTTGTTAAAAGTGCACTCTGTAACTTTTTAACCAGAACAGGCATGAATAAAATCAATATAATTACATTTAGATGCATTTATTACATAAAAATGTGTCTTTACTTTGAGAGAACTTACTTTGCCACAAAACTGACTCATTGGTCTCCTAAACAAGTTGTGTTGTGCCTGGGCAGTACTTTGATGGAGTCAAAAAATACATCCTTCATGCAAAAAACAAATAATAATAATGATATAATACCATTCAGTGAATGAATAAGTTCTTAACAATTTTCTGTCAGTTTTTTATTGATTAAATACCAACAAATTGGCATTCCCTAGTTCAGCCCTTTTATTGAGCTTTTGAGGCTTCAGCTCCCGACTTACCGTGTAGTGATTGAAGAAGAAACTGTTGTGTTAGTCTGAGAGGCCGATGGCAACAAAATGGCCACCGTCACTTCTGTCAGTCTGCCACAGGGCAGCTGTGGATGCAATAGTAGCTCACCACTACAGTGAATGAATAATGCTTAAAGAGAAACTTAACTCAGAATCACCTTTTTTCACTGCCAAACTGTGTATATGGGGTCAAAATTGAATTGTCTACTGTTTCCAAGCCTTTTTGGACATTCTTGTGTAAACTGACTCATTTTGCAGTTATGTGTGAAAAAAACGCGGCTGTACTGCCACGCTGGGCAACGTTGTCAGTGCATTTTCAGTTCACGCCAACGTCACATCTGACACCACTGCTGTGGAGAGTAGGAAAGTGATCACCTGCTGCACATTGATATCAGGAGTCATTTGGCACAGCTTGTTGAGCGAGTGGTGCAAGGTGCAAATCTTAGTTACCTATGTAACTGTAGTTCTATGAGTATGTGCGTAGCCCTCTACGGCTTCGCTATTGGCTAACACTCGAGGCAGCGCCTCGCACCTGAAGATCAAACAATGTACCGCTCCAATCATGAGGACGTGGTTCCCCCACTGGCCGTATATAAGGCCCTGTCCACTATCGCTCGCCCTTCTTGAACTCTAGCACAGTGGAAGACATGCCTGCTGGGCCTGCAGGTAGAGGGCTACGCACATACTCATAGAACTACAGTTACATAGGTAACTAAGATTTCTATGTCGTATGTGCTACGCCCTCTACGGGCTTCGCTATTGGCATACTCTACGCGAAGGCCGTAGGATCAATGTACTCCCAGCAGGCAACATGATTGGAGCGCACCCGCAAACCTACTTACGTACCAAGTACAGAGAGGCAGCGGGCGAGGTTGAAACCGGATGGAGAGAACAATAGTCCTGCCCGGACCTGCCACAACCACCCGCATGAAAAAGAAACAAAGGTGATGAAAGGCCGCCTCTCCCAAGAGCGCCAAGTCACCACAAGAAAAGCATCCAGAAGGAGTGCTAATGCATTGATGAACTGGTCGCCTCTCCCAAGAGCACCAGGACACCACCACAAAAGTATCCAGAAGGAGTAACGAACGAAGGTGAACAGGCCGCCTCTCCAAGAGCGCCAAAACACCCAGGCAAAAGCCTCCAGAAGAAGACGCTGAAACTGGAAGCAATGCGCAGGTCGCCTCTCCAAAAAGCGCCTGAGGCACATCGCCAACAAAGAGGAAAGTCCTTAGGCCGTCACCTCATGACGACTCATCCGGCCCGCGATAAAGGACCAAATGAGTCCATGACCGCACTGTCACATCCAACAGATATGACTGCACAAACGCGACAAGGAGGACCAGGAGTTTGCCAGACAGATCTCCTCTAGGGGCACCCTCTAAGAGTAGCTGAAAGGTGGCCACACACCAGGTAAAACGAGCTCTGATGAGTGCAGGAGGGGAACGCCCCTCTGCCTCGTCAGTCATGTGACCCGCCTGGCACACCCAGTGGGCTAAGCGCTGCGAGAGAGAGCAGTGCCTCGATCCTTCGCATCAAAACCCACAAATAAACTGGTCAGAATACCTGAAGCCAGCCGTGCAGTGCAGGAAGCGGCGAAATGCCCTGACCGGACATGACAGGTGACACCCTTCACCCTCCGCTGACGGCATGTGGGGGATGACAACGCTGTCCCAAGCGGATGACCCTGGACATCCTAGGCTGGAAAGCCTGGTTCGGCCATAATTCCACCAAGCCTCCTCACCGCTGAAGAACATGCAAGAAGGGTGGATGGAGTGGACGCATATTCCCTTGCCCTCTTGGCAGAGGCGATCACCAAAAACGTCTTAAACGATAAGCAGCTGAGCTCAGCGCGATCCAGGGGCTCAAAAGGTGGACCCGAGAGGCCCTTCTAACAGACCTGCAGTTCCCAAGGGGCGGCAGAGCTTCTGGGGGGTGGGTTCGGACTGAGCGCATCCCGTAAGAAGCGCTTAACGAGAGGATGGTTATGGGCCAGGAAACCACCAAAAACCAATGCGGCCGAAAGCGATGGCCGCAGCAAAGACGCCCAAGGTCGAAGCCGATCGACCTTTGGCCAGGAGACCCTGACAAAAACCCAAGACCTCCTGAATAGTGCAGGAGAGGGGATCCACTGACCTCTCCGTGCACCATGTGGCAAACAACTGCCATCATAGCCTGTAGGCCCTAAACGTCGAAGGCGCACGGCCTCCTTGAATAGTCGAGACTACAGCAGAAGGGAGGCCTAAGCCTAACCACCTTCCTTCTCGGCTTCCAAACCAAGAGCCTGTGGCCTAGGATTGGACGTGAGTAAAGGGATCATTGGGCCTGAGTCAGCGTGTCTGGCGAGTCCGGGAGGGGCCAAGGTCCCCCCTGTGCCATGGACACCAAGTCCGGGTACCACCCGGCACTTGGACTGTTCGGGGCCATTTGTAGCCTGTCTCTCCTGACTCTGTGGAGCAGTGGAGGGAGGAGCCGGAGGGGAAAATGCATAAAGAAGACCCCTCGGCCAAAGTCGGTGCGCCAACGCGTTGACGCCCAGAGGAGGCTCGTCCCCTGGTCTGAGTGAGAACTACAGGGGGCATAGAGTGCTTTCAGGTCGGCCACCGGGTGGCCGAGCTGTTGCCAAACCTGCGCCGCCACCCAAGGGGCTAGGCTCTATTCGCCGCGGGCTGCTCCGCTCCTGGACATTCTGTCCGCGCCTACGTTGAGAATGCCGGGGATGTGCCGGGCCCTCAAGGAAAGGAGGTGAGTGATGGCCCATAGAAAGATCTCAGGCCGCCCTCCTGTGGAGCGAGGGAGATCTGGTTCCCCTTGTCTGTTCAGATAAGCCACCACAGTCGTGTTGTCTGATCGGACTAAGACGTGGTGTCACTCCAGTTCCGCTCTGAAGTGCAGGACGTGCAGGAACGTTCCTCACTGCCTCCATCTACAGGACATTGATGTGGCTGGGCGTCGGAGACCAGGTGCCGCCCGTCGAGCACTGGTCCAAGACCCCCCCCCAACCTAACAGGGAGGCATCTGTGAACAACTCCGTGTAATGGGGGACACAACCCAGCAGCACACCCTGGCTCAGAAGAACCGGGACGGTCCAGAACTGGATATCCTTCCGTGCGGGCATTGGGGGCCTCAGCCATGTCCTCCTGTCGTGCGCCGGGTGCAACCTGAGACGGGAGTACCACCGAGGCGTCTCATGGGCAGTAGGCCAGCTGGCCACTGCCATCAATCCGAGAAGCGATTGAATCTGATGGGACCGGACTTGCGTCCTTCAAACACAGTCTGTTGACCACAAAGCCCAGCCTGAAGATGTAATCCAGCACCACCTCTGTGTGAGCCTGAGCCTCCTGATGGGAGGAGGCCAGGATGAGCCAATGGCTGGTTCCAATACAACGCAGCAGGTCCAGCGCCGCCTCCACGCACTTTCTCCAAGTGCCAGCGAACAGCCAAACGGGAGTCAGCAATATTCCTGGCATCTCCTAGCCATGGAGAAGCGGTGGAACCTTCAGAGCTCCGAAACAATGGAAACCTGGAAGCAAGCATCCATGAGGTTAACAGAGTCAGACAATCGCCCAGACTGACACACTTAACAGGTGTCGTGTGGTCAGCATGCGAAACGGCCTCTAGGCTATGCATCCGTGGAAACCAAGAAGTACGGGGAGCAGAAACCGTTCTATGTCGTCGGCCTTCCATGTAGANAATCTCCGAGATCATTTATTTATCAACCTTTTACCAACAAGAAAAGGCACAGCTTCTCAATAAGGTCATGAGTTGCACCATTACACGTTTCCGCATGTCTTTTTTCCCAAATCTGCAAATTAAATCAAGATACACAAAATGCAAATGTTTGTTAGTGTCAGTGCTCCACAAGGTGGGAAGTCCGATCATTAAGTAGGTAATTTTGAGTTTTCCGGTGCACATGTAGTAACTGAACGGGAAGAGACATCATCATCACGAGACACATAACTGGATCCACTCTGTTATTCCCAATATTCCCAGAGTATTTTACATTTTTTGAATCATCATGCTGGTTGTTAGTTTACCCGTATTTTCATTACATAAACCAACTGATATAAATGGTTGAAAATATCATGTGTTCATCGAATGTGTGAAATAATCTGGTCATAAGCATCAAAAATGTGGTGCTACCTCAAAATAGGGAATCATAAAAAAAAAAAAAAAAATCAATACCTTGCAAAAGCTAAATAATTAAGGTTAATTTTACACAATGATTGATAATTGAGTATTACATAAATGCTGCAGTGTAATTTGTTCTATTGTGTCGCAAAATGGCTTTTGGGAAAATTACCATGTGACATTTTATTTTTTTTGCTTTCTATAAAACAGCTTGTACCCGAGTTAAAAGCAGCATTAGGCTGTAAAGACAATGCACAAACCCATTATAACTCCATGTTTGTTGTTCAAAGTCACGGACACAGTGAAGGCCAGGTGCAGCCACTGGAGACAATTATTTACAACGGCGCTTTTTGATGACATAAATAACCCACATTAGAGTCTAATCTGACTTTCATGGCTTTTGTATCGGCCTTGCTCTTCCCTTGGCACAAATGCATACGTTTAACACTGTCCTTTTCCAAGCTTAAATCAAACAAACTTGTACATCAAAATTATATCACGAGGCCACAAAAACTTACAATATTCATGTAACTTATTGAAGCAACCTTATCCAACAAAATACCAAAAATACACAGCAAGTTCTTTGAAGCTTATGTAAATTCTGATTCTACTGCATTAAGAAGGTGCTAATTTCCTGGTAAAACTCCTTGTATCGAGTGCAGACGTAGCTTTGAGGGCTAATAGCCTGCTGCGTTTATTGCAGAACTCTTACATCACTTGTGTTTTAATTGGGGTGGTTTAGTTTGCCACTGTATTCTGTCAAAGGAACTAAACTTAATCAATTATACGATAGCAGTGCTCTCTTAATGAGGCTACGCGGATCCAATATACAGATGAATGAATTTGTTCCTTATAGCTCGGTCAGATCCGCAGGTGGTCGGTAACAAAGTGAACTCACACTGGTTTTGAGGATCTATGCTTTACCTGAGACATATTTTATGACTTAAACTCTGCGACATGTCGGTCTCTCTGTTTTACAGCCTTATGATGCTCACTCGGAGAGTTATTTGTAACAGAGAGGCTGCTATACTCACAACAAAGACATTTTTCTCAGTGGGAATTGTAGGTGCAATGTCACTGATCACATTCGGAGTTACATTTTATGGGTCGTTTGCAATATGTGCAGCTTAGTGATGGCTTATTTAGGCTTTTTGCTTCCATTTCACCCAAACAAACTTGTATCTTGACTTAAATTCTGAACTTTTTTACCTCAGACCTGTCCAAACAGTAGATTCAAGCGGCATCTGAACACACCTCCATGTGGAAGAACAGTGTATACATCCTATGAAGAGAGTTTTGTCACTCACTACTCAATAGCTACAACATCAAAGGTGGACTTAAGGAGATTTATTGTGCCAACTAAAGACACAAAGATGTGGAGATGAACGGTTTGAGTTTATTAATCTATCTAACAATAGTTGCAAGCTAAATGAGAATGTGATTCTGGTGAAGCCGGCCATATTTTAACATGTACATAACATTCCGTTTACTTTACTGATATGACACTGCATCAACAACGTCCATTCAAACAAGGCTGTGACTCAACTTGAGTTAAGTTGAGTTAGCATATGGCTTTCTTCATGACTTTGTCCACACCAGGACATGCTCCCCAAATGGGGTGCTGTGTCGGCTGTATCTATCACGAGTGTCTGGCTGCAGACCTTCATCAAAAGGCACCGTCGCTGAGAAGTAAAAAAAAAAAAACAAAGTCAAAAGATTTAAGACTTTTTTAGGGCACAAGTAGTTCAGAAATGTAATCTAAGCACTAAACTACACACTGCTTTATAAACAAACAGAACTAGAAAGACAGTTCGCACCTGAATGGTGAGCCAATGAATAAAAAAAAGGTGTATTATGACTTTTTTATTTCATTTAATTTTCATTTTTTTATTTATTTAGATTTGTATCAACTCTAGACATAGTAACTGACTTTTGAGAAAAAAACCTGAATACCAAATGCATGTATGATTATTTCAGCATCTGCCATGATGGAAATCATCTAACCTTAGAAAGGTATACTTTTACATGTATGTTTTGTTTGTTTGATTGCTGATAGAATCTCTTTACCCGAGGTATGTGTGGTTATTCTTCCTATTTCTTTTGCAAAAGAAATAATCATTTCCCAGAATGGGACGAGCATGGGTCATAGGAGCTGAAAACAAGTTCGAACACTTGATCAAGGAGGTCATAGAAATGAGGAAGTGACACCATTAACCGTGATGGAGCATTCCTCCTTTCACACACCTGACCTGTTTCCCAAAGCCTAGGTACCTTGTCTTGCCTTCAAAGCCATTCCTTGAAAGTCAGTTCCTTTCAATCAAAGGAAAGAGGCTTTTCGCAATATGGGATACATTTCCAAGAGCAAGGGGTGGCAGGAGGTGTGGTCAGTCTGTCTCCAGGGATTAACATCAGATAAACAACACGTCATTTTGGTGGCTGCTGATGCTCCCGAAGATTGCTCGCAGCTTTCAGCGAACACTGTCAAAACGTAAAGCAACTCACTACAAAGTTGTCTGAATAGGAGGAAAAAGCTTCTAAAATATGGTCTGTCGTCATCTATTGTGCCATATCATCTTTGCTTCAAAGTAATAAAATAAAGTTTCTTGAGGCAGCGCAGTGGACAAAATATAATACTACCCTTGTCTGGGAAAAACTACGCCCAGTACCCATGCTGCTGAAAAGGGCAATAATCTGTCTTTCTCACTCTTATCTGAATGAGACACTGCAGAACTTTCTGACATCATCTCAACTTATTTGCCAATATTGAACCAGACTGTGTCCTTCTTTGAGTCCTTGATTCAATCTGTCTAATTTCTCTCCTCATTTAAACCACCAGAGTTCGTCTAGAAGTGGATTTCTTTAGCCTTTGTTTAACCTGCTTTGTCCCAGCGGAAACACTAATCTCTTTATCATTTCAGACGTAGTTCCAAACTGGCAGCATCGCACAGCAGCCACAATTAAAAATAACTTTTTTTTTTTTTCATCAAGACTAAGACACATCTTATCAAATCATACTCAGGGACATCTGCGCAACGCCGATATAACAACTGCCCAATATGCTTATCTTCAATGTCAGGAAATTTCAGTCATACAAAATTTCCTCAGTAAGTAAAAGTGCATCAGTTGGAGAGAAAATATTGCATAAGTGAATATTGGAAGGCTAAGGAAGTTGATGGTTCTCCTGCAGCGGAAGAACTGAAACAAAAAACAGGAGGCTTGTAACTAAGCTAAATAATTGTTACTAAAGCTAAAAAATAGTTGAGACGGAAGCAGTGATTGGTAGTTTGTGATTGGCTGGCATCAACAGGTTAAGGTAAATGTAAAGTAGAGATTATAATAGACAATGTCATACAGGAATGTTAAAATAACATTTAGAAACATACAAAAGATAACAACCAATTAAAAAAAAAATTATAATAAAATAAATAAAATAATAATAATAATAATAATAATAATAATAATAATAATAATAATAATAATAATAATAATAATAATAATAATACATAAAAAATACTTTAAGTAGTCTTGTCTTGCAGCCAATGCTCAAGTGTTCAGAAAATTCTTGTTTTCACCTGTCACCTTATCCCCACACACTTGTTTGTATCCGCCTTTGATTAGTCAAAAAATAAGTAAAACATGTAAGATTAAAAATTATTGTTCAGCCGTTTTTCAACATTAAACATGGACATTTTGGTACAATCAGGTAGGATTATTAGTTCTGCAGCTTAGTAAAACAAATCACTGGAAATGTTTATATTCCTAAGCAAATGATTTATTGTATTTTCTGTGCACAAGGAACAAAATATGTAACTGATCTGCATGTCAAAGTGTATGTCTCCTTTAATATTACCGCATATACTGAATGCTTTGAGGCTGAGGTGACCAAGCCTGACTATCTCCATCATTAGGAAAAACAGTCCTAGTATATGTCTGTCCCTAGAATTTCCACTGTTGTATGAAAGTCTGTGGCATGTCAAAGGGCCAAAGCTATCATAGGTAACAATGTCTTTTTGGCGTGGTTTTTGCACATGTGAACTTTTATAAATATATCTGCTAGTGCTGTCAACAGACAAGGATGTTACCATCTTTTATGCCCCTGTCTCCTTGATAAATGAAGTAAAATCTACCTTTAATCTGCTTCCAGTGAACCTTGTCTTTTATGTATATATATATATATATATATATATATATATATATATATATAGCTCACTGGATAGCTCAGTTGGTAGGGCATAGGGCTGGCACACGGGGTACCCCGGTTCGAATCCCCGTCGGAGCGGAATGAGCATCCAGTGTGGGTCCTTGGGCAAGACCCTTCAAGCTACTGCCTACCTCGGATAATGATGAGAGACACTGAAACACATGAGATACCGGCTCAGACGTCGCCCGGTCTAACAAGGTCTGCGTCAGGTGTTGGGGAACCAGAGCACCCTGATGAGAAATGGGCTACTGGAACAAAGCGGAAATGGCTGAGATGCGAGAACAAGGCTCTGTTGGAATGCTACTACTCAAGTAACCCTAGTCAGAGGGGTTACATGCGAAGAATGTGGGAAGAATGGTCGGTGCGAAACCCACATTCAAGACTGACGGCTAAACAGCTAGTAGCTCAGTGTTCCAACATCCACAAACGGCAACTGCTATCACATCTTGAGATTGAGGAGGTACAACACAAATACAAATGCTACGGCAAGGGGGAGCCAGGACGCCAGGTCAGAGGGGAGATTTCATCATCTCCCCAACCAGAGATTGGGTACGAAGCCCCAATGAGTGCGATCACGCTGAGCGAGGCAGCGACTGACCTGAAAGATAGAATCATGCGAGAATGAGCTCCAGGCAACCCCGACGCCAGTTACAACGGCTAAGTGAAGTACCATCTGAAAGTCTCATGGAAGATGTGAATGCTGCAGTGAGAGCGATACCTACCACGACAATCACTGAAACCAATGAGTTGATCTACACTTCAGCATCAGTGATCCTAGAGGTGCTGGGCTATAAGAGCAACCATGGGAGCCATGAGAAACAATACCCACCATGGAAACGAAGGTTGGAGGCTAAAATCAAGGCAGCTCGGAGGGAAGTGAGCCAGTTGACAGAGGCCCAGAGAGGTGCGATGAAAAGACCAGTACCCAGGAGGTACAGCCAGATGCCCATACCTGAAGCACTCGAAACTGCCAAGCAAAGGCTCCAAGCCTTGGCCAGCCGCCTAAAGAGATACACGAAAGAGAATGAAGCCAAACGAATAAACAGGCTGTTCGCAACACAACCTGCGAAAGTGTACTCTCAATGGCAGGGTAATAACAGCAGAGCAGACCCACCA
Source organism: Mugilogobius chulae (assembly GCA_038363315.1). Taxonomy (NCBI): domain Eukaryota; kingdom Metazoa; phylum Chordata; class Actinopteri; order Gobiiformes; family Gobiidae; genus Mugilogobius; species Mugilogobius chulae. The sequence continues at coordinate 19,044,963 of CM076412.1, read as the reverse complement.
AGGCTGGAAAGTGAACAGTACTGGAAAAGTATATGGAGAGGGAGGCATCACACAACAGCGATGCACAGTGGCTGATGGATCTGAGGAAAGACCACAGCAATCTCCCTGAACAGAATCCAGTGACTATCACAGTGGACAAACATCCAAGAAGAGTCTCAGGTATGAAAAACTGGACAGCACCGGGCCCTGACATGATCCACTCCTACTGGCTAAAGAAACTCACTGCACTCCATGAGCGCCTAGCAGCACAATGAACCAGCTGCTAAGGGATGGGACTCACCTGAATGGCTAACCGAAGGGCGAACGATCCTGATAATGAAGGATCCCTCAAAGGGTACAGTCCCATCCAACTATCGGCCAATAACCTGTCTCTCCACAACATGGAAGCTCATGTCAGGCATCATTGCGGCTAAGATAAGTGGGCACATGGATCAATACATGAGCAAAGCACAGAAGGGCATTGGTAAAGATACCAGAGGAGCCAAACACCAACTCCTGGTTGACCGAACAGTTGCCCAAGACTGTAGAACCCGACACACCAACCTGTGCACAGCCTGGATTGATTACAAGAAAGCCTATGACTCAATGCACACACATGGATCACTGAATGCTTGGAGCTGTACAATATCAACAGAACTCTGAGGACCTTCATTGCAAACTCGATGAAGTTGTGGAAAACCACACTTGTAGCCAATGGGAAGCCACTTGCCCAAGTGTCCATCAATGTGGCATATACCAAGGAGATGCACTGTCCCCACTGCTGTTCTGCATAGGTCTGAACCCCCTCAGCCAAATAATCAACAAGACTGGCTATGGATACCGACTCAGAAACGGGGCCACCATAAGTCACCTCCTCTACATGGATGATATCAAGCTGTACGCTAAGAGCGAGCGAGACATCGACTCACTGATCCACACCACCAGGATCTACAGCTCTGACATTGGGATGTCATTCGGGCTTGAGAAATGTAGTAGGATGGTGACAAAGAGAGGGAAGGTAATCCACACAGAAGGGGTCTCACTCCAGACGGAACAATAGCAGACATTGAGGACAGTTACAAGTACCTTGGGATACCACAGGCAAATGGCAACCCTTGAACAGGCAACAAGGAAAGCGGCAACAGCCAAATACCTCCACGAGTAAGGCAAGTCCTCAGAAGTCAGCTCAATGGCAAGAACAAGTCCCGGGCAATAAACAGCTACGCCCTGCCAGTGATCAGATACCCTGCAGGAATAATAAGGTGGCCAAAGAAGAGATACAGACCACAGATGTTAAGACACGAAAGCTCCTCACCATGCACGGAGGGTTCCACCCAAATCCAGCACCCTGAACTGTACGCTAGCCGAAAAGAAGGAGGCCGAGGATTAGTGAGCGTGAGAGCCACTATCCAGGATGAAACATCCGAGATCCATAAGTACATCAAGGACAAGGCCCCAACAGATGGCGTACTCAGTGAATGTCTCAGACAGTGGGGAACAGATGAGGTGCTGGAGGAGGAACCATCATGGGAGGACAAGCCCCTACATGGGATGTACCATCGGAACATAACTGAAGTGGCTGATCTCAAGAAATCCTATCAATGGCTTGAAAGGGCTGGGCTGAAGGACAGCACAGAGGCGCTCATCCTGGCTGCACAGGAGCAGGCTTGAGCACCAGAGCCATTGAGGCCCAGATCTACCACACAGACAGACCCAAGGTGTAGGTTGTGCAAAGAGGCCCCTGAGACGGTCCAGCACATAACTGCAGGGTGTAAGATGCTGGCAGGGAAAGCGTACATGGAACGCCATAACCAAGTGGCTGGCATAGTATACAGGAACATCTGTGCCGAGTACGGACTGGAAACCCCAAGATCTAAGTGGGAAACACCTCCCAAGGTGGTAGAGAATGACCGAGCCAAGATCCTGTGGGACTTCCAAATACAGACAGACAGAATGGTAATGGCGAACCAACCAGACATCGTGGTGGTGGATAAAGAGCAGAGGAGAGCCGTGGTGGGGGATGTGGCAATACCAAGTGATGGCAACATCAGGAGAAAGGAGCATGAGAAACTAGAGAAATACCAAGGGCTCAGAGAAGAGCTGGAGAAGGCTTGGAAGGTGAAGGCAACAGTGGTGCCCGTGGTGATCGGTGCACTGGGGGCCGTGACCCCCAAACTGGATGAGTGGCTACAACATATCCTGGATCTACATCCGACATCTCAGTCCAGAAAAGTGCAGTCCTAGGAACAGCAAGGATACTGCGCAGAACCTCAAGCTTCCTGGCCTCTGGTAGAGGACCCGAGCTTGGAAAGCGGATGAGACCACCCGCGTAGGGTGAGGGGGATCATTTTTTTTTTTTTTATATATATAATATATATATATATTTTTTTTTTTTTTTTTTTTTTGTATAGATAAACAATATAATCAAACACCACGGCCATGCTAACAGTCTTCTTCTGCTCTCATGGTGACGTCACTTCTCTTTTATGTGACAAACACACAGATGCGAGTCATTGCAGTCAGTGGCTGTGGTGCTGTCCATGGTGCTGACCGTGATTCTCTGTAGTGCTGTCGTGGTTACTCTGTGTGGTGCTGTCCATGGTGTTGACCGTGATTCTCTGTAGTGCTGTCGTGGTTACTCTGTGTGGTGCTGTCCATGGTGCTGACCACGATTCTCTGTAGAGATGTCCATGGTACTGTGTGTGGTGCTGTCCATGGTGCTGACCACGATTCTCTGTAAAGTGTTTTTCATAATACTATGCTGTCCATGGTGCTGACTGTGTTTTTCTCTGTTGTGCCGTTCATGATACTCAGAGTGGTGCTGTCCATGGTGCTGACTTGATTTTCTCTGTTGTGCTGTCCATGGTGCTGACCGTGATTCTCTAGTGAAGTCCATGATACTGTGTGTGGTGCTGTCCATGGTGCTGACTGTGTGTTCTGTATGTTTTATATGTAAATTCAAAACCTAAAAGATCAAGCCACTGGATCAGATTGTGAGCCCTAGTCACAACATTTCAAGGTGGAATCCTAAAACATATTCTTCTGTATTATATTACATACAGAAGTCTGAATTCATGGTCTTTATCATTCACAGCACAAACTATAAAATCAAAAACTCTGGAAACATTTTATATCACTTGCAGGCTATTAACTAGTTGTGTCAATAGGACTCTAGTTTGCGGAATTATCAGCACCAACAGTAAATGCACAAATACCGAAGATCAACATTGACAGGGATACACAGCCCACGCTTTGCAAAGAGTGGGTCTGGTCATCACTCCCCCCGCCGTGTCTCCAGCCAACTCCACAACAAACCGAGCAATCAGATTTGTTTATTTGTGAGATTGCCAAATGAATATTCAGAATTATATTCACAAGCTGCCAAGCAACATATTAAAAATAACTACTACTACTAATAATAATAAGAATAAAATAAGAATAATAACTTAAATATTAATTAATTAAGTAATTAATTAACCTACAAAAATACATTGTATCATCTACCAGCAAAAAAATACTGCTATACACACACACACACACAACATTCCACATTGCACATGAGAACTACTTGCTAATTTATATTTGCATTTTGATTACAGCTTAAATTAATATTTTCCTGGATTTGTAGTGTTTTTTTTTTTTTTTTGTTTTTTTTAATATAATGTTTTAGAACCATTTTTTTCTCAACCATGTATATAAAGGGACCCCTCGGGGTACACAAGGACTTTAGAGTAAATATATATACACACACGATTACCACGCATAATGTATCGTACCTAAAACCCCAATCTAAAAGAATCCTGAAGCGTAAGACTAACATCCATCGTCCTCATTTTTACCTGCAGTGCTAAACATCCATTCTCTTTGCAGTCGTATCTTTTCTCCAGCTTTTGTGCTGTTTGTGCCATTTGAACTCCTCCAGGTCCAGTCTGTTCCAAGGTCAGTTTGGCCAGGGTTTGGTTTTGCCCCGGTCCACAGCTGGCCCAGCTCTGGTCCAGATGGTGCCCCCGGAGTCACATGATCCTGGTCTGATGGTCAGGATGACACAGGTGACATTCATGGACTTACTGTGGGTTTCTGCTGGAAAGATAAGGACAGGTTTCCAAGCTTTTTTTTTTTAGCAAAAGAAGAACATGCCTTTAAGTATTGCTGATCAATCCAACAAAATTCACCAGCTTAAAATTTGGCAAACTAGATTCAAAAACAAAACATGCAGAGTAATATGAACAATAGTGTAAAATTACATGGTTTAAAGCTGGAATAGGTAACGTCACGTTTGGAAATAGTTGCTTGACTTCACAGGGGCTAAAACAATGTGGGGATTTAGTTCTTGGTGCTTTCATGTGGGAAAATGCCTAATGTTGCCAAGACCAGACCTGTCTCTCAAGATCAGACTTTCCCTAACAGGTGTAACCATCACGTAACCAAAACATATGTATTTATTTTCTTGAGACATTGCAAAGCTGATGTTTTAGCACAAGCCATAAATTACTTTCACTCAGATAAGCTCCAGCTATTGTGTCGTGAACAGACAAACAAAGATATATTGCAGGATTCCCAACAATGCTTTTGCTACTGATTGTGCAAACAGCATGCCAATACTCCACATATTATATTTACAGTATGATACAATACAGCATTGTGTCAAATGGCAATAAATCCATACAGACTTTGAGCAGCTCTAGTCCAGAACAAAGCCGTATTCTTTGTATCAGCTCACATAAGGTTTGTGTGCTTTACTGTTCCCCAGAGTCGCAGGAGAGAAAAATGAACTGACTTCGCTAGAATATGTGCTTTGGGTGAAACAGGACAAACTATTCTGTGCATTTTGTTTGTGGATATTATGAACACAACCCACAAAAAATAAATGAAAAGCACCTATGTAATACTTTTATTTTCTGTTGTTGATTTATTTAGTAGTTCTGCAGAGATATTGAAGTAAACTTTAGTCTTGAGGAAGTGTTGCTTTGCCTCAGTCATATGCTCAGCAGACACTAGAGCCTGTTTATGCTGGGTGTACAATGATCGTAAGAATGGTTTGTCATAAGTGGATGGCATAAAATTTACTTTGCGACTTCGTTTAAATTGGAATGATTCCGGACATTCCCTGAGTTTCTGTTCCTGTGCGAATTGTCCATGTCTGTAAAAAATGTGATGGCTTTCCACTCTATGAAAGGATTCAAATCATCAGCCAACTCTTTTGTTTTTATTCTTCTAATAATCCACCTCAGTCATGTCTGTGCTTATTAAAAGTGTCTATTGAAATACACCAAAGAACAAACTAATTTTAACAAACAACTTAGACTGCAAGTGTTTTAAAATAAGTGGAATTTTTTTGTTGTTTCTTTTGCTCTCTCTCCTCCTCTCATTCTCTCTCACGCATACACAAATGCAGGGAAGCAAAGCAGACGAGGAGAACTGAGACAAGCTCAACTAGACCAGAGACACTGAGAACAAAAGGGACATGACTGACTGCAGAGACTTGTTCCTTGATTTTAAAAGTTTATAATGTCTGCTTTTTTATAATGTCTCTGTTAAACTGATCAAGTTTGCGGACGACACCACCCTCATCGGACTCATCTCTGATGGTGATGAGTCTGTCTACAGGAGGGAGGTAGACCGGCTGGTGTCCTGGTGCAGCAGCAACAACCTGGAGCTCAACGCTCAGAAGACAGTGGAGATGATCGTGGACTTCAGGAAAGTCACAGCCCCCTCACACCCCCTCGCCCTGACAGACTCTCCATCACCACTGTGGACTCCATCCGCTTCCTCGGCACCACCATCACACAGGACCTGAAGTGGGAGCCGTCCATCAGCTCCCTGATCAAAAAGGCCCAGCAGAGGATGTACTTCCTGCGGCAGCTGAAGAAAGCCAAGCTGCCGGTCCAGATGATGGTGCAGTTTTACACGGCCATCATTGAGTCCATCCTCACCTCCTCCATCACCGTGTGGTACGCTGGAGCCACAGTCAGGGACAGACACAGACTGCAGCGCATAGTGCGCTCTGCTGAGAAAGTGATTGGTTGCAGCCTTCCATCTCTCCATGACCTGTACGTCTCCAGGACTCGGGGGCGTGCAGGTCGGATAGCAGCTGACCCTTCTCACCCTGGACACAGACTTTTTGAGCCACTCCCCTCGGGCAGGAGGTTACGGTCCATCCGGACCAGAACCTCACGTCAAAAGAACAGTTTCTTTCCTTCTGCTGTAGGACTCATGAACACTCCATAAACCTGCGACTCTGTTGATCTCCTGCATTGTCACTTTAACAGTCACATCATCACCTGTCACTTTATTCATTCGTTCATTTATTCATTATGTTAGTATTATCTTACCTCTTGCACTGACAGATTGCACTGTTGTTTTGACTGTTCTGATTAATGTGTATATTTTTATTGCCTAATTTTTATTGGCCTATTTTTGCATGCCCTTATACTTGATTTTATATATCTTAAATATTTTTACTATATTTGATATTTTTTACTAGATTCTTTATCTTTATTTGTGTTTTCTGTGTTATATGTTGCACATTAGCACCGCAGCAAGTTCCTAGTCTGTGAATTCTGTTTGTTCACTGACAAAGGCAATAAAATTCTTTCTGATTCTGATTCTGATTTATTACAGTAAGGTGGGGTAGGTGATTTTCACAATTTAGATTTTAAATCTGGCAACTTTCTCTTATAAACCCTTCAATATATTGTTAATAGCAATATGTATTAAATTTTGGTTGCAATTTTGACTTAAAACCCTCTTTTTTTCTCTTTTGGTAGCTTGGTAGAGAGGGCCATCCAAGCTCAGCCACACAGAACGCTGCATTCTGCTCCTGATTAAAACTAAAATTCTTTATTATTGTTGCATGTATTATTAGCTTTTTGGTGGAAAACACAAAGTTTATTTATTTACAACTAAAAAAGTTAACTACCCCAACTTTAAGACTCATATTTATAGAGAAATCAGCTGAATAAGAACACAAACTTAGACGTGTCTAAATGTAGAGTTACCATGGGAATATGAGAACACAACCAGACTTTTATCATTACCATCACTACCTGCCCTTATGAAATAAAATCTGCGATCCCGACCTGTGAGTCCAAAGACAATGGCAGCACTTGACATGTGTGTACTTCTTAATGCGGTGCGTACTTGTGTAACCATGGCGACACGCACTGTGTCTGAGGAGACACCAGGTGTTCTCTGTACATGCAAATGTAAACGAGAAATTCTCACTTTTTATTCCTGTATTTGTTGTTTTTTCCTCCCCATTGAGGAAACAAATCGTTCACCTCCGTGAGTCGACTCTCATTGTGCACAGTGAGGAGTCCTTCAGAAAAATTGTTTCGTTCACGAATGTCACATCACTAGTAAAAATGTACAAGGCTTGTCTCGAGTTATATCTCATGTACATCACCAAACTCAGGCAACCTCAGGTAATTCCAGTCTCGTGTGAATGTGTTGTGTGCAAAGCCTCTATGTCAGACTGATGATCTGTATTCAAAACAAACCCCATCACCTAAGATCACGGTCAGAAATGAGAGGTTTTGGTTTGTGTCATTGCATTTTTTGGGGGTCAGAAAACCTAAGTTGCGCATGGAAGATCTCACAGCCCCAAACGCAGGTGCAGAGGCAGATGGCAGAAAAGGACTGGTTCACTTTGTTCATGAAGCGAAACTGCAAACCTGTCAGTGAGATCTACAGAGACCGGCAGTTTAGCACCAGCCAGATTTTACTGTACAAACAGCCCATGAATACATTCCATTTGGAAGGGAGCAACATTAGTATGGGCTGGTGATGAAACTGGAGTCAACTGTAACGCAAACAAAATGTGTGCTTCCCAGTGTTAATGTTGAATCAAATTGACCAAAATCAACATGTCATGATCTCTTTGGGTGTTTGCATGTTCTCCCTGTGTTTCCTCCCTGAGTTCTCTATGGCTTCCTCCCAACTGCAAACACATGCATGTAAAGGTCAATTGGCAATGACACAATAATAGACCGGATGGCCCGTTGTGTTTGTGTGCTGCGCTCACGTGTGTGTCCTTTTCTGTTGCCCCGCCCACTTTTGCCCCCTTCTACTATGGATCAGCAATTTCCTTATTTTGTCATTTAGAGAAATAGAACCAGATACTCTGGAAAATAGAAAAAATGTCACTAGTAAATTATAATATAAAGTGAGTTATTTTGGTTAAATGTTAATGTGAACAGTAGGTTAACATTTTGCAGTTTGTCTGGATTCTGAATCACACCAACCACTAAAGCTTTATTCACATATTTGCCTGTTTAAACTTTAAATAACCCAACCTATCTGTTTTTTTTGTTTTTTTTACATGACTTTGCACAGGTCTAATTGAGGCTTATACAGTATTTACTTGTTTTTGCAGAGTTTATACTGGTAAACAACAATTTTTTGGAGAAAGATCTGTGGTCAACAGCAGTAATAATTTAGTTCAAATATGAGGTTAAAATAAATGGTAATTATAAATGGTCTCTATTTATATAGCACTTTTCCACCTTACAAGGCACTCAAAGCTGCAGAGTCATTATGAATTCATTTCTAAATATTTTACAGATTGAAAACATGAGGACATCTGACTTTTGGTGAATAACAAAACTTGTTGTAGCCAAATTATTGTGGCCAACAACAACAACAACAACAACAACAACAACAGCAACAACAAGCTATTAAAAATTCCATGCTATCATCTCACTTGCAGTGCTACCAACTGTTGATTACCATGGTAACAGTGAGGAATGGGCTTGAGAACGTCAGCTTCCCTTTGACTGGCATCAACAGCAAACAAACAGCTGTAGGTTGGACAGCACAGCGTGAGCAGGTAGGACTTTGTGGTATTTCATGTTTCCTCATTCTTTTCTCTTTGTTTTTCTCTGCCTGCTCTTCTCTTCACTCTATTTCTATCTCTCTTTTGAGCCTGTGCAAAACTCGTGAGAACTTATGCTGACAATTCTAAGACATGAGCTTTTGGTTTGCACTTATAGATTGTGCGCATAGTTTGCGCTTGTATCTCGCAGTTAAAGTTTGTATAAATCAACACAGTCTCACATGAAAGCGTACATCTACCACAACACAAAAACTGTCCTTATGTTACGTCACACATACAGCACGATATGAAAGTGTAAAAATGGCATAATATTTCACAGGGTAAAAAGTTGGTTGAAGCCACTTGGGTACGTTTTCTTTAGGTTTAACAGGTAAGTTACTCATGCGACACAAGCCATATTGTGAACAACTGTGAAGCTGTGAAATCGAGCTAATCTTATGCAGTTTACATGTCCTGTAATGCCATGGTATAGGTACACTTTCTTGTGAGATCGAGTGGAAAGCCCGCACGTGTAGATGGAAACAGACAGGGCTTTGGAATTGACTTCCACTGCCTCAGAGATCAACCGTTCGATCATGATCAACGGGTTGGACACCACTGATTACTTTTTTTACAGACATGGATGATTTGCGCAAAATGAGAAACTCAGACGACATCCGTAATTATTATAGTTTACTCAATGTAAACATTATTGCATACGAAGATGATCAAAAGCCAGATAAAAGTCTGTTGACAAGAAAACAGGTGGAGAAATGAATAAACTGCACATGCCAAGCTTCTATCTGGCTTTGCTACTGGTGCTATTCTGAACTGAGACATTTTGCTGTCTCACAAAATATGTTGAACAATGCATTTGAATTTTTTGAGCAGTGTCAGCCTCCTCCACAGCCTTTTCACAGCCCTGACAATGTATTTCAAACCCAGCAGACACAAATATAGCCAAAAAGAACAGGTGGTGTTGCTGTTTTATGTCACATTCCTCTCTCAAAGCCAGTGTTTGAGAATGCAAATGGTTCCCGGAAAGAGACAAGGACGTAATTTGAACTCCCAAACAGACAAAAACTGTCAAGGAAATTTGGCAAAAAAGAGTGTTGGAATTGTTTAAGGTTTTATGTTGCAATATAAGAAGCTCTTCGGCTGAGAATGAAGAATAAATCTTGGTTATGAAATATTCACTCAGTCTGTGGTTGGGTTTGATTCTAGCTTAGAGAAAAGCCAATGGAAATGGAAAATATAAATGTGCAATGTCTCCATTTAAACAACTTTACAATGACAATCACAAACATTAAGCTTGTCATTTTAGAACATGCTTGGATAAGAAATGTTCTAGTTAAGGAGAAAATGCTTTTAACTTTTATAGGACCAATTTTCTCTTTCTCCTCACACCGATCCCTTGTGGCTTAAGTATTGGACATTACCGCAGACAGAGTATATTTTGGGCTAACTGGGACAGGCCACTTGTTCACAACAAACAAAACTTTTTAGACAAATGACTTCAAACACAGTATTGCATTGAGAATTGTGTAATCTAACACCTAATGTTGTGAGGAAAACTTTAGGTAAACGTGGATTAAAGTTTGGGTAATCTACTTTTCCTCTTACAATATACAGACCAAGTCCTCGCGCCAAGTAAACCAAAATAATGAAACGTGAGCTCAACAGGCAGATCAGTGCAGTGTTTGGTGTGCAGTGGTCATTGTATTCCCCTTACAATCGGGGTTCATTTTTGTACAATTGTCTTTAAAAATACCTCTCCAAATTAAAATCATTGATGTTATTGAAGTATTAGGAATATTTACTAATGTTTGATGTGTAAAGGTAATACTTTCTAGTTTTACCCACAGCAATCGGAATCACCTCAAATATTATTGGAAAAAAGGTACACACCTTGGAACACCCACTAAAAGTATTTTTTTTTTTTTCTATCCTCGCCTAAATTTTTTAGAGATATATGAGTTGCCTATAGCTTCTGTTGATAGCTGTGACCTAAAATACACCATCTTTTCATACAATAAGTTGTTGATTACTCAGATTTCAAATTTGAGATCAATAGCTGTAAATATACAGTTTTTACACCACTTTGTTTTATACTTTAGCCAGGCGTTTTTTTAGTAGGGCCATCCTTTATCCAAACCTATCCAAACCTATTCAAATGGGAGACATTCAGAAAATGTCTAATAACTTTTGACTCATTCAACCTACAGACATTGAGGGCTCTACTAAAAGCTTAGAACTAGAGGAATCCATTCATGCACACTTGATCACTATATTATGTCAACCAAAAATAAACCGAACAAGTGTTGAAAATGAAATTAGGTATTCACACATTTAACACTGCACACTGCCTAAAATAAATAAATAAATAAATAAATAAATAAATAAATAAATAAATAAATAAATAAATAAATAAATTAATAAAATAAAATACACACATCGTTACACACATATTTACAAGTAAGAGGGTGAAGGCTAATTGTCAGTATGCCACTGATTGTAGCAGTCCCTAGCATGAATAAAACACAATGAGACATCACAGGTAGAGCATTTCAGTGGCTTGCACACTGATCCTTGTACAAAATGTAGACATTGACGATAGCTATGTCCACCAAGTGATAAAAGCACATTTTATACCACTTTTTGGTTTTGTTGAGCACTTTGTACTGTAGTATCCAATCAGTGTATCTGAAAAATCAACTCCTCCCATGTGCCTAAAAAAAATAGCAATATGCAAATCAATACCAGCACAAAGAATGTCTGTATATACTGTATACATACAGGAATGGCTACATATTTTTTGACTGAGCGACCGTCATTGTCTTTCATCCTGCGCTCCACAGTCTCTTTGCCATGAGCTGTATGGATAGTGGAACAAACAAACACATCGCATGTATCCCTTCTCTGGACAAACAACAATGGTTCGTCTCAAATCCACTTGATGGTGCCACGTGGAGCTTTGAAGTCCATGGTGTTATTTGTAGTTTTAGGGTACCCTTAACGATTTGTGTGAATGGTGCCACAGGCGGAGATCTTCTGCTGCAGCAGTTCTTTGAACAGAAGTGGACTTGTATAAAAGTTGTCAACATACAACTTGAACCCTGTGCCCAGCAGAGAGGTGTTCACCAAACTCAGACAGTCATAGCTGAGTCCGTTGTGGTTAGCCTGCATGTTTCATGGCTTCATATACAAAAAAGTCACATGTATAACCTTTTATGGAGTCTGCCAGAACAAACAGTTTGTATCCCCACCGGACAGGCTTGCTTTTGAGGTACTTTTTGAAGGAAATTTGTATTTTTGACCCACCATACGCTCATCAATTGAAATGTGCTGGTTACGCTGGTAATTTTGCCGGCATGCATCCCTAATTTCTGTGTACAGGGTCTTGATCTTCCTAAGGCGATCATAATCTGCAATGCCTCTCTTATTTTCATTTTCTAGATTATAGTGAGGATTACTAAGGTGTAGAGCACGAACAATAGCAAGAAATCTGACTTTGGAAACGGAAGTGTGTATAGCCTCCCTCTTCTCCAATAATCAGTAAATGATTTGCTTTCACAAGCCCCATGTATATGACAATAGAAAAGAAAACAGTTCTTCTAGTGAAATGTCTTTCCAGGATTTATATGTGGCTCTACCATGAAAATTTGTGTTTCGCACAAGTGTCAGTAAAACTGCAGCTGTGAAAAATTGCTGCAAAAGTTTAGAACTGTATTTGATGGAGAAATTAGCTGTGAGCCAGGAATACGTGAAGGTCGAAAAGGTGGGAGGGTAGGGGTGATATCTGGATCCTGGGTGTCATTCCTGCTCGCCATTGGTACTGATTCCACGTCCATGTCCTCGTCCTCTGCCCCTACCCCTTCCAGTGCCTCGATCTTCCTCTGCCTCTTTTTGTCTCCACTCAAGATATTTTGGAAGAACCTGGTTGTGGCTCTGGCTCAGAAAAGTGTGATGATTCTCTAAAATGCAAAAACAACATACAAAATGTAAAAATATTGCAGTAAATGAATTGAAACTGCAGACTGCAAAGACACATGACACCATTTCCTACAGGTACTGCATCTCCAACCTGATTGTAAACTAGCACCTCTTCTCCCACAAGTCCGAAGATCATTTTTGCACAAATTAAAACTTTGTTTAATAAAAAAAAATAATTTAGCAACAGACATTCCAACAATATTTATCATTAGTCATTTGCTCGTCTTCTTTTTCAGCATGGACCTCAGGAGATTCAACTTCTGGCTCCCAGTTTGGGTCAGCCGTATTAGGGTCACAGTGTACAAAAAAAAAAAAAAAAATCCAGTATTTCTAGTTCGCTGGGTCTTATTTACACACAGTTATGGCACAAGTCATTTTTTTTTTTTTTTTAATGTTTCTAAAATGTGTATTTTTTATCATTTTAGGGTTAGGGATTTTACTTTTTGTTCAAATATAACACCAAATGTGCAAATAAAATTAGACTTACACATCCAGAAGGGCATCCTTGCCTTCTAAAAACAGCGCATCCTCTGTCGTCTGTCGTGTCACTCTCAACTTCGGACTCCTCCAGTTCAGAAACATCACTATCTCGGCTGGTGCATATTTCTGCGGCCTCCACACTTGTGAACTTTCCCTTCTCGATCCTTTTAGACATTTTTACAACGGCAAAACACGCCAAACTAAACAAACAAGACACATGGCGCATGACGCACAGTTTACGCACGGACAATGGTCTCCCTTGACGCAGCTGTCTCTCATCAAACTTATTGTGACAAGCCTAACAATCTATATATCGCCGTGCTCATCTCCTCATTGGCTGTTCGCCTTTAGCGTCACTCGCAGCGTGTAACCGCACCTGTTGACTTAGCAAGAGCGGAACTTGTGCGTAATGGCGACCTGTACGTAACACTTGATTGGCCTTTCATGGATCTAAAGCCGCCCAGACCTCTCCGTTTTGACCAATCTGACTGTCAATCAAAAGTTTCCCTGTTGGCGAAGCTGCTGTAGCCAGGATTTTGCGAGGAGAGATATATTTTGTTTGGTTTAGTTAAAGATACAGTGCAGTCGCAAGCTAGGAGGACTTTTGCTACCTTCATGGATCTAACTAATTGTTTTGGACTAAATTGTTTTACTGGATTTTATTCGCTGGATTCTTACGAACAAATTGAGACAAAGCTTATTGGAAAATACTGATGTTTGACCTTTCCAGATCCTTCAAAGGTAAGCAAAGCAAAAAAGATTGATTTGTACTTTTATGTATAAAAGCTCTGTGTGTTGCATAACCAAAAAGACAACATTGTAAGGTTTCATTTGTAGATTGCTATGGTGCGCATTGGGGGTGTGCAGCATGTTGTAAGAGAGTAGGCTGGGCCTGCGCATGAGCCGCCCACGGCGTAAGGGGTTATATTTTGAGTAATGCTGAGCTGAAAGTAAAATGTCTTGCTTTGCAGAGCTCATTCATTCATTCATTCATTCATTCATGAATGAATGAATGAATGATTTGCAGAGCTGCTCTACTCTAAATTATGATATGAGTTTTGGATAATGACTGAAAGGACAAGATCCATACACTGACTCGAGGCGAGTTCTGTTCGAGACAAGTGCAAGTTTCTTGCACGCCAGCTCCAGTCCACTGTGGTCTGCAGATTCATGCAGTTTCCCACGAGAATGCTTGTATTATGACTTGAAGTCACATCAGACCAATGCAACGGTCAGAAAAAATAGACTCTCTGCGGATTCCCCGTGCAACTCTTGTGTGTGCACTTGCACTGCTTTCTGAAGTCTGTGTGCAAGGGCACAATTGTTTGAAGCACTTTTTAAAGTTTTGTGTGAGGTGCACGAATCACGACTCGCACCAAACTTGCAGCAGGGGTTGAACACAAGCAGAGCTGTTTTAAAGTTTATTCTCTGAGCCACTGGAAGCCAGTGCAAAGACCTACAGGACTAACAGAGATGTCAATAATTAATGTAAAAAAAATAAATAAAATAAAAACAAAACTCTCTCTATGACATTAAACATTGCATTTTCAGGCGACTAGTTCTTCCAATGCTGACTTTCAGTATGTTTCTTAAGTCTTTCAAATGGACGTCTACTGCTCTATGCCCATACATGTGTGCACCATATTGCCATTATTTCCGTTAGACTGTCTTGCTCCTTCTCTGCTGCTGTAACAGACATCCCAATTTAGCCTCCCTGACTCAGAGCTTGTCATCCTGTTGTTGGGCCTGATTTAGCTGGATTACCACTATACATCCCTCAGACTTATCCCCTCCTATGAACCCTTCCGTCACGTACATTCACCCATACTTTGGCTTCTCTGCCTTGTAGCTTGTCTTTTGGCTGCCTCGCTGTCAACCCTGTCATACTCCCACAATCCTTTGCAAGTGTAGCGCCACAAAACCCCAATGAATTCATCACCTTAGTGTCATTTTATCTCCAGCGGCAGACTACCTTTCTGTACAAAGACTATGCCGGTTTCTCTCTTTTTCTCTGTAATAATAAAAGCACGGTTTCAATGTTATCAGAAAAATGATTCACGCCGCCACATGTTGAAAACGACTTCTCTCTCTTCTTTCTTTTAACCAAGCCGGTTTGCCCAATTAGCAATCCTTAAACCTTTTGTATGAATCGGACAAAGGGAAAAAAGGGTTTTAAATGGGTTGATTATGTGGCGGTAATTACGAGAATTTCAAAAGCACATCTTGTAGCTTCTGCCTTTGACAAAGTGGATTAAAACTAAGCAGGGACATAGAGGATTGTAATTAAAATAGTGCACTTTGGGGTTGTGGGTCGAGGCTTTTCAGATCAAGTCATAATGAGGCAAAAGGGCAGCCGCACATGTATTACTCACATCCAAGCTATTACGCAGACTTGTTTAAAGCAGATTCAATTAAAATGCTGTCGGTCGCTGCTGGTTTTATCTGCGGCTCTATGACATAAGTGTCGCGTTGAAGGAGATGAGGGCCCGCAGTGTAATGAACAGACATTAAAAAATTCTATGGAAGATTTTATATGGCTTTAAAAACCACACAGCTCACGGGTATTTTCACAATCCAAGAAAGTCTCTTCTCAAGGTAATCAAAGGGATCAAATCATGACAGACATGTTAGTCATTCAGAGGTGTTTCCAGGTCTGCATTTTTTAAGAGCTGCCACAAGTAGAAACAAATGTGTCATTGCAAGTTGGGATTGCAATGACACATTCTCATATTCAGGATCACCAGAGCTCCATCAAGCTACAATTTGAGAAAATCAGGTTAGAACATTTGGGGAAAGTTGATAATCTCATAAACAAAAGGGAGATTAGAGCAGAGGTTCTCAAAAGGGGGTGGTGTGATACAAGGTGCTGCAGGAATCTGTTGAGTTTCATAGATTTTTTTTTTTTTTTTATTAAAGGTTTTGGTAACACTTTATAATAATATCCAGATACAAACCAAGGTTTTCATATAGACGAGACTCTTTGTCTAACTCAAAAACATTTACATGACTACAACTTTTCTTTTTTTCTTTACCACATCTTATTTTAGAGAGGCTTTGTGTCTCTGTGCCATAGCAGAGCTCATTAGCAACATATTGTGTCTTTGAAGAAGTGTTTTGAACACCCAATAATATTCTATGAAACTGGAACATCAATTGATGCTCTTTTTGTGCAAACCTGCCTTCTATCTGCAATGAAAAGACCTGAAACATATGGCAAAATAAACATGTGAAAACAAAAACTCCATGCAGCACATATCAGTGTAACACACAAATTGTCACAGTGATCTTTGGAGCTTTAACATTTAGAATGCAGCATAAACAGAAGTCCTGTCCTGACAAAACAATCTTAAAGTTTTCCTAAAATTGTACCAAAAAAATGCAATAAAGGTTTACAATCCTCAATAGCTAAAAATTATTTTCACTCTAATAACAAATATTAAAGACAGAAAATAAAGAAAGGGCAAGTACCTTTAGAGGTGGCCCGGTGCTTTTTATTCAGAATCTATTGTACAGGTTTGATCACTGAAACCTGGCAACCCTGAAACCCAGCAGCCTTGATGTTTGTTACGAATGGAACGAACTGTTTAGATATCAGAACAGTTCAAGGGTCTCGTTTAGCGTTTTCTCATGTCCAAATAAGCAAAGAGGAGCAAAACCGAATACAACTGAGATTCACACAGATATTATAAACGTAAAGTCTGAGCTGGTGCATGATGGTTTTGTGGAAGATGTTATATGTACATTTTAATGGTAAATGGGGTCTAAACTGTTCACAAATCACAGTTTTTCTCTTTTTTTTAGACACAATTTAGCACCTGCCAGATTAACTGATGAAAAGCAAAGGTCAAAACAGAAACATGGATTCAAAGCCTTTTTGGAAATGTGTTATTACAGAGTTTCTTCCGTGGCCTGAATCCTCTGGTGTCCTTGTGACATTCTTAAGCACCTCGTCTTTCTAAAGCTGAGAATGCTCTGTAGTGAAGGTTGAGGCAGGTGCTATTGCCACAGTCTGAGTGAGCCATTCAAATAGAAAAACTGTCCCCAGTCACTCCAACCAGCACTTTGAACATGTACGTCAAGACGCTTCAGTCTCAGAGTCATTGTAGAAATGTATATAGAACATTATAATGACATTATTGAAAAGTGTTCATAGGGCTGGGCCATAAATATTATCTGTGTTTTTTTTTTTTTTTTTTTTTTTTTTTTTTTTTTTTTTTTTTTCACAATACGTGTTTTTTTTAGGCACAGAGGCTTAGCTGTGGAGCAATCTATTCAAAAAGCGCATTTAAATAATTTACATTTGGAAATGTCTGGATTGTTACAGCAAGCCCTCAGTCGTTCAACTAACAGCCCAGCCCTACGTGCAAATGTAGAGCCACAATGGCATAATCAGTGACATCAACGGCATCAAAGTGGAAATGATGTTCATGTGAGCACACCTCATGTCCTCACATCAGAAAGGACTGTCCGTGAATGCAGTGTGTTAGACTGTAGATGTGCTCATCACATCACCACAAGCTGTAAGCAACACAGTTTTCTATCAGTTACCCATCACACACACCAGACAGGAGCTATGGGCTGTGTAACAATGATCTTCTGTATTACAGTCTCTTGCATGAGCTGTTGATCTGTGTGAAAGCCTTATGTGAAACCTGATACCATGTTAAGCATAATTTTCAGTAATTTTCAATTACAATATTATATAAATTAAAATTAAAACAAAATAAAAATTAATAGAAGGCACAGTGGCAGCGTGAGTGCGCTTTGGCTCACAGCAAGAAGGTTGCGCGTTCGGCTCCCGCAAGGCCCGACCTTTCTTTGGGGAGTTTGCATGTTCTTCTTTGGAAAACATCTTTGTGTAAATGTTCTATATAAATATGCCATTTATTCATTCATTAAACAAAAAAAAAATAATAAATAGTAATAATAATACTTTAGATAACCAATTAATTGAAAAAAAAAGTTATTAAATAAATAATTGATAGATTAATCTCTAAGAAAATAATTGTACATGTTTTATATCACTCTCAAATAAGTGGTTCTTAACCTGGGACTTCCATGGGGTCATATTGTAACCCCATGGATGCCCCAATAATATATCTGAAGGTTCCCTGTTTATAAAATTGATTCTTGAACAATAGAAGACAGATTGTCCTGCCTCCCAAACACATTTATCTAGACCAATGTCTTCAAAATAACATGAGGCAAAAGACTACATTAGTAGTAGTTGTGAATGTTGACAGTTGAATTAAAGTAGTGTAAAATGCTTCTAAGCATGCCATGATCAAGAATTATAAAAACAGTTGTATATTCAATAAGTTGTTTTGCAAAAATCAGGTAAAGCTTTTTTAAGACTTACTGGATTGAACTGCATGGACTTAAAATGCATGCTTTTATTTCAGGACCCGGAGCATATTTACAATCTTGAAACACTGGTAGCCTTTTACAGCTGCCATCTGATAGTATTTCACAGGATCTCGCTCTGCCGCACACCTGGCCTAAGAGCAGAAATAAGCCTCAGAATATATGTATCTGTTCTGCCCTCTTCTCCATATTTCGCTGCATTTCCTCATTTTTTCTTGCGGCGCGCAGGACACTCCCACCCACATGCACATTCAGTCCCTGCTCCGGCGCTGGCCCCGGATCGTCCATCATCTCGGGGATCCAGAGGAGAGAGAGGGAGAGGTGAGGAGAGGGCTTAGAGGAGTCGAGCGAAGCATCCATCACAGCGGCAGAGTCTCAGTCACCTCTCAGTGACATCACAGCAGCTGAAGGCACAACTCTGCTATGGCAGCGAAAATTAGGTGAACACAAGTCCCAAGTATTTACATGTGTGCAGAGACTTTATGTTTTCAGAAGTGCAATGTTATAATTTGTCAGTGACTGCATTTACATTTGTGTGTGTGTGAAGTCAATGGGCTAAGGTTTATGTTTAGGTTTTTCCAAATATTACAATGACATGCTCGAGCAAGTACAGGTGCTTTTGTTTGCAAAAAAAGATTTGGTAACACTTTATTTTAGGGTACACATATTAACAACTAACTAGCTGTTAATTAGCATGTTTGTAAGTGGTTAAGTTGTTATTTGTTACTTTTTAATTACTACTTATTCAGTCTTTATTAATGGCTTATTCTGCAAGACCTTATTCTGGGGATAGTTAGACACTTACTAACACATTTCTAATAATAAACTGCTTATTCACACTTATTAGTATGTTGTTATAACATTATTGAACAAAAATTATGACCATAACCGGCATATTAGGTGTTAATATGTGTACCCTAAAATAAAGTGTTACCAAAGATTTATTAGGGGATAGGGAGGTTACAACCCCCCAAAATTCAGACCCATTATTTTCAACTGTCTCAGTTTTTCAGTCCATGTCTTTTCATAAAGGCAATGCAATGTTAAGGTTTATATATTGTTGGTTGTTTGTTGCTTTGGACTTTAATGAAAATGAAATAATACCTCCGACCACATCGAACTTTATCATCAGGTTTGGTGATCTCAGAACATTGCTGGACTAAACTGTGTCACCGATAACTTAAACGATGAGGACAGTTTTGTAGTGAGTAACAATGTAAAATAGTGTTTGTGTCTATATGGGCTCATGTAGAATGAATTGCAAATTAGGGATTTGTGACCTAGAAGACAGTTTTGTTTTATTTTTCCCTTAATAAGTTAATTATTCTTATTATTTTTTATTGTTGAAAGTCTGAGGTTGCTTGTTTTATTGTATTGTATCATTATTATTATTATTATTTTCTTAAAATTCTTCTTGCTCTCTGAAAATCTTGAAACTCTGTAAACTCACCTGGCACAACGAGTCTGTTCTCACAGATGTGTGCTTCTATATCACACAATTGTAAATAGTGTCTCATAGGAATGCAATTTTTATTATTTGCTATTTCGCATGTCCTAATGTTAGGTCTAGGGTTGACCAAACCAACACAGTCTCACAAGAAAGCGCACATATATCATGACACAAAAAAGCGTATTATGAGCACAATTTCATATATTTTTTCCATACTCATGTTACGTATATGTGTCTGCTTTCTTGTGAGATCGAGTTGGTGTGTGGAGGAATTAGCTTCATAAATATAGAACGTCAGAGCTCACACTTAGGGATGCACAAAGGCAAAATTATTTTCACTATCTGTGCTGAAGTGTACATGATGTAAGTCATTTTCTTTGAAAAAACGGCGTATAGTGCCTTTAAGCTTATCACATTAGAAAGCAGTACACTTGCTTCTTTTATGGACCAATATTTGTTGAAATATCGGTCGGTCAATTACAAGGTGATGCTTGTTGCTGTTACAATGCAAAACTCTTTTTAGCTACACTCCTCTGCAAAATAGATCCACCTTGATTTCATACCATGGAGCATTCAGGAATATATAAAAAAAAAAACAAAACAAACATATATATCTCCATGGACACGAGCAGGTTACATTAGATAAATCTATTTCAATTATGCACCTGACCATTACTGAAATACATTGACCACATTAGAAAAGAGTCGCTTGTGTTTCAAATGTCCCTGAGTCTGAATGACCAATCATGCTGCAGTATTATTAGCACAGTTTCATCTGTTAGAAGAGCAAACAGAAGCAGAACTCCATGGTTACAAAGAGGACACATAAATAGAGCAGATAACTTGACCTTGCTGCGAGGAAGAACTCAAATCTGCACTGTAAAACGGAAAACATGCTGCAGAATCTGGATGAAATGCCTATTGATGTGAGCACAAAGACATACAGTAGCATTAAAATGTAATGCCAGGTCTCCTATAACAAACTGCCTTAATACTGAATAAAGCAACAACTCTAAACATAAGGTACAGTATATGTCCATATGTTTAATTCAGAGATTATATATAGACCGGTTCACACATTTAAATTTTTATGACTAAGTTTGCTAAGATAGACCCATTGGTAGAAAGCAATTATAGTTTTGTAAGGTAGAAGCCACATTTATGCTGCCACAGATCAAGTAATTTATGATAAAACAAACCCAAAACACAATAAATGCATAAGTCATGATTGAAGCAAACGGTTGTTGTCAAAAATCAAGGCATATCTATCGCCATTTACAGAAAAAAAAAAAAAAAAGAAAAAATTCAGGTCTCATTTATTTTGTGCGAATGCCTGTAAGAAACTCAGACATGGTCCGGGGTTGAATATTATCCTGTGCAAATAGGACATAAGATATTGTACTCGACAAATATGACTTTTCCATTAGTACCTGCTTGACCTTACTCTTCTTGGCGCGACTCAGCCCTGGTGCAGACCTTTCTATTTGGGAATGATCCCTGGGGCCAGGTACTTTTTAGGATCTCCTTTACCCTAGGGACAAAGTGAGCCGAGTAGATACTAAACCTGATGTCAGATCGAACTACGCTGCATGTCACAGCAATTCACATCTTACTTTTATCAAGTGTTTGAGGCTATGTTTAAGCCTGCACAAACTAGTCGAACAATTTACATCTTTCTTTTATTAAGCAGATTGTATGCATCATGTACAATTTGTCCAAAGAAATCTTCTTAGACTTTTATGCCTGTTGTTCTAATGTTTCTGCCACGCTTGTGTATGATCGCCAGTCTTTACTGAACATTCGAGCATCACATGAAACTTTTTTAAAGCGCAGTTGTGTATATCAGTTTTATCCTCCTCCGCCACTGTTGGCCTCAGTACCGGCTTACCTGCGCGTCACACCATTTGCTGAGCCCAGGAGGAAACGCTCTCGCAGAAGAAGAAAGCGAGGAGGTGTCTTGGTAAAAATCAGGGCTTACCTGCGTTCCGGAGCTAAGCACGCGTGTCCCACCCATGGATCCTTGGGGTCTGCTGCTCTACCGAGGGAGCGTTGGCTCATTCCTGTACAGCTGTCTGGATGTCGAGCCGGGGACGCGTTGGTGCAGGATTCTCCGCCTGTGGAGTGGTCGCTCGCTTCCCAGATGCGCCTCCGCAGCAGTCGAGCTAGTCATCGTGGTGTAAACCAGGAAAACCTCCGCATGCTAGCTCGTGGCTGCTCACCAAACGATGAGGATATTCTTCGAATGGCCCTGCTAAATGTCAGATCGCTGACAGGCAAGACCTTCGTACTCAATGACTTTTTTGCGTCGCGGCATTTGGATTTTATGTACCTAACGGAGACATGGCTACGTCCTGGTGAGTGTTCGGCGTTTTCTGAACTCCTTCCCCCAGGCTGCTCGTTTCTTAACTCTCCTCGTACCTCTGGCAAAGGTGGAGGGCTTGCCTCTGTGTTTAAATCCAGCTTTAAATGCCGTCAGTGTCCATCTAAGACCCTTTCCACCTTTGAGCTGCAACTGTTCGAGCTCCAATGTGATGTTACTGTCCAGTGCGCGCTCATTTATCGCCCACCAAAAATTAGTAAAGACTTTATTGGTGATTTCTCCAATCTTGTGTCAGAAATGGCTTTGAATTATGACCATTTCCTTATTGTCGGTGACTTTAACATTCACGTCTGTTGTGACGGGAAACCTCTTGTCAAGGACTTCAAAGCTGTTGTGGATTCTTTTAATCTTACGCAGTGGGTTAACGGTCCGACACACGAAAGGGGACACATACTTGACCTCGTTTTATCATACGGGTTAAATGTGTGCATTGAGGATCTTTGCAGCACACAGATATCGGATCATTTGCCCGTTTTGTTTAAAGTTAAGTTGCCTGGCTCTTTGGTACAGCCGTGCGCACTTACGCGCACCCGGCGCATAATAAACGCTGACACGGCACAGAAGTTCTCTAGCGCATTTGTTTCTTTTTTGCCTACGCTGGACATGTTTTGCGCTTCGACTGTCGATGAGTTGATTCAGACATTTGATTCCTCCTGCACCAGTGTTCTGGACTGTGTCGCTCCGTTTAAAGCTTGGAGTCCAAAGACTGTTTCTGAGCCATGGTTAAACGATCATACACGTGCGCTCAGACGTGAATCCAGACGCGCAGAGAGGAGGTGGAAAAAGGACAGGCTCCATGTTTCACTGGGCATTTTAAGAGAAAGTTTGAGAAAATATCAGAAAGCTGTTGGGTGTGCCAAAGCTGAGTACATGTCTAATTTGATAACAACAAATAGTCACAGACCCCAAGTACTTTTTAATACTTTAAATCGTCTTGTGAACCCTGTTAAGTCTACCCTCACTGAACAATCTCAGTTCTTGTGTGAGAGATTTTGTTCATTTTTTGTGGATAAAATAAATTCAGTCAGGGATTCAGCTCAGCGTTGTTCAGCTTTTGATCCTTCTGTCTGTATTGAAAGTAATGTGTTTTTTGAGCATTTTGAACATGTGTCAGTCAGTGAACTGTTAAATGTTGTTTCTCAGCTGAAACCTTCTGATTGTGGATGTGACTGTATTCCTGTCAAACTCCTTAAAGATGCTTTTGATGTGGTTGGTCCTTATGTCATGAAAATTATCAATTTTTCTCTGAATTCAGGCTGTGTCCCAAGTGCTTTCAAGCATGCTATTGTCCAACCATTACTTAAAAAACACAATTTGGATTCTGAGGTGTTGGCAAATTTTAGACCGATTTCTAAACTGCCTTTTTTATCTAAAGTGTTGGAAAAAATTGTCTATGTGCAAATCCAATCACATCTGGAGGATAATTGTATTTTAGAAAAATTTCAGTCTGGCTTTAAAGCACGTCACAGTACTGAAACTGCCCTTTTAAGAGTTTTTAATGATCTTATTTGTCTGTTGACTCTGGGTCCCCCACTGTTTTACTGCTTTTAGATTTGACCGCAGCATTTGATACTGTGGACCATCAAATTTGATTTCTCGTCTGGAAAAATGTGTTGGCATCAAGGGTGTGGCCCTAAAATGGTTTAGGTCATACCTGGAGGATCGCTCCTTTTCTGTGCACCTAGGCCCTTATAAGTCAGATAGGGCCCAGCTTAGTTGTGGTGTCCCACAGGGTTCTATCCTGGGTCCACTGCTGTTTTCTTTGTATATGCTGCCTCTGGGGTCTATTTTTAAAAAGTACAACATTTCTTTTCATTGTTTCGCAGATGATGTGCAAGTTTACCTGCCCTTAAAACCCAGCACAGACAGTGTTCTAGCTCTAAAGAACTGCATCCAGGATGTAAAAGACTGGATGGCGTTCAATTTTTTAATGCTAAATGAGACCAAAACTGAAATCCTCGTGTTTGGTGAAAATTCTGATGTCAAATCTTGTTTGGGGCCATTAAGTAACTTTTGCCACCAATCTGTCAGAAATCTTGGTGTGATTCTTGATGGTTCCTTTAAATTTGATCAACAAATTAGCCAAGTGGTCAGAGCTGGTTTTTATCAATTGCGCCTGTTGAGTAAGGTTAAACGATACCTTCCTTTCAGTGACCTAGAGCGTGTCATTCATGCTTTCATTACTTGCCGCCTAGATTATTGTAATTCTCTGTATGTGGGATTGGACCAGGCCTCCATTCATCGTCTGCAGTTAGTCCAAAATGCTGCGGCTCGCTTGCTCACAGGCTCCAGGAAGTATGAGCATATTTCTCCTGTGTTGGCATCTCTGCATTGGCTCCCTGTTAGCTACAGGATTGATTTTAAGATTTTGTTGATGGTTTTCAAATGTTTGAATGGACTGGCTCCTCCTTATCTTTCAGAGCTTCTGTCTGTCCATGTTCCTAGTAGAGCGCTGAGATCAGCTGGACAGATGATCTTAGATGTCCCTAAGTCTCGTCTAAAAACTCGAGGAGACAGAGCTTTTGCTGTGGCAGGTCCTAAGCTTTGGAATAATCTTCCTCTGGGATTAGATCAGCTCCATCTCTGAATATTTTCAAATCTTTGTTGAAAACCCACTTATTTGCACTGGCTTTTAACACTTGCTGAGCAGATCATTTGCATTTCTATTGTTTTATCTTTGTTTAAGTGCATGTCTTGTGTGTATTTTTTACTTCTGTACAGCACTTTGGGCCTTTGTGGTTGTTTTAAATGTGCTTTATAAATAAATTTGACTTGACTTGACTTGACAAAGGGAACCAAAAACGTGTCCGAAGTTAGAAACTACACTCAATTGAAAATACAGTCTCCAGTGCAAGCCGTTCTGTCTAAAGTCTGCGTGTTGAGATTATCCAGTCACAGTCTGAAGTTTACACATAAGAATGTCGCCAAAACCGGTAATATGAACCAAACTTTGCCTTTACACCTCCTACTCTTCGCTGCAGTTTAAAGCAGAATCCCAAATGAGGCATCTAAACAAGTCAGAGAAATAAACATGTATTCCAGCCCTCTCCATTTCCCATTTTTTTCCAGGTAAAGAGAAGAAACAGCTGAGTCATTTGCAGTGCATTTGTTTCGAGTTGTAACTGAACAGACCACAGGTGTCTTTTACAATATGGTCTGACATATGTAGCAAACGTTTTGGACCAATAATTAACTCTTTCACTGCCAGCCCTATTCTCACTTTGACCCCCTTCCTGTCAGGACTTTTTGCTAATTTTAAGCAATATTCACAGCTCCACAAAAAACCTTGTGCAACTGGAATCATGACATGGGTTAGGGTTAGGGACCTACAAATGTCTACTTTCATTTTAAAAAATAAATGTTATTCTAAATTATTCCGTTCTCTTTTNCTGACTGAGCAGCAGACCAAAAATATACTTCATATTCATCAGATACTTAATAGAAAAATTTTACACATTTTGTAACCTACCAAGCATTTACACATGAAGCAGTTCGCTTGATGTCATTTTCCAAATGTCATGAGTGCGGTGATGAAGATCTCGAGATATATTGAGACTGGCTATAGTGACCCGCCAAGAATAACTTTAGTATCATACGAACACACCTAACCGCAATTATCAAATTAGTTCTGATGTGCCATTGTGTACAAAAGAGACAACATGGAAAAGCTTAGATAATCATGTATACCATGGATTAGCACGCAAGTAATGGATTCACACTAAATAGAGCAAGGATAAACTTGAACCCCTGTGCGAGGAACTCAAAAATCGGACACCTGTAAGGACGAAAACCATGACTGCCAGAATCTGGATAAATGCCTATTGATGTGGCCCAAAGAGCATAGCAGTTACGCATTAAAATGTAATGCCAGGTCTCCTATAACAAACTGCCTTAATACTGAATAAAGCAACAACTCTAAACATAAGGTACAGTATATGTCCATATGTTTAATTCAGAGATTATATATAGACCGGTTCACACATTTAAATTTTTATGACTAAGTTTGCTAAGATAGACCCATTGGTAGAAAGCAATTATAGTTTTGTAAGGTAGAAGCCACATTTATGCTGCCACAGATCAAGTAATTTATGATAAAACAAACCCAAAACACAATAAATGCATAAGTCATGATTGAAGCAAACGGTTGTTGTCAAAAATCAAGGCATATCTATCGCCATTTACAGAAAAAAAAAAAAAAAAGAAAAAATTCAGGTCTCATTTATTTTGTGCGAATGCCTGTAAGAAACTCAGACATGGTCCGGGGTTGAATATTATCCTGTGCAAATAGGACATAAGATATTGTACTCGACAAATATGACTTTTCCATTAGTACCTGCTTGACCTTACTCTACTTGGCGCGACTCAGCCCTGCTTGCAGACCTTTCTATTTGGGAATGATCCCTGGGCCGAGTATTTTTTGGTATCTTCTCCTTAACCCAGGACAAAGTGAGCCGAATAGTACTAAAAAAAGCCTGATAGTGTCAGGATCGACAAACTCGCACTGCAGTCGTCAAAACATCAGGCAATTCACGTCTTAACTGTATGTTTATGAGGCTAATGTTTTAAGCGTGCACAAGCTAAGTGCAACAATTTTAACAATCTTTATTTCTTAGGCAGATTGTATGCAGTGCTTAAACAATTTTTCCAAGAAATCTTCTTTAAAACTGGAAACTAAAAACCAGTGTCCGACAGTTAGAAAAACTACAATCAATTAGAAAACACCGTCTCGCAGTGCAGTCGTGTCTGTCTAAAGTCTGCGTGAATTAATCAGTCACAGTCTGAAGTTTACATGCATAAAGAATGTCGCCAAAAACAGTATGTGAACGCAAACTTTGCCTTTAACCTCCTACCTTTCGCTGGCAGTTTAAGCAGAATCCCAAATGAGGCATCTATAAAAGTCAGAGAAATAAATGTATTCCAGCCTCTCCAATTTCATTTTTTTTTCAGGTAAAGAGAGAGAACAGGATGAGTCATTTGCAGTGCATTTTTTCGATGTAAAACTGAACAGACCACATGTGTCTTTTCAATATGGTCTGACATATATGTAGCAAACGTTTTGGACCAATAATTAACATTTCAAAAGTCGAATAGAGATCCGAGTCGAGCCAATACAATACTAATAGAAAAGCACCAAAAGTGTACAACTCGATGTGTTAGCAAGTTGTTCTAAGCCAAAAAAAAAAATAAATAAATAATGCATACAAACTAGCAAACACAAATAAATCAATTGAAAAATAATTTATTTCAGACTATAGATGCTTGGCCATATTCTGCATCTCAAGACTTTCTGAGCTGTTTATTCCTCATCCATCCAGACCAACACACGGCTTTGTTATTGCCCTGTCAGTTAAACATGCATAATAGTTACATTCTAATTGTGTTCCGCATATTTGTAATTATTTTAATGACTCTCTAAATATCTCCACGTATGCTCAATAAATTTATAAAACATTCTACACAGAAATTCTGGTCATTTCTTCCTCTCTGCTCATTTATTCAAGCTTTGTGTTTCCGTAGATCTGAATCATTCATTTAAAAACCCCACGAGGAGCCACTGTGAACTGTTTTGTTGTTGTCAGACTGTCAGGAGCTTATAACTTTATTAAATCTCAACTAGAAGGAATAATGGAGCATCTTTTAGCAGCAGGCAACATACGGAAACTAAATTAATGAACTACTTGTGGGACTGTTTTTGCAGAATTAGTTATTCCGAGTTTGATTCTGACCCAGAAAGTTGATGAATTGTTGAACAGTAACAGTTTTTTTTTTTTTTTTGTAACTTGAGTTGTGATTTTTCCAGTGTGGAGTTCAAAAATGTACTACAAAAAAAGAAAAATGTAAATTAAAGTCAACCAACATCTGTTGTAAAGTTTTAAGAAACTTGTTGGATAATGTGATAAGTATCAAAACAAACCAAATCAAATCAATGTATTTTTGTATAGCCCAAATTACAACAACTGTCATCTCCATGGAGATCTTTGACAATATGGAAGACAAGCAGTCCAAAGTTAGTGCTATAGTCAGTTCCAGGGGATGATGGATACATTTAGGGAAATAAGTAAGCTTAGGAAATGCATTTTTCTAGTTAGTGATGCACATGTCGGCCCGTAACCTGCGGGTGCGTCGGGTCTTAACCCAAGATCAAACGCTCTTAGGCTTTAGCTTCAAATGACGTGAACGTCCAATAAGCCTCATGTAATGCAAGTTCTATCCCTGTTTGGCAAACAAAAGCCAACTTTCTTGAAACACAAGAGATAAACAGAAAAAAAAAACAAAGGTGTTCTGTTCACATGAAGCAGACACGTTATCGACACAGTCGTAAAACATCATAATCACACAAAGATTTGACTTTTTTGCACTCACTGTGCTGTTAATGCTGATTTGACACAGCCCCCAGACAGTGTGTTGAAGAGCAAAGCACGCCGTTTTAGCACATCATAGGCCTCGACTAGGGCCGTGCGCTTACCCCCAATTTACACCAAAGCTGCAGCAGCGCGTAACTGCAGCAGCACGTCATACGGCCGTCATACGCGCAGGATACGCTCATAATGGAATCAAGTCTGATTTGTTCTGACCATTTACACCAGAAGTGTGAGACGCGCGTCTAACGGCGTCTGACGGCCGTCAATACGCTAGCGTCGTTCAAATAGGTCGGACTTCTAATTTATCAGCGTCAACGGCGCGTCTCCCGGCGTTTTACCAGAAAAACACAGGAAAAAGCCGCGCAGAGACAAATAAAGTACCATGCCTTTCAAAATACGTCAACTACAAAGATTACAACCACTAAACCAACATGTAAAGTGCCCAGAAGCTCCGTGAACGGCCGCGAACATTGCAAACTTTCCGACTTCAAACACAACTTTAAATCACGTCCTTATGAGACTCTTTTCTCCATGAATATGAGTCAACTGCTATAAACCACACACCATTTTACAGCTGAACTTGTAACGAACGTGTTGTGAAAACAACGCTGTTCTCTCTGTTCACAATCGCTTTATATGAGCCGTTTTAGCCCTACCTGCTTCTGCTTTCCTCCACTACTCTCCCCCGGCTGCTCTCGGTGCCGCGCGTGCCTGTTTGGGTGCTAAGGCGCGTGCACGTGGAGGAGAGAGCAGGCGAGAGAAATCCTACACTATCAATTGCGGACGAGATGAAAAATTTAAGAAAAATTAAGGTCCTAAGTACAACGTGAAGTAGGCAAAAAAACCCTGATGTAAAATATGCAAATGCAGCACCGCGGCTTGTTAAAGAACACCGCACCTCTGATTCACAGTTTTAGGCTCTTCCTCGTTCATAATATGGAGCAGTTTTTTGGTTTATTCACGTGTGTAGATGCTCAGGCTCGCGTTGTTGGAGCAGCACTGACGCGTCTAGTGGAGATTGAAGCTTTTGAAAATACGCGCGTATGACGTGCTGCTGCAGTTACGTGCTGCTGCAGCTCCTGGTGTAAATTCCCAGTTACAGGGCACACCTCTGCAGACTTATGTACACTTGCAGCTGCTCGCAAAACAACTGTTGTATGTAGTTTTATTGTGTGTCGGTAAGCACATGGATGTACATGATGGATGAACATCCGAGACTTTGGTGAGTCACGTGTGGGGTCTTCTCATGGAGGTCTGCAGTCAGACGCCTCACACAATTTTGACAATTTTGTACTTGAAACTAAAGCTCATTCTTGTTTTGTTTGTTTAAGAAACAACTTAAGGAATGGCTACTTAGTAACCAAAGATGTACCCACTAGAAATGACTGTTACACTAGTGAGAATGTGTGGATGTGTGTAAGTTATAGTAGTGAGTGAGTGAGCACAGGCATAGGCACTTTATAGGTTATAGACACAGGCATAGGCACTTTATAAACCATAGGTACAGGCACATTACCAACCATACACACAGGCACTTTAACTAAAGCACTTTAGTAATAGATCTACCTCATGTGCATTCAAGTGTTTGTTTATTGTATTGTATCATGTCTTGTCTGGTTCTGTCTGTTGTGTCTCCTGTTGTATCTTGTGTGATGTCTTGGTTGTCTGTTCATTTATATTTTGCTTCTTGTGTGATAGCCTAATTTATCCTTGTTTTATGGGACTACAGATGGAAATTAGCTTTAAGCTAAATCTGGTGTATTTATGGTTTTGCCGTTCATTAATATACATTGTCCCATTCAAATAAATAAATAAACTAAACTAACTAAACTATTCCACACAGAACTTCGTGCCCGATTTTCAAGATTATTAGTTGTTTGTAGTCACTCCTTGTCAACATTAGTTGAAGCTGGTCACAGATGTGTTAGTCCTGCAGTGTGGAGCTGTGACTTAAGTTTCTATCACAAAGTGTGGCTCAGAACTACTGCTCTAGACTAGTTACAGTTATTTAAACATGTTTGAAAGTTGTGTTGTGTTCTGATGCAGTCGTAACTCTCCTTTGCTCACACTAAGTCCTGTGACCAATGAAATGAGCAGATGAGACACTGGAAACTTGTTTCTTCTGAAAAGACGAAAAAAAAAAAAAAAAAAACACTTTTGGGGCATTTCTACCTTAACATGAACTAAATAAATCCAAATATGCACACCCTTTTTTTTTTCTCCTCTTCTCCCCTTTTTCCCACATGTATTCATTCCTGCTAAATGTGATGTGTCATGGTTGTACTGAAGTTTTATAAATATGAAAACTGTTGATAATCTGACATTGAATACATTTAATCAGCACACAACAGGGCTTTTCTTTACACAATCAGGACGAACCTTGAAGGAGAAATTGCACATTGTATTTTCAAATCTGTATAATTTTGCTCCAATTTGTCTGCAATCAGGAGCTTTTGTTCGTGACGTCTTCAGAATGAAGCTGGAAATCCTGCAGTTTGATTTAATGTCATTTCTTAGAGGTTTGCTATTCTCACAAATGACATCCATATACATATTTTTAAGGACTTTTTCAGTGTTGAATATCAAGCTGTATTTTGTGGATGATACCACTTATATAGTTTACAGTGAATAATGATCCAAAAATAATCAATTAAATAAAGAATAATACAATATTTCACATTTGCCTAACACTATTCTACAGTCCAATAATAATCAGTGCAGATAAATGTTTAAATGTATGTTTTTTGTTGTGATGCAAACAGTAAGTCACTAAAATGACAATGTATTCATTGACTTTTCATATTTCATAGCAAAGTACAATGTCAATAATGTTACATTCTATGAAATGTTAATGCTCCAAGTTGTGTTTAAATGTACTTTGAAGTGAATCCTTTAATGGAAGCAAAAATACCAAATGTAATTGCAGAATAAGCGCTTGTTGGTGAGTTATTTTTCAGCCGTAACTGAGCAATAATCCAGACCACCTGTTGTGCAAAAACATGAGCAAACCAACAGGAGGGCTGGAGGGGCTTATGCAGTGAAGCAAACACCTTAAACTCCTCCACATACACAAACACATTCAAACACAGCAAACTGATGAAAAAAGGTGAAAGGAGGGACTTGGGGTGGAGAGGTATTTGTACACAGTTTTCAGTGTGCATGAACCTTGCTAATTTGGCCAGTTTGACCTAAAATTTACCCCAAAACGACTCTGAACAGTATGCTATTTAAACACCATGTGCACAGTTTACTAAGACGAAGAAATTTTTTTTTTTTTTTTTAGTTCAGCTTCACTTAGTCGGTATTGACTTGGTTAATTAAGTTTTGTGAGTAGGACCACGCCCCCATCGCACTCCAACCACACCCCTACGTCACCGGAAGCCTTCGTATCTAAACACCTGCTTGTGTCTCAGTTTGACCATGCGCCTCATCTCAGTTCAACCCTGGGCTCTCGACCCACCAGCCCTCCCCTTTCTCACAACATTCCCTCTAGCACTTAGTTATGAGGGAGGGGGGGTCTTGAATCGGCCGCGCAGATAGCTGAGACAGAACCCCCACACTGAGTCTCCTTGCCAGTCATTGCTCATCTGTTTCTACGGAACTTCAATATCTATACAATAAACAACATATAACTATCTGTTTGGTGTGGTCCTTACTAACAAAAAAGGCCCTCAGTCTAAGTTACAGGTCTGCGGAGAGGTGACCCGTTTAATAAAACAGAAAATGAGGTTGCTTTCCTATGGTAAAGTAGCTCATCCCAGTCTTGTGCAGGTCTACAGCTTTGACCCTGGTCCTCAGACAGCTCTCTATTGTGCACCGAGTGCAAGTTTGGTGCAGGTTGGGACTCATGCGAGTCACGCAAGAGTTAGACAGTGTTTAAAACCAATGCGCCCTTGTACACAGACCTCAGAGCAGTGCAAGTGTCGCGTGAGTGTGCAGGAAGAATCGCTAAGAGTCTATTTTTCCTGGAGATCGCAGTGGTCTGATGTGACGTTAAAGTCATAATATGACCATTCTCGCAGGAATCCACAGAATCCACGCACCAAAAAATACAGACAGCAGTAGACTGGGCACAAGGCACTTTGCAGGAAACTCAAACGTGTCCCGAACTGAACTTGCAACATAGTCATTGTCATGTTGGTCAGATTGCAGTCTGACTGTTTGAAGCTGTGGACAGAAGTCTTGTGGTGCCAGAAGCGGAGGAAGTGTTTCTTTTAAAGAAGGAACAAGGCTTTGAGGGACAGAATTTTCACTGGTTAGTAAGAATCAAAATATTTATTTTCTTCAACAATACACAAAGCCTGAAAAAATTTCAGTTTGTTTACAGTGTTACAGCAGTGTTCTCTCATCATTAGTTAAGTTGAATTTTGATTGATTCATGCATGTTTGAGTAACCTTGTATTGTCCTGCAGTTGATGCTCCAGTGCTCAGAAAAATCAATTTCTTAACCTACCACCAATCCCAGCCCACTTGTTTGTATTTACTTGCAATTTCTAAAAAAAAAAAAAAATTGCAATTAAGTTTTTTTCTGGCGTACTATGAACACGCCTAGTGGTTGAGGACAAACACAAGTTTTTTCAAGGGATTAACAGCTAAATTTAGGTCTGAAGTTGCAAAAATGGGTAAGTTTGGGTCTGGGATATGGAGTTGGTTAAGGTTAGGATTAGGATTGTGTTAGTCTTCATGAATAATAACACGTCTTAACATTCACCATTGAAATGAACTGGGACAGAAACGTGTGAAATACACACCCCAAAAATAGAAGTTGAGTTGCACACTGTTTACAATAGCATGGCATTGACACGCTTATCCATGAGAACAGCTGAAATATGTGGCTTATCAAGTTCTATTTTACAAAGAAGAGGCGGCGCTTGTCAGTTCTGAAGTTTTGAACAAGAAGTTTGTTTCTATTGACAACTTGCACAAGGCATGAATGTCCAAATACTTTTTTACCCTGCTGTATTTCGCACAGATTGTAATTCTGTGTTCCACCTGAAAACATATGTTGAAAGCCAAAACAAACCAACAATATGCCATCTTATACAAATGCAGTGTTTCATTCTGGGAGAATAAAACATTGCCATTTAACTTGAAAATTGTATTCACTTTGCTTCATGTGCTGAATCCTTTTCCATCTGTCAGCCAGCGCTCCTCTCCTGACACGGCCTCTATAACACTGTCATGTAGCTGCTTTCTGTCATATTACTCTGAACTGGAAAGGTCTCTGCTCTTCTTTCATTTCATTTTTCCCCCGCGTGTCTTTCTCATCACATTTTTTTGTCGGTGTGGAGTCGCGGCACAATGGCAGGGTTCTCGGAGGGTTCATAGCGGCAGGTCAGGGGCGTTTCGGGAGGAGGTGAGAGGACGGACCGAGCTGTCTGTCCAGCCACAAAGCCGGACAAGAAGGATGGAGACGCTAGAGGAGCACAGAGGAGTTTTTGGAGTTCTGAAAAGGTGTATAAATGTGGGAAAAAAAATACTTTCAAACTTCTGCAAAAAAAAAAAAAAAAAAAACATGCTTCTGCTAAAAAGAGATAGCACTTTGTGATGAAGAATATAGAGGGCATAGATTAACCCTCCAAACATGAAGAAATACAGTAACTTTACTTACTCTGACCACTGCTGGATCGCTCACAGAAAAGGATGTTTCGCTTTCTAAAGATCAAATATCTGCTCTTAACTTACTCAGCAATGTTTTACTCCAAGATGTTTTGCCTGTAATCCGTTTGAAAAGAAAGACAACACTTTAGATGCAGATGATGACCTAAAACTCAGCTGACTGTGCTGGGTAATGTCAACAAAACAAGACATGTATTTCCAGGTCATGTGACCTGCTGGTCCTTTTGCTCACCCATTTTCCACCTCTGCTGGTGAATCTGTGAAACTGCATCATGTATTTAACTGTAGACAAAGTTTTATTGACATAAGTTGGTCACATGTTATTTGATTGCATGTAAAGGTCACCTAATTGTGTAAAATTATATTGATTAATTACAATATAAATGTGGGCATGGGGCTTTGATAACTGGCAAAGCATTGACCATAGCATCCTAAAAGAAATTAGTCAGGAGCCACCATTGTTTTTTACCGATCCCTGCCTAATTATCTGTATTTACTTGCAATGACTTCATCAGTTTTGTTGATTTGCAATAACACAAAATGTAAATTTGGATCTACATGTTCCAGTTTCTTACTATATCCATTGGAAAAAAAACATTGTGTCTCCTTTAAACAAATAAATGTAGAATGTGTTTTCTGCAGTGTTTTTACAACATGTTTTGAGTTCCATTTGTCACTTTTCCCAGGCTGCTCCCTCCATCGCAGGCTGCTCCCGCCGGATCCCAAACACGCCTGCAGTGGTCCTTCTGTAATGGATATATTGCTGCGTCGTTACATGTGTCTGCTTTACACTGTTTAATTACGAAGCAGTGAAACGTGAAGGCCGCTGAGGCATACAGCCAGAACAAAACAACTGTATAAGCTATCTTACTTCAGCTTAAAGTGAAAGAAAATCCTCCACCAGCAAAGACATTGTGTTTTAAAGAGGACTTGTGCTTTTGCCTGCATCAAGGTTATTGCAATCTGTGATCTGGGTTTTATCATTTGTACGTTTAAAGTCGCAGTATTGATCGGAAACAACTTCAGGTGAGACACTATAGGTCAGAGGTTCTCAGACTTTTGACTCCAAGTACCACTCCCTGTTAAACTAACTTTTTTGTTGTAAATGATTCAACTTTTGCCATTTCTACTAAAAATACATGAGACCACTGAGAACTGTCTGAACTGAATAATAAAGGATTTTAGTTCTCATAAGATGCCATATGCAGCGTTCTGATTGGATGAGTTTGGGTGGTCCTCTCCAGTTTCACTTTGTTGTAAATAATAAGTTTGTAACTTGCAATTGCAACAAAGACATGTTGATATTACGCATGTGTCAAAGGATTTATGACAGGCGGTTGTCAGATTTAAAACCTAAGTTGTCTTTTCAGCGTAAAAATCCACCGTCAAACAAATAATAATTTCCTTGGGGAGATGAGTTCTTAAAGGTGCACTGTGTAACTTTTTGGCCTAAAATGTAACTTTTTGGCCTAAAATGTATGCAAGAAAGCGTACATATACCATGACATTACAGGACATGTAAATTGTGTATGATTAGCATCACAGCTTTTCTGCATTAAATGACCACATGTCACAGTCCCAATTTATTGAGTGACTGCGCATGTATGCGCAGTCACTATTTGCTCCAGTAATTCTTTATTATTATTATGTAAGTATCCCTTTTATTCCCGTTTTTTGGCACCTTTCAACTCATTAACCGTTACATTGAGATCACCAGTTTTCACTTCTTCACGTACTCCCTGATAATCTCTTGGGTGCT
Source organism: Mugilogobius chulae (assembly GCA_038363315.1). Taxonomy (NCBI): domain Eukaryota; kingdom Metazoa; phylum Chordata; class Actinopteri; order Gobiiformes; family Gobiidae; genus Mugilogobius; species Mugilogobius chulae. The sequence continues at coordinate 19,008,765 of CM076412.1, read as the reverse complement.
ATTACTTTTCACGTCTTTAACTTTATAGTTTTTAAACTATTAACAAATTAAACTTAAAATGTCCCCATTAACCTCCATTCAAAATAAATACCTATCACACTTTTCACTTTTACCTGCCACCAGATGGAGCCAAAACTTCCCATTTCACTGGGTTAGCCTTTTCCCTGTTCTCTGTCCCTCTCATTCTCAGAGCTGTAAGTGGTCCAACGGATAAGGCTTTAGCCCTCGAATATCCTGATCCAGGTTCGATCCCCACCCCTCACACTAAATGTGAATTTCATTGGGGGATTTCTGTTTTATAATCCAATAGTTTTTACTGATTTAACTGTTGATGTGCTTTCACTGATACTTGTTTTAACTGATTTAACTATAACTAAGTTCTTTGTTGACTGTGTTCTCCCCTTAAATATTTGTTCACTTCATAAGCTTATCACTTTTGATGTTTAACCTTATCTGAATCTGCTCACTGTGTGCTGTCACCTTTGACACAATTCACACTGCACAGGTCTGCTCACAGGTGTTGTCCGTTATCCCTTGATTGGCACCTGGAAGTTTTTTCCCTGTATCTTGGACAAAGAAGTTTCACTGAGCATGTGGCTGAGTGGATAACTCACTGCACTGGAAACCAAAGGTTCCCGGCTCAAGACCCGCCACTGACAAATGTTACATTATGAAAAAATGTGAAATGAAGAAGTGCCAACATGGTTTAATGTATTTATCACTAAAAAGAGTAAGATTTAACAATTATTACTTTAGTACTTGAGATGACTGTAAATTATAAAATAACTGGTTGCATCAATTGGAGGCAAACAGATATAACTGTTTGACATAATTTACTTTGCACTTGGTCTGCCTCACAGGTGTTGTGCATAATGACTTGATTGACTGCTCAGTTTCTTTTTGTCTCTTAGACGGTTTAGTTTCACAGAACAGATAGCCAAGTGGTAGGACACTTGTCTCACAAACCAGAGCTTGCCGGTTCAAACCCCGGAGTTGCCATCTTTTAAAAGACAAGAAATGATGAAAACTATTTGTAAGAAGACACAATGCATTACTCGCTAAAAAAGAGTTCACTCAATTTGAAATGACAGAGATTCATGTCTTGCTATCTGAAGATCTTTAAGATAATATTTCAAGCTTTTACTTTCCACCTCTTGGTTCTCAAGAGGATTATCCAATCAGAAAGCAGAATGATTCTCACATGACTCCCTCATTTGCATTGCCAGTTTGGTTTCTTCTTTGAACTTATGTTGCACCACGATACAGACACAACTGTCCGTGATAGGGTCAGGGACTTGTTTCAACACGTTGGTAAATTAAAACCCCGAAAAACACTATACTTCTGCTCACATTTTGAAGAAATATAGTTCTTTTGAATAATCAATGGCTAAGAATCATATTTCTCATGAAGTGACTTGCAAGATATAACTCATGATTCATAACTTACATTCTTTCTGATAGATTAGTCTTATTATCAACAAAATGTAGGTAAATTAATTTCATTAATTTAATTTCATTAATTTAACCTGTTCACTTTGTAATCTCCTCAAATTATATTTCACTTCATAAGTTCAGCATTTCAATTATGATATGAATAGGTCTTTATTTTTATCATCAATCTCTGATACTTGCTTTCACAAGTTGCCTTGTGGTCCAGTGGTTAAATCAAGTTGACTGGTATTCCACAGGTTGTAGGTTCGAATCCCAGGCATGACTTTTTCAACTTGCTAACCTTTTCACTGATAACACCAACTTTTCCCTCCTCACATAGTCACTGATTCTCATATCTCTACTAGGTTACTGGATAAGGTAAATGACTGTGAATCACAAGGTAGCTCGAAACTATTTAACTTTAACATGACGTTTTGAAAACTGGAAAACTTATAACCCACAGGGTGTAGTTTTTACCCCTCCAATATACAGGGAGAGAATCACATCTAGCCACCAGCTCAACTGCCAAAAGCACTACCGTCAGGACGGCGATAATGTCGCTTTGCCGTTATTGACAAGATAGCTGCTTTAAGCTTGGCCCCTCCCACATTTTCACGGTAGCAGTCACTCCGCAATTGCTTCTGCAATTGCAAATTCTAGTTTCTTTTGTGGTTGTAAAGCTGTATTCTTATTTATGAACATTAACAAAACACTTATCCTTGTCTTAACCTATCCCAAGCTCCAGCCCTAATCTTACCCATTTCATTAACTTGAAGCCTTTGGGACTTTAACCAAAACCCGTGTGTTTTTCACAGCATGCTATACTACAGCGTAACAGAAGTTTGCAAAAAAGGCAGGAAATTTTGCTCATAATACGCAGTTTTTATGTCGTGGTATATGTACACTTTCTTGTGAGAATGTGTTGGGGGTGGGGGGGCAGGGCTACACTCAGTTTAGTATAAATACAGCCAATCTCTGGTCACTTACATCAGATTGAAAATGACTTTCGAATAAGAGTCGAAACATATACATTTTCAAATACGCAGTCCAGATGACAACTTTGAAGCTTTTATACTATGGATCACTCCTGGATGAGTGAGGGATTACACCGTCTAGTTGGTAAGAAGTAAAGTTACTCATTTTTTTTAAATACCAAAGTGCATTTACAAATTACAGGTATCTACGGTAGCAATGCTGTCTGATTAAAACAGTTTGACTTGTTCAAGAAACTGTTAATTTGTCTTTGTCCGACTTACTTTGCTAACTACAGAAAATAATTAGAACATGCACATGTAGGAAATAAATGCTCACCTTTTATAGACAGCTCTGTAAAAAGCCCTGCAGTTTGACGAGACTGGCCAGCATGAGCAACATTCAACATCTCAGCAGGTGCAACACTTAAATAGTCGTGTTTATGCTCATTTGCATCGTTCTTTAGAGAGAAAAATACAAGAAAGTTCCGAGTGAATAAATGGAGTTAGTTTTGCAGGTGTTTGTGATTCCGAGCAGGTAAAGGTGTTATCAGAGAAATGCCAGCTCCATCTCCTTATTGCTGAACGCAGCGAATCCTCCTCCAAACGCTTAATCCCACGAGAAGCTGGGATTCTGGGACAACACGACGCTGCTGCAGACTGTGGAAGCACAAAACAGGTTCACTGCAAATGACTCAATGTGGGTTATTCACCAGGCTCATATCGTCTGGAGTCCTTCTGAAGGCATTTAATAACTACTTGTCCTAGATTAACACTTTTAATTTTTCAGTTCACTTAAAATAAAATAAAAAGAAAGAAAAAATGTGATGCATTTTCTGTAGGGGATACATTGAAATAAGATGCAATTGACTTCATTTTAGCTGAGTGGTTAGCACTCATGTATCACAGCAAAGTTACATTTGTCTTGTCCAAGAGGTTCTGGAGGTGGATCCCCACGCACTGCACAATGGAGCTCACTGCTTCTTCTCATCGTACTACTCAGCCATTCAATGTCAAATGCGGAGTACTAAGTACTAAGAAATGAGTACATTGTACATTTGACTTTCATACAAACACATTTGCACTCAAACATTCATAACATCATATTATTTTATTTTATTAGATATCTTTGTGGCACTAAATAAATGATAAAATATGTATCTTTACTGTGAGCGTGCTTACATGGACACAAAGTGGACCATTATTTGGCTGCATCATGCATTTTTCCACAAAAAAAAAAAAAACCTTTTCATTTAGTTATATTTTTAACATAGCAACAGGCAATGTCTTTATCCCAGGTAAAAATGTTTCAATGGTTTTGTTTCCATTGAATTGTCTCGTTTATAAAACTTTGCGTGGAATTCTTACCAAAAGCGTTCGTACAAACAAAACACAAACTTCCACAAACTAAAAACATTTCTCATTTCTCTCAGCTCAAATCTCTTTCTGCCTCATTGAAACCTCAGAGACACAAAGCTGAGACATTTGGTTTGCTTTTTTTCTTTGTCATGTTGTCTTTTTGTAAATCACAAAGTAACATGGAAAAGGTGTTTACGTAACATTTTTGTATGTACGCACGCTTTATAAATGAGTCACTTACGAACATTTGGCATTCACAAAATGGGAAAAAAGTTTCAGAACCAAGTCACTCTTCGTACAATAAAAGTTTAAAAAAGCCTTTTTTTTGTCATTGTTAAAATAGTAATATCTTCATGGTGGGAAAAAGTTTGTTTAGAAGAACAGAAGTACTTGTAAGTATAAATATCTGCTGTTTTAGAAAATAATTAATTCAATCTAAGATTGCAATTCCTACATACATATTGGTTAAACATTTTCATAAAGTATTGCTTGTTTAAAAAAAACAAAATGGAGTGATAAATTGTGATATAAAGGTAAGACCTTAAATTGTCCCAGTGCCTCTTACAACTCGTACAGAACCAGTGTGAAGTCGTCACACACCAATACACTGCCCTCTCTGCCCCACACCCACCACGAACAGACTATAAACCCCACTTTTTGTCATGAAATGATCTAAAGCTGCAGAATTGTGTGTAGTAATCAAAAGTAAACCCTGACAAATGGGCAAAGATAGGTGATAGGTGTAGTCAAGCTGCAGAAAAATACAAGATTACTCAAGCATGTGTGAATAAATCCAAATACAACATTCAAAGTACTGATGAACACTGTTTATATGATTAAAACTCACACACATTTACTTTACTTATACAGTCTGCCCTCTTTAGGCCTTAATTGCTATCACAATAAATACATGTGGATTCAAAGCATATACTGATTTGTTTGAGAGAGTGAGAAAGCATTTGGACAGATTCAAATCCACACTTCCTGTTTTGCACAATCAGACAGCTCGACTTTAACCGTTACACATTCTTGATAAGAAGACACACTTTCCTCTCAAATGTTTGACACATCTCCACAGAGCTGTCAGACAAAAGTGTGCCACCATTTGTCAAGTTCAGCTCATCTGGGAACAGCACAGAGCTCTTTAGCCCAAACTGCAGCTCTTTGGATCGGACGGCCCAACTCCAGGTCAGCGGGGATTAATTAGCTTTTAGAAACCCACCCACAGATGTCAAGGTAATCTGATGCTGTGGTGCTAAGGTCAATGTAATCTCCCAGAGCACAGGGGAGGCCGGTACAGTCGCCTATAGGAACCATCTGCACTCTCTGCACATATACAACATGCTTTAACACACATCCAGGAAGTGGAAGACGTTAAAGGAGACAACGGCTGTGTCCAAACATACGTCCTAGCCGCTGTATAGTGCACTATTTAGTGGTCACGCCATTCTTAATGGTGTCCAAATGTCCAGCAGGTCAAACACTAGTGTCTTTAAACATTTTCACAATTCATCTGGAAAAGTAGTAAGCATCAACCACAGCACAAAGCCGGCATTGTCAGGTCTTTAACTAGAGATGATACAACTGAAAGAAAGATGATAAAAGATGTGTTTTACTAACAAGATCAAACTAGATCAGCTGGTTTCAGTCAGTATTCTCAGCTGATGTTTCATAGATAACAAAGCAACTTCATCAGGCCTACGTTTTAGATTGTGCTTGTAGATGAATACAGCAAATGTTGTTACTAAAATATGTATATCCTGGATGTTTTATGAACTTCTTCATGTATTTGAATCAGCCATGGATTGCCTGGTGACTGTGGGAGATTGTCTCCACCTACAATCACACCCCACAATCACACCTGATGGGAGTCACAATATGAAACTTAGCACTGAGGAAGTTGCTTGGTTAGCAACAAAACGTCGGCTGACAATACTGACTGAATCCAGCAGATCTAGTTTGATATTGTTAGTAAAATATTTAAATCATGGACACTTCAATATGTATTAAAAGTTGTGTTAAAATGATATAAAGTTGTGTTAAAATGATAACTAAAAGTCATTGCCTAAAAATGCGAACAGTCGTTGCAAAGATGCTAAAGTTTGCTGTATGGTTGCACGATATTGACAACAACAAAAAAATCTAAAAGCAATTGTTCATTTTGAAATTGCATTTTTGATTCAATGGGGTCTTAAAAAGTCTGCAAAGTCGATAAATGAAATATGCCAAAATTAAGGCCCTTACAGAAGTATTAAGAAGTCTTAATCACAATACTTGGGAGTATTCATTTTTGCAAAGCAAAGAGTAGAACTGTATCTTCTTGGAGTCTAGCAGACGACGCTACCAAGCCAGATCATAAGTCAGATCTGTCGAAAAGTGAGCCTGCTCACACTTGGAATTCATGTTTTTATAAACTGGTCTTGTGCAACAAAATGTTGTGCTTTTATAAATAGTCAAGACAAATACTTTGACATTAAACTAAGCTGCAAAAAGACAGCAAGACAATAAAAAATCCTAATATTATCTGTATTTAATCTGACTAAATGCACTAAAGGAGGAAATAAAACCTGCCTTGTCTAGCCCATAATACTTGTACAAATAGAGCTGTAGAAAAAGTCAAGATTCAAGATTTTGATGACCCTATGACTTGGTAATTATTTATATTTTATATTACTATTTTATTTTTGTATGGAAAGTTTGTCTAAATTGTGGTCATTTGATGCATTGAACTACACAAAGAAATGCATTTAAACTACTACTTGAAAGTGTTACAGTCATGTATTGTATTTTGCTGGGGGGGGTCACAAGTTGGTTACATGATTATTTTGGGGGTCCCAGTGTGAAAAGTTTGGGAACCTCTAACCTAAAAACACTGTTAACTATTCTTTCTAGATTGTCTCTCCTGACTTACGACAATAGTTGTTTTTAATTATTTACAAAAAGTACTTACGATGATTGCGTTGGAGTCTTAATTTTAGTTTTTAAAGGTATTAAAAAGTCTTAAATGGGTCTTAACTGTCATTTCAAGATCCCTATCCCCGTAAAATACACCTGTGATTGAGTTGATTGACATTGCGTTTGAAATTTTAGTATCGTCACAACACTAATTCAAACTCTCTCTCTCTCCCCTAAATACTAATCATGCACCAGCTCTATAATTCCATTACACTCAAAACCCACAGCTCCCTCTTCAAATTAGCGCTTCTGATTTTCCACCGCATTGTTCAGCCTTCTCTTCCGGCCCGCTGAGCCCGCGCACTGCTCTCTCTCCCTCCACCAAACATTAATATTCATGACTAAACACCGTGCAACCAGCGAGCATGGGAAATTATTAAATAAACACTCTCCAGCCACTGTTGGCAAAGTCACCCTTCTATAAAAAATCAGCTGGAGGCCTTTCATTGGACGCCGCGATTCCTCTTCCACAGCGTTTGTAATTGTAACAGACAGAAAACAATCGACAATCATATTTCTTCCCACTGTCCTCGGGGGAAGTGTTTTTTGTGTCCCTCTGGAGTAAAAAATGTGTGAATATATTTGCTCCACTTTGCGAGCAGGTGAGCAGAGCCTTGGGCAAAATTAGGTTGATGTGAACGATGTTTTGGAGCGCGCTCAGAGGGACGCGGTAACCCTGTGCGTTTGTCATACCAGGCCTGGTCCAAGCGCCGGGGGAAATTACAGAGCCTGCTTGTTTACATACACAGGCCGACCTTTGGAAGCGCTCGGGCAAACAGGCTTTTCTGAGCGAGCTTTGATGAGAGATGATGGTCAGAGATGGACACGGAAAGGGTTTTAGTTGTGCGGGTATAAAGAACCAGAACACAGCAATGTTAACTTTTATGAGTATTCATTTTCAATTTTTGCTTTTAAGAATACACACAAAAAGTCAAGGTAAATTTTAATAAACAATGTTACTTCACTAAATGTATCAAGCATAGACATGAATTCGTTGTTTCATTAATTCAGGTTGACGAGAATTTGAGATAAGTTTTTCTAAATCAATTCATGTCATGTTATTTTGTCTGTACTTTAAAGAAATGGCCAGACATTATGTTTGTATCGTTCATATTAACAAGGCGAGGATCGGTTCAGACATGCTACGGATTTTACTTCAACATAACATACATAATACTAAACGAAATACGTAGACCTTCAGATGCTAATTTAGCTTCAGCCCCTGATAGTCGTAATCGTTCCATAGACAATACTTACTGTGTAGTACATGCATGTTAAAATGCAATGACATGATTTTATGTTACACGTGTCAACATTGTGCATTAGAAGTTGTTCTTATTTCTACGTGAATAGGGTGTTATCTATTAAATTAAGAATATAACTAACCAAAATAAATAAGATTGCTAATTATAGTTCAGTGAGCTAGTCGCTAACTCCAAATACAAATTAATTGTGCCACAGCCAAAAAAACCTGTGTTTAAGACATTGTACAATGTTCATCTTTCTTCACTGCACAGTGCTGTGTTCTATTCAGACAACTTTTTTTTTTTAGATGTATTACCTTTTTGACATATTTCGGCTGCTTGCTGTGAGCCATCTTCAGAAGTATCACCGCTCTCTGATGAAAAGAAGGTAACCCCAGGTAGTTGAAAGGTTTAACAATCCTTCATCTCTGTTGATGACGTCTGAGCCTTGCTGCATCTTGATTGAGCGTTTGAACTTGTTTATAACTGAAGTTATGGAAGCTGAAAGCAACTAATTAAATCAAAGAGATCGTAGACACCATCAACAGGGATAAAGAAGTGTTCCTCTTTCAAACACTTGGAAAACTGATTTGGAGGTCCATCTATAGACTGAAAAAGACATTACATTGAAGACACAATCAAACAGATAGTGCCTGATAAGCTAATGCTGCAGAAATGCTCAAAATCAGTTTTGGGGGTTTGTGGACTAAAAAATGTACAGAAGTTCTCAGAGATCTACCTAAACCAACACAAATCTGGGACATTCAGAACAATGTGGTCTGAGGCTTAAAGAGGAAATAATATTATTTCACTGACAGAACTCAATGTCAGAATCTGGGATTTTGATGAGAACCCGATGTTAGAACAGGATTTAAAAACTGAATGTATGTGTCTTTAAACTGTTTGTCTATTAGTAAAAATTACACAGAGCAAATTAAAACCCTAACCCAGTCTGTCTGTATGTGTGGAGATATAACCTGTACTAAAGTGGTCCCAGTCGCAGCTCCGGCTCTGAACTGCTCTGCTCCTCATTTCACAGAGGTCGCCGGCTCTACACCTCTATCTGACCCTCCATCTGAGCACCAACTCTCCACCAATCTCACTCTACGCCTGGGACTGTTTCGGACAATTGTGCAAACCGGGAATTGTCAAAGTGAATTTCTACTCCTGCCAAGCACTACACCAGGGTCAGCACAATAGTGGGCACACCGACCAATTTTGAGTGGCACACACAGAAATATTGTCAGAGTGAATTGGAAATAACTCTTTCATAACCAGAACATTAGCAGTAACTCCCTAGTGCATAGCCATGTAATCATAAACGCAACATAGAGATGCTTGTATTTCTTTTTCCAAAACCCCAAATACAATCTATGGGTTATATATTTTTTTATGTGCAAAATGTCCATATCAGCTTGCTAACACTGTGTGGATCTAGAATTTGTTTTATCTGGATTTGAGTAATTTTAACTGGATAAAATTGCTTATGTGAAGTAGAATATTTATCTGGTTTCATGATTGATTTGTTTGGCTTAAAATAAGAAAACAGCAGTTGAAAAGGTCGAAATCCACTGGAAACTAACTTGGCATAAAATAAGAAACAATGTCTTTAAATGTATTTGAAATAGTTTGGTAAATAAGGAAAGGAAGGAAAATTGTCAAAGTTTGTTAATAAATAGATCACTTTTCTGAAACTGTTGAGAAATATTGCAATAGCAGGCAATACAAATTCTTCTCCTTTGACCCTGTGTCAAATATTAACCTGGAAATTAATTGTATACCTTTGATTTAGGTTTACTGCACACAAATGAACTACACTGATGTGTTTGGGTGAACTAGGTAAAGCTAAAGACATGAAACCGGCTGATGCCTCAGGCAAATGTTAAATCTTTAGAGATTTACAAATGATAAATCCTGGATTTAGTGTTCATTACATTCAAGATACCACTTATCATTAAGACGTTTACTTTTTGTCACATTGTTTTATCTAATGTATGTCTATGAAAGTTTAGCTCACTTGCTGCAAAAATGACAGATGTTCATGATAACAGTTATTTTATATGTTCCATCCCAAATGTTATGATCCAGAGTGTCCAGTACAAACAAATACATCATAAAGCCTTGATACACATTGAAATTGCATAAAGCAAGAAGCTGAAAATAACATTCTCTGAGCATCGGCTGTTGTCCGTGCGTCACAGCTCGTATCGAGATTTGATTGATTACACATTCACACCATGTAAAAGGTGTACCTCGCTTTAGTCATGCATGGAGTATATATACTGTGTACTCACTGCACCTGCTCTGAGCAGATGATTGACATGATGACGTTCATTCAGCTGCCCTCTCTGTCCTTCATTTTAGAAGCTAAAGTGCTGTGTCTTGACTGGTCTTTACTATGAGTATCAATATGTTCATGACCGGGCCACAATGAAACGTAGAATACATGGAGGGTCAATCTGCGCCAAAGAAACGAAAAAAAGAAAACTTGCATTAAAAAAACAACAAAAAAATAAATAAAGGTTAAGATGAGTTATGTATGCTTTTTGCTGTTTTTTTTAATGCACAATTCATTGCTGTGTGAACACATTCTTGAGGAGGTCTGAGGACCAACACATGTTGGTTTGATCAGACCCAGTTTGTGTTTTGTCTTTATATATGGGTCTCATAAGAACAAACTACTTTTTTTTTCTGTGAATTTGATTAACAATGCAAAGTTAATGTTGTTTTTAGGAAATTAGGTCAGGATCCAGTCTAAAAATGTATTATGTCTAAAAATGTTCATATTTCGATCATACCTGGGTAGTTTTTGTGAAACAAAGAGACAAAATGACAAAACTCACGTCAATAAGAATATAACGACAACAAAGCCATGGATGTCACAGTTTCTCAAGACCCAGAAAACAGACCACAGCTAGAAAGTTAACAAAAGGTTTATTATAATGAATTTAGTTATTTTGCAGTTGGGGCAGGGAGGCAGGCAAGCAGGAAGAGAGAGAGGCAGGCAGGCAGGCAGAGAGGCAGGAAGAGAGGCAGGCAGAGAGAGAGGCAGGCAGGCAGGCACCTGGACACTGTAAGTGTCCTTTCAAAATAAACTTCTGTCTATAATATGGCTGATAAAAAATCACCATACCTACCGTACGCTGAGTGCGAGTTAGGCGCGAGTTGAGACTTGCGGTAATCCTGTAAGACATAGAAATTGTTTAAAACCAGTGCACCTTGGAGCAGTGTGAGTGCACGTGTAAAAAAAAAAAAAAATCTGTAGAATCTTTTTTTCCCGGAAATTACAATACGAGCATTCTTGTGGGAGTCAATGAGAATCCGCGCGGCTTTGGACAAATACTGACAGCAGTGGACTGGAGCTGGTGTACAAGGCATGCTGAAGAAACTCGTACCTGTCCCGAACCAAACTCACCTTGAGAGGCAATGTCAAGAAAAGCAGCGCACAGGATTCAGTTCATCTGTATCTTTGCCATGTAAAACTTAAACAATACAAAGCACATTATGCCAATATTCTGAGGAAAACTGTACATGGAGTTAGACTTGCTGCTGAGTAATTCAAAGCAGAACAAACTATACTCAACAAAAATATAAACACAACACTTTTGTTTTTGCTCCCATTTTTCATGAGATGGACTTGAAAATCTAAAATTCATTCCAGATACACAATATTACCATTTCTCTCAAACATTGTTCACAAATCTGTCTAAATGTGTGATAGTGAGCACTTCTGCTTTGCTGAGATAATCCATCCCACCTCACAGGTGTGCCACATCAAGATGCTGATCTGTCATCATGATTAGTGCACAGGTGTACCTTATACTGCCCACAATAAAAGGCCACCCTGAAATGTGCAGTTTTGTCTCACAGCAAAATGCCGCAGATGCCACAAGCATTGAGGGAGCGTGCAGTTGGCATGCTGACAGCAGGAATGTCAAGCAGATCTGTTGCTCGTGCATTGAATGTTCATTTCTCCACCATAAGCCGTCTCCAAAGGCGTTTCAGAGAATATGAAAATGTCCCAGTTCTTGCATGGCCAGCATACTCACCGGACATGTCACCCATTGAACATGTTTGGGATGTGCTTGACCGGCGTATACGACAGCGTGCACCAGTTCCCACTAATATCCAGCAACTTCGCACAGCCATTGAAGAGGAGTGGACCAACATTCCACAGGCCACAATAGACAATCTGATAAACTCTATGCGAAGAAGATGTGTTGCACTGCATGAGGCAAATGGTGGTCACACCAGATACTGACTGGTTCTGAGTCCCCAGACCGCCAATAAAGCAAAAACAAAATGCACATTTCAGGGTGGCCTTTTATTGTGGCAGTATAAGGTACACCTGTGCACTAATCATGATGTCAGATCAGCATCTTGATGTGGCACACCTGTGAGGTGGGATGGATTATCTCAGCAAAGCAGAAGTGCTCACTATCACACATTTAGACAGATTTATGAACAGTGTTTGAGAGAAATGGTAATATTGTTTAGTATCTTGGAAAAATGGAATTGTTAGATCTGTTAAGTACCATCTCTCATGAAAATATGTGGAGAGACATGCAAAAACAGAGAAGAAAAAAAAAAAAACAAAAGTGTTGCGTTTATATTTTTGTTGAGTATACTTGCCTCCACATTTATCCCTTGTTTAATTGGGTGTGATTGACAAATGAAAAACTAACTATTGCCTTACCAGAAAATCTTGGTTACATGATCACAGTCTGCCTATAAATGTAAAATACTACACACTAATGAAACCAATTTCACTTACAAACACAATCTAAACTGTCACTGGTATTTCTGCAGTGCACAATTGTGTGTCCTTCGCCGCCATCACAAAGAATTTCTGAATTGCCTGTGACCGTTTTGACAGTTGCAAAAAGCAGAATTGTCAAAGTACATTTTCTTTTTCATTATGTCCTATTGTTGTTGTCAGCTTTTGTTATTTTTGCATGTAATTGTAGCGAGCATTCAAATTAGAGTTCGGAACCCCACAAGGAGAAGGCGATGTAGAAGAAAGATTAATCTGTTTCCCATCTTCCCCGGTGGATTTTAGATTATCATTGTTTTGGTGTTTTCCAAGAAGTCGACGTGAGTTTAATGTTTCATGAATAGCCTCGCATTTAGAATTTTTCATAATCTTTCAGCTCATTTTATGCATGAACAAGTTATTATACATAGCATAACAAAAGGGCCATGGCATTTCCTACGGTCTGTGAATGTCTCTAATAGTGTAAACACGGCGTGGCGACTTCAGCTAATAGCATCTGGAAATGTATGAAAGGGACACACTTAGCTGAAGTGACTTTTAAGAGATATGAAAAGTGTTGGACGAGGTTTCATAACCTTGGAGTTGTATTTCGAGGAATTAATGCATGTTTGAGTTGATTCACCAGAATTCAAGCAGCCATTGCCATTAAAAGTTATGTCCAATACTGAAACTGTTTTTGGACATATTCTCGTTGAATGTGTGTCTATTCAACACAGCATCACAAAAAGCTTATATATACCACAACACATAAATAGCATATGGTGACTATGCCATTTTGCTTTTATATATTACACATACAGTGCATAATGCATCGCGGTCACTACAGTGGACAGCTACTAAAAGGTATATTCCTCTTTAATGCATTGGGTGAAACTTCATATAAGTCTATCGAGGTCAACTCAGTGGTCAGTCAGTGTAACTGCAGGTAAAGCACCTCCCAATCCAAGATGGCCACACAGTCACCTCTGCCAACCACTGCTGACATAACATGTCAATCCTTCTATACTAGAAGAGCTCCACAGGAACAAAAATATGACCATATACAGCAATTATCTAAGAAGGATATTATCTGTTTGAAATGGGAGTTTTATTTGTTCAATATGTAGAAAATGAAAATTAACCATGTGACCACTGAAGTGGACATCATGCATCAACCAGTGTATTTTTAACAATGGCTTCACTGGTCAGCATGATCAGGGAGCTGTGGAAGATGGACACAAAGCACCTGATCATATTCCAGCCTAAAAGAAATATAAGGAAAGTCCAAAACAATGACTTTTGATGGAAACTTACTTCTTTTCCTGGAAATTGGAAACTACAGAAATCTATGGGATCTCTTGCCTCCGCATTCAGACTCATGTTACCAGCAGATCTCATTGATGATCTAGAGCAGACACCAACTTATATGTTCTCCAGAAAGAGAAAGGAAATATGGCAGTAAGAGGAAATGCAGATTCTCCTGTGTCTCTGTTCTTCTCCAGCAGACACTCGTCATCACTGTTGTCAGTGCTCTTATTGCTGGAGTTTACGGACCTTTCTAGACTGTTCTGTGGTCTGCTTTGTTCCCAAAAATGTGTGTCAAAGCATAAAAACAAACAAGGGCTAGAATATATATATAATAGAACATAATGTAAAAATGTATTAATTTCTAGAACTTAAGTTTACAATGTTTTATGTTGAGTGCAGAGGCACATATTCCACTGGAATGGACAGACCTGTAACTTCATAAAAAAATGACATTTTTGAAAAAAAAAAAAAAACAAAAAAACAAAAAACAACAACAAAAAAAAAAACTAATTAACTTTTTCTTTTAATGTTCTGAGAAAAAACACTTAGGAAAAAAATCTTGACCAAGGCTTTATAATTCATGCATCAGAGGGTCAAAAAAATAAACACAATATTTCATAGAATAGACAGCCACTTGGGGACATTTTCTTTAGGTTTAAGAGTTAATATATATAAATGTGTACGTGAAAACAACACATAACAATCATTGTATAGTGTACAGTATATCAGTGATTCTTAACCATATTGGGCCGCGAGCACCTTCTCTGCACAATCAGTTAAATACTAAACATTTTAAAATGAGATTAGGCCTTGTGTTACTTTGCTCGTGAATATTCAGGCCTCAAGATCAGAAAGGTTAAGACCCAGGTGTATATAAATATGACAACAAGTAGGCGTAATGAGAAACTTGGACTTATCGTCATGGAGATGACAAAATGTTCAGTAAAAAAAATATTGTGACTTTTGTGCAGATAATATTATTGTCTCTTTCATTCAGGTGTGGCAGTGCACAAGCCAGAACTAGTGCTCTGTCTAATTTAATGCAGAGACACATCCCTCACGCCAAAGCTACTGCTACTGAAAGATTCAAAATCAATACAAATTGATTGCAAAACATACTGTATCTATATTTAAGATTTGGCATCACACAAGGTAGTTACCTAGCAACCAAGTAATAAATTGTGTCAAAGCTCATCTAATGTAAAGCGCTTTTTTTTTTTTTTTTTCTGACTTGAGACATAGGTTCTCAATAAAAGTGAAAGTATCATATAATATATATTTACAACATGTATTAAACTGTCAAATTAACCTAAGATTAGAAAATCGTAATGTGAAAAGAATGAACTTTCAACTATGCAACATAAACATCTTTACAGGCTTCATGCACTGCTTTGACACTTATGTTGAAACTTTAACATACGTTCATAATTGCCACTCAGAGAAAACACATTTGTATGGGATAAACCTTGTTTCCGTTTTCATGCCTAAACACAGTTTGCTGCACACTTCTGCCTGTCCTCCTAAATCCTGGTCACTCATATGTAACCAAAAAATAAATAAATACAAAATACACAAGTCAAGTCCCTAAATGGAGACTGTAGAAGGAGTAAAAGCATAAAAATATGAAGTCTTCTGCAGAGAAAAAAACAGGTTTGTATCAAGGTCTGAAGTTTTGTTTTTTTCAGCTTTGGCATTCTGAATGATGATCTGAAAGTTTTACAATTCTGATGATAGATTTTATATTTGAACCACAAAGTGCACTTTTCACAGTGTTTGAAGTTGTATTCACAAATATATTTTGTGACATATGTGACATGGGCGACACGGTGGCGCAGCGGTTAACGCTCTGGCTTCATAGCAAGAAGGTCCTGGGTTCGACTCCCGGGTCGCCCGGCCTTTCTATGTGGAGTTTGCATGTTCTCCCCGTGTCTCCGGTTTCCTCCTACAACTAAAAACATGTCCATTAATGCCTCCCCTGACCCCTCCCCCAAGGGCTCCCCTGCAAAAGAGATTCTGAATCTCAGTGGGACTTCCCTGGTTAAATAAAGGTCAATTAAATTAAAATTAAATATGTGGAAGGTTAAATAATTGAATTGAACATGTGTTAAGCAATTTAGCTTAAAGTGTTCACTTAATGCCTTTTTTAATTAATATTATGGCTACAATGGACATGTAAGATAGTGACATTATGTCTTCGGCTGCACACGAAGGGAGTTTAGGATCTTTAGACTCATCAAAAAAAAAGCAAAAGCAGAAGACATGAGAACATTTATAAGGATTATTACAGACAACACAGCGCAGCAGTGTGTGTGTGTGTCACGTGATCAAGTGCAGGTATAAAAGTGAAACAACAACAGTGATGAAAAGCCAGAATATTAAAGCAGGTTTATAAAGGTCACAGGAGAGTGGAGGAGCTGGTAATGTGACTCACTGTTGGCGGAAAATGAAGGAAAAAAAAACAAACAAACTCTATGTTTGTTATTTTCTAAATTTGCTTTGCAAATTTACTTTTCTGAGTTTTTAATGATGTTACATCAGCGTTCTCTCATCATTAGTTTACCCAAAGTTGTATTTGAATGAATATGCAAGTTTGAGTAATCTTGTATTGTCCACAGCTAATTCTCCAGTGTCCAGAAAATCCCTGTTTTCACCTACCAACTGTCCCCGCCCAAGTGTCTGTATTTACTTGCATTTAATAAAAAAATAGGATTGTGGGAAAACATGTAAGGTTCAACATTGTCATGTAGACACTTCTCAACAACAAAGATGTGTCATTTTTAAATCTGTGGCTTTTTAAAGTTCAATTTTATAGTGATTAGGCAAAGCTTTTCAGTTCAGTAGTTTTGAACAGGATGTCAATGGACTGTTTTTTAGACATTTTAACCAATTTGTATGTTTTATAAGGAACAAAATGAATTACTGATCTGCATATGCCATCATTTCTTCCTAAATAGCAGGAGTGTTAGAAACGACGTAACACACAAAAAAAAAAAAAAAAAAAAAAACAGCGATATGACAAAAATAACATCACGATTTTTTTGGATCCAGATAACGATTTCGATTTTACTTGTAGACAGTATATTTTCCTATTATCTTTGAGGTAATTACAATTCACTATCAACATCTAAACCCAGCTGTCAAAATCTGATTAGTGTTGCCAGATTTTAGAGATTTTCAGAGAGAAACAAGCAACTCAGCTCCAGCTCTTTTTCAATATAAGTTAATAAAAGAATCGATCATTTAGAACATTGTGTGTTGCTGCAAAACAAGTGTATGTGTTTTTCTTCCATTAATAGGACTTTTCGACATGAAAACGTACTAAAAATTCATACATTTCAGTCATGCATTTCCAAAAATTAAATCTGAAGTGTTTTAAGATTGTTCCTTTATGAACTAAAAGTGCAGTCCAAAAGAGACTTCAAAAAAGAAGCCCAAAATTGCTATAAAAACTTGGATTTGGCAACACGCAGACTAAAAGTATAGGTTTGAAAAAATAGTCTATATTTGAACAGACAGATAGAGAAAAGGGAAAGCAGATTGTCACAGAGAGAAGCTCACGATTCGATTTTATTACAATATTGCCCAGCCCTAAACCACAGCAAATCTCTGAGGAAAATCTCTACTCTGGCAACTCCATATTGTGCAGAAGCCTTAACAAGAAAAAGCAAAACAAAACTTGTATTTTTTTTAAACAAATAATATTTTTTTATATACATTTAAAAAAGAGCCGTTGTTGATGTCCTGTCAAATGAACAGTAGACGTATTCAGAAGAACTGTCTTTCCAACTCTCCACAAAAGCTGCATTGTCAAAGGAAGTCCATTATACTAAAAGGCAAGGTGTTTCTGCGATATTCTCCAGCAGCACAAAAGACTCGGGAACATTTGAAGCAATCATTTCAGGTGGGGAAAAAAAAAAAAAAACACCTTAAACTTTCCATGGCGTTGAAAGCACATAACTGCAGGGCGTGCGGAGCTGTAGTAAAAATAATTTGAGAAATGTGTGACAAAGGAGCAGAGAATATGTCCATCATTTTAGCACTTGAATATGTGACAGTGGCAGGGACGTTTTGTTATAAGTCTTATTACACCGCGAACAAATGTGTTAGCCAAAAAGCAGCTGAAAATGGTGAATGCAGTTGTCTTCATCATCACCATCAGTACTTTGAGTTTTTGTTATATTTACAACAACAGTATGAAAAGCATCACAAAACACCACAAAAGTTAACAGAGACATGTTTTTTACAAATGCACTTTTCAGAGTTTTAGCAATGTCTCTCATCATCAGCTTACTCAAACTTGTAATTAATGCAGGTTTGAGTGCTCAGACAAGTCCCTGATTTCTCCTCGCACCTAACCTGGCCAGCCAAATGGATTATCTCGCCATATTTGTGAATTGACAAACTTGAGATAATCCATCTGGCCTTCCAGCAGCCTTATTGGTTGGAGTCTAATACAGCGGTGACCAGACCAACCACAATCCAGCAGGGCGGGTTGGTTGCAAGACGACATGAAGTGCCGCTTGATTCAAACAAACAAAACAAAGATGGTGGCTTCTGTGGATGTGCTTCTGAGCGTTTGATTCTTTTTTTAGCAGAAATACAGAGCATTTTCTTTTGAAAAAAGAGCAGAGGTGTGTGACATTTGTTTTGTCTCACGCGGAATTGGATGCGCCATTACGATTCGTTGCTGTGATTGGTTAAGCACAAATAAGGTAGGTCTCTCACCCAATCAGCAATTAATGTATTTCATTAAACATCCCGCTTTTTCCCAAATGCTTTCTGCATGTCAAGTTCCAGATGGATACTGTGGAAGAACACAGATCCTTCTGGTATGAGCCAGGTTAATCTCTGCCCACTAGTCTGCATTTAATTGTGACTTCATAGCAAATTCACATTTTGACATGCACAGGTCAAACGTGTCATGTAGGTACCTTCCAACTATAGAAAGTTAAACTCTGCTGTTTGTTACAATTCCATTCTCCAAATCAAGCAAAGTGTGTTTGCTAGTTCTGCAGTTTTTTATTGCTGCACTGTGTACATTTCTGCAGGTGAAAAGTCTACTACAAACTACACTAATTAGAAAATTAATTCTGAATTAGTCCAAATACATTTTATGCCATAATGTGAGCACTCGGAGCTTTTCTGAGCACTCAATCAGCTGCAGGACAATACAACATTACTCAAACATGCAGGAATCTTTCTGCATGTTTGCAAGCTAATGATGAGAAAAAAAAAAAAAAAAAAAAAAAATCAGATTAAAACAGCTCCCAGCAGCAGTCATTCAAAATGGATCATGTGGAACTCAATTGAGACACATACCAATCTGACTTGAGCTGGGCAGGTTACCAATGGGACCCTAGAATGAAAGAGCTTTAGTCCTGGTGCTGATAAAGACAGTTTATCCCAGACCACAGCTCTTGTCCTGTAAAGTGACACGGCTTCAGTCGTCCTCCTCTCACAGGTGTCTTCATGTCTCCTGACGTTCAGACCCTAAATGAGAACAAAACACGCTCCAACGCACAACCAGAGCAGAACGTGTCCGCTTCGAAAAGCCTCTGCTCACCTGAGTGGAAAAAGACGATGAAGACAGAGCGAGGTGAGAGAGGTGAAGGGAAACCGGAGAGGTGAGGGAGAGAAAGAGAAGTGGAATGGAAAGGGAGAAAGAGAGAGAGGTGGTATCAGAGTAAGAGACATAGACACACTGTACAAAAAGGGAGAAATGACTACAGGAAAGAAAAACAGGACTGTGTGAGGAAAATTGCCAACCAAGGGGGACCAATTTTCTTAAAATGCAATGGTAAAATTGTCTCAAATTTAAACTGAAACTGCACACAAAAATTGTCTGGACTGTTTGTCAAGTTGTGGCTTTGTGACTTTTAACCATTGATGTTTAATTGAGTCTAGTTATAGGTGAGAAGATGCTCTGAACAAGAGAACATCCACATTTTATTTAGTAAACATGCAGAGCAGTAATGCTGGTGTCTAGAGCCTAAGCCTGAAATTACTTTTTCGTATTAGCAAAGACAGGGCTGTAGGAGAGCGGTTAGAGCTCTGGCTTCCCAATAAGGAGGTCGTGGGTTCAGCTCTCGGGTCGAACCATATCAACATCTCACGATCTCTCTGGGTGGAGTTTGCATGTTCTCCCCGTGTCACTGCGACGAGTTGGCCACTGTCCAGGGTGTTTCTTCGTCTAAAGGGCTTATCCCACTACATACAGCTCCGCTTCGTTCCGACTGCCAGATCAACTGCGCAGCTGTTTTAATGAATGAAGACGGTTCCACATCCTCTGTATGCGCTGCGCAGGACTTCGCCTCAGCTCCGTCACTCCGTCGCCGTGAGACCAAAATACGGATCAAGGCTATTTTCTTCTCCGCCCGAGTATGGCCAAGTCAATCTCCGCCAATCAAAACGCACCAGGAAAAAAGAAAGTGACCAATGTCCGGATTTACAAAGTAAAATCACTCCGCACGTACTTTGATTTGATCAGATAACGAAAAGTTGTAGTTTCTTTGATATTTGGACACAGCAGACTAAGTCACTAACACATGGACAGGAAAACGTTATTGAGTTTGTGCTCGTAACAGCCTCTTTACCCTCCGCGGAGGAGGAAAACACGTCCTACTGTTGTGATCACGTGAAACACAGGAGTTGTCTGGGCTCCTTCAACGAGGACTTTAATTTCACAAATTGGTGTTTTTGGCGCATGCTCTTCTGGAGCTCCTCGGGGCAACGCAGCCCTGCGGAGCGGACTGAAGCAGAGACAGTGGGCGAGGGGTCTGCGGCAACTTTCGGAGGCGGACCGGGGCAGAGCGGAGCGCAGCTGCATGTAGTGGGATCCCCGCGTAAGGCCCAAAGTCACTGGGATAGGCTCCAGTCACCTGTGAGAGGCAGTAAATGAAAAAAAAAAAAAAAAAAAAAAGAATGAATTAGCAAAGACTTCAAAATTATCATCTGGGCAGCATATTCAAAATTGAGACGGTTCAACTCTCATTTCACTTCTCTGGACTTTCTAATATGTATGCAATATTTGAATAGTACGTTTGTTAATATGCAACTCTCAAGGTTTTAATTATTCTACATGAATCCAAAAATTCCACAACAGCCACACACTGTTCTCCGCTCACTGCTGCGCTCCAGAAGTCTGTATCGTCTCTGTCCTTCCCGCTACATGATGCCACTGTCAGACAAATATTCCTTGTAAATGTCCTTATGTCTGTGACTTTTTTTTTTTTTTTATGTGTCTAAACATCACAAAAGATCTTAACTTCTCCAGCTTTAGTTGTAAAGAGATAGAGATAAGTGTGAGGATGGGTTAGAAAAAGAGGATACAGGACATGAGAGACAAAGTTAAAGGGAGAGAAATAAAGTGAGAGAATAATTGAGAGGCAGATAAAGTTGGAGAGAGTAAACAAGAAAGAGAGAGAGATGATAGCGAAGAGAAAAAGAAAGACAAAGTTGTAGAGAGAGAGAGCAGGCAGAGTTTACAGCCAAAATCCTGGACGTGGGACGACTCAGATTAATTGCGGTTGATTGACTTTATCAGATGTGCCGCTGTTTCCTGTCTCTTCGGTCGGAACAGGGCACAATTTATTGGAAGGATGCAGAGCGCTCGATATATTTCAAGTTCTTATCAGGAAAGCCTCTAATTAAGCTCCATTGTATTCCTTCCTCTTCTTCTCTTGCACTGTCTGAGGTGGTTAAGTGAAATCGATCCTGGGAAAACGTCCGACGAGTTGGTTCCGCGGGGTAATTAACAAAAGTTATTTATTCGCTACATTTGCATACACATAATTCCGATTTTTGTCTCATTTCTCTGAGCTAAACGCTCTTGTGTCAGACAGCCAGGCCAAAACACACAGAGTAGAAGCAAACAGTGTTTAGAGCTTTACCAATACAGACAAAACCAAAGGGAATACGTGGCAACCAATGGAAGAAACAAGCCTGAAATTTAGCTTTTGGATTAAGCATAAATTCATACCAAATTAAGTGTTAATAATCATTCCCTGGCTTATGTGTGAACACTAAGATGTCCACTTGCTTCTTGTTGAGTTAAATCCTTCTTCTAACGTATAAAGCTGTAAATATGTCAAAGATGAAATGGTTCTTCATTCCACTTTACACTCAAAATACTGGAATATTGATGCTTAACAGAGTCTCTAAAACACAATAGGAGTACTAAAAGAACTAAAAGAGTCGCCCCTTGGAGAAAACATACTGGGTTAAGTATCGCAATTTGTGCAGCATCCTCTGATTTCTCATACTTTCACCTGAAATGACCAAAATCAATTACTAATTCGTTTTATGGTCTGTTCCGTTTTATGGTCTGACGCACCGTGGGTGAACGTACAGTGACCAAACAAGACCATCCGCCCGTTTAGTGTAAGGACATGAATCCTGAGCTGCTAACTTTTGACCCTAGCAATTCACTCGTACAGTCTGAGCAAGTGATGCATATCCTCGACTGAAAACATCGCACAGTGTCTGCCTGCCTTAAGAAGCAGGTGGAGATCTAAAGCTGTCTCCTTGTGACGAGAAATTTGATATTTTTTTTGTATCCGTTTATACAACTTCTGGTAGAGTTGAATCTGAAATAATCCAAGGTAATGAAACTTATCAGAAACAAAAAAATATAAATTAAAAAAATAAAAATAAAAATAAATGGAATCTGGAATGATAAATGGCTATGGTGCCTTAAGGGTTGAAGGAGACAAAGGTTTTTTCCAAGTATGGGAAACCTGATCTGTAATTGAATTATGTCAACTGTAAAACACAAAACGGATCAAAAACAGCTTTGAAACAACAACTGAATAGTTGACTTCATGTTCAAAATTGCAATGTAAAGTTTATCTGTAAAATGCAGGTTTTAACTTGTTGGATTTTACTGTTGGAACGTGGATACATTGCATTTTGAACCCTACATGTTTTACTCAGAATCTGATGATTTTATTCATACAATTTTGAGCAAAAGAGAGAGACTGTTAAAAAGAACATGATTAAAATTTCAAAAAAAAAGTGGGTTTTGCAAGTGTGTCATCTTTAACTTTATGAACAGACGACTGCCTTTGAACCAAAAGACGTCACAAAACCAATTTATTTTTTTTTTAGTCCAATTCAAACCTTAACACCTGACTGGAAATCCAGATGCGGTTTGCAAAGTATGATTTCTAAATGTAGCACAGAAATAATGAGGCTTTGGTTTTGCTGGATTGGGCTCAGAGCTGGTCATTTTCTTTGCAGATTGCAGCATGTAAGCTAACTCCTCCTGAACATGCTAACGATGCAGCTCACGCCTGCAGAGGTCTGGGCCGGGTCGGGTAATTGGGACGTGTTAGGCTTCAGGGAAAACGGGTCTATTTATTTAAAGCAGAGGTTATTCCAACATCATTAGACTGAGTCGAGGTTCAACAAGTGTACAACTTAAATTCTCCTTTGCTTTCAACTTTAAAATATCAACTTAAACAACAAATGAAATGTTAACTTGTGCATCCAAGACTCTTGTGCACCTCGCTGGTCTGTCTATGAGAGTCCATTGAAATTAATTAGCTACCTGTAGTTACACACAACATTGATGACAACAGGAGCTGAAACAAGGGTGAGGCGTGGTAATTTTGAACAACTGGCCTATGTTCTTCAAAGAATGACACATGGAGATTTTAATACTAAATCCAGTTCTTGTCACATTTTCATTTATGTCTCAGTGAATTTCATTTAGGGTTTGTTCAATTCATTTAGAGGCTCTGTGTTCACTTCATTTTATATTCATCTGTGGCTGGTTCAATGGCAAAGTAGTGGCATTGAATTATTGTACCAGAGATTCAAAATTGTCGTATTTTGCTAAAAATTATCATATACTTCCAAATTATTGTCTATCTCAAGCCAGGGCAATTTGTATGGTCTAAAGACCTCTTTAGACGATGCTGAATCATTCCAGAAATTCATTTTAATTATCTTCCACTCAATTGGTAGAGTAACATTGCTTCTATGTTTAGTGCAGTGCACAGTGAGTTTTCTCCCCTCTACAGCCCAAACCAATTTGATTTAAATGAACATAGACATAACTCAATCACACTTTATTATAGGTAAAATAAAGCATTGATTGACTCACTCTTTCCTTCGTCCAGTGTCTTCATTATGGCTCATGCGGCATGATTGTGTATTTACGTTTGGTCTCAGCACATTAGGTCACGTGCAGCTGTGAGGAACTGTCGGTGCTGTTGACCAATAATATTATTAGAAAATACACGCCACTTCAAAATGATGGTACATTTACAGAGTTTTACAGGGACTTAGATTTATTGATCGTGCATGGTACATGGAACTTATCGTACAAATATATGTATTTTACGTTTGGCAACACTGGCATTAAAAAAAAATAAATAAATATTCATCATTATTTTTCAAATATTATGTGTATATGAAATGACTTAGAGGAATTAATTAAAACTATTACGAGTGCTCCTTGCTGTTGACTGAATTTGTTCGTCCAGAAGAACATTTTAAAGTTAAAACCCAATTTGTCAAAAAGGAAAGAGAGAAATCCTTAAGAACAAACGTGTTCCTAAGAATGAGGTCTTGTGTTTGTAAACTTATTGAAATTAGACTGAAAATCAATTGTGTTATATTCATGTGTCCAGATACATAACTTTACTTAGTGTAATACTTTACTTAAGTGTAACATTGTATAGTCACTGTTTCTGAAATACTCCAACACAATTATGAAATAGCCATATTAAGTATGGTCAGCAAATCGTACTTCCACTCAAGTGAGGGATTACAGCGACTTTGGTAAACACAGATGAACACAATATTTAGCTGGCTGTGTTCAGACTGTCCAAATAATGTCTGCGTTTTCACAAGACAGTAATTAATTAATTTCATTTTATTTAACAATCAGCCTAAAACACAGCGCAGAACATGAAAGTTGTGCTGTAAAGTCATTAGTGAGAATAAAAGAGCTTAATTAGACTAATCCATGAGCTGTTTGGTATTTTTCAGATCATAAATAAGAGATGTCGGCTTTGCATTGTTTGCATTTTCCTTTGTGAGTTTGTTATTTCATTTCAGCCAAAGACAATGAAAGAAAATCAGCTGGATGGAACTTTTTAAAATGTATGGACTCAGCACGAAAGTCACACAAATGTACCGAACTTCAGGTGAGTTTGTATGTGTTTTAAATCTCACGTTTGCAAAATAAATGTCTGTTTTGTGTTATTTTAGAAATATATTTTTGTATTATTTGACTCTGACACTGGTGGTGGTTCTTGTCTCACAGCACAGAAACAACTAGGGCTGCAGCTAACAATCTATAGATTATTTGTTCAATTAATCAGTTAGTCTATCAACACATTTTTCTATTAATTGGTTTGTTAAATTATTGCTTTTTGTGGCTTTTTTACACCTTAATATCATTTTTATTTGTTGTTAGTTAAGTGTAACACAAATTATATTTTGACTTGGGAACATTGCTAACCATGTCGCCAAGTCATACAATTCATAATACTGATAAAAAAAGACAATGTATTTGAATATTTAATACAAATAATACACAAAAGGTATTTAATGCAAACGGCATTATGAGATGTATATTACTAAGATGTGGATTAAATGAAGGTTTTATGTTTTATGACAGTTTCAAACAGACACAGCTCAGTGCAACAGGCTGGAATAGGAAATAACACCATCGTCACAGCTCCTGTGTGATCATGTGTTTGATGAACAGCTGATAGAAAGCCATGTCTGTAAGCGTGTGTGTATAGCCCGTGGCACCGAGTGCGTGAACAGAACGTGCGTGTGTTGCTGTGTAGATAGATAGATAGCTAGATAGCTAGATAGATAGATAGACAGATAGATAGATTATGTTTTTGGCCAGTTGCATGGTATTGTTATGATAGGTTGTCTTTTTTGAGCATATTTTTATCAGGTATCTCCATCTTGTATTGTAGTAACTGAAAGACAAGTGTACCATACAGCATTATAACACTGCAGGACACTGAGAAGAACAGATCGAAAGAACAAAGGAGAACCTGTTGTGTAGCTCCATATGACCTGAGGCGATATAGAAAATAGATTCTTTGTTTTGTAATAAAGTTGCCTGATGCATAGACTGCACCATCAAAGTGGTGTTTACAACACGATGTGCACATTCTAGTTTCACTTTCTATTCAGCCGTGGTTCACATTATTGCTCTCCTGGGTTGAAAACTTTCTCTTGAAGGTCTATAGAGCGTGTTTCTCATGTGAACTGATGCACTTTGAGTAGAAAAACTGCACAGATGTTCATAATGCGTGTGGATCAAATAACGCTGGGACATTATTTTGATGCATGGCTGATAAAACGACACATTTTCATAATTGATGTAATCGATTACGTCGACTAATCGTTAGAACCAAATACCTAATCCCTTTTTTTCTTCTCTGTTCCTCCCCTCCACCACCATCTCCCCTTTTTATCTGACCTTTATTTATTTATCTTGTCTAATTCTTTGATTTACGTAATTTTTTTCCAACTTTTTCCCTTTCCTCGCTTGCTTCTTTTTGTTCTCCTTCCTCCTCCTTATTCTCTGCATCTGCCTCTCTCCTCTCCTACGTTTTCTCTCTCCCTCTCCTAATTATTTTCTTCTCTCTTTCTGCAGTGTCTGATCTTGAGTTGACGGATGTCCCTGACAGGCAGAGCTTCCTGTTGGAGCTGATCTGAATCCGTTGCACCCACTCGTCTGTGCGTGAGTGAGGAGCTATCATCTGTCATGGGCTTCATCCAAACTTCTCTCTTAACTGAGCGTAAACACAGGAGGACTCCAGGCTCACATGGCTCGGGCGGTTTTAGCAGGGCTATTTATCGACTTGTGTTGCAGACTGGCTGTTTTTCCAACTGCTGTGTGCTGCTGTACACATTTACAACTGGGAAGTCCAGCTACAAACTCTGGTTTTCAAACATGTTGGAAACAAGTCACAATGTTTAAGTTGTTCTTTAAGAATATTTTGTCCAGGCTGGTGAGATTGCTGGGATTAATCAAAGAAAGAATTACCTTTTCTAAAACTCACAACTTTCTCTCCCACAATACAAAACATATGCAAGACTTGCTTAACGCACCTAGTTTGCCTTGGAAGATGAAAAGTCCTGTTTTGTCTTCACAGAAACTAATCCTTGTACGACTTTATAAAGAAACTAAAGTTTTGAACACTTGCGTCAGCTCGTGCTGTGGACTTTTCCACGTTTCTCCTTGGTGGAGGTGAGGCCACTCAATAAAAACACATTCAAGAAATGAAGTTTCCAACAATAAAAGTATTTTATAATGCCGCCATGACATTTGGTTATTCAGAATGGCCAAAACATCATCAAATATGCATGCTTATGAAATGTCAATATGCAGTCCATTTCCCTCTGTGCAAATGTGAATGAATTTGACTTTTCCAACTTTTCTCTCTGTTTAGGTCTGTTATAAATGGATTACTGCTTCAAGGTGCACATCTATTTAGTAAACTGCAGGTGTTTTGATAAATTTAACAATACTATGCATATTGATTACATAACCATAGTTGTGTTCTAGTTTAAAAGCCAAATGTCTTTTGTTGATTCTCGAACAAAAATCGAAAACATAGCAATGTTAAAGCAGATCTAATATTTTGTGCGAGCCTAATTAAAAATGACACTGCACACAGGGTTTAGGTTTTGAATCTACAACTTCGTCACATCAATCTTTTTGACACATGGTTATTATCAACATGTATAATTGTTAGTTGCAATATTGGCTTAAAAAACTCTTTTTACAAACAACAAAATGAAACTGGAGATGACACCCAAGCTCAGTCAATCAGAGAGCTGCTTTTGGTTCCTGATGAGAAGTAAATTTCTCAGATGATGGTTTTTGTTTTTGTTGTTTTGTTTTTACAATGTGCTGCATTTATCATGTACTTTTAGTGGAAAACAAACACAAATGTTACTAATTTGTATCTAAAAAAAAAGTTACCTACCCCAACTTTAAAACACATGTTTTACAAAATATATGTAAATGTATGTAAAACAGCTAAGGAAGAGGTATTTTAACTTCCTGTGCAAAACTGCAGAACTGATAACCCCCGCCTCTTTACTTTTACTTCAGCAAACAGCCAATCTAAAATGTGTAATTGTTATTGTTGTAAAGTGGTTATGTAACTATTTTGAACCATACATGCTTTACTATGAGTCTGAATAATCACATTTAAATACAGACAAGTGGGTGGGGATAGGTGGTAAGTGAGGACAGGGTTTTTCTGAGTTCTCAATAGCACGCTTTAGAAGTTACGTCACCAATTCGGACAAACTAACGGCACATGTTTGTTTAGTACTGCGGCAGCATTTTTTTTTCTTTTTTTAATATCATAGTTTACATTTTTGCTCTAAATAGGTCTACATACTACCAGCAGATTGTTTGAGTAGCTTTGTCTACAGTCTTGGTTGACTTAAGTCACATCCAGGCGACTTGTCCTCAGACACTCACGTTACCTCACTAGTCTCATGCTCCACTGGTAACAATGTACTTTCGTTTAGGCTTTCCTCTGTTCAAAGCCGTTTCCTTCCAGGTTTGGGTGGGCAGGCTGTTTGGTTGGGACGTTCTGTTGGTGTTCTTCACTTGCACCGCTGCTTCTTCGAGAGCTCACAGTCTGTTAGCGTCGCTAGTTCTGGTTTGTCAGCCTGGGATCTAGGGCCTTTCCCACCGTCCAAGTGCAGCGAACAAATGTACGTATTGCTATCCTGTCCACACTTTGGAAAGCTTCCCGACCACATAAATACTGCCATCGTTTTGCTTTCTTTGTCTTTACCTTGGCCTGCTCTCTTTCCCACTGTGTCATGTTGCCGCTGATCTTCCCTCTGACATCAGCTCGGAATATCCCGGATCCAAGTTGCATAGTCCCCAACAGCAGTGTTTTGTGTCTCCTCGTTTCATCTTGATTTGGTTGTTAATTGTGAAAATAACTTTTCGAACCACCTTTGCTCACATTCAACCACGCCGCGCTTGCATTTGTTTGTCCGCAGTTTGCACCCACAATGCTTTGCGACGTGACGTTACAATTTATTTTTTTTTTAGAAACTGGGGAAAGCCTTATTGTCAGTTGTAAGACAAAACAAGTTTACTCAAACATGCAGGAATCATTCTAAGCAAAACTTTGAGTAAACTTATTATTAGAGGAGGCAGTTGGAACAAGGTTTAAAACTTAGAACAATACATTTTACACAATAGGTCTCCTTTAATTACAGTCGTTTTACTTGTGTGCTTAGTTTTAGCTCCACCACTGCTGCTCTTGACTTTCTCTTTCAGAACAAACATTCACTTGGATGAGTTTGTCAGGTGCAGACTGTACGCTGCTCCTGGGGGGATTCACGTTTATTCTCGTTCATTCCGGATTGATAGTTCTACAGCGTTTACTTGAAATCCAACCGCTCAGCCCTTGTTTGTCTGTGTACCTTAAGACTTGACACGCTGGAGGAAAAAACCCACGCCGTCCCGATCAAAATTCCACTCGCGTCTCCTGCAGCCAGATGGCAAAGCGCTCTGTTACGTACGAGGCAAGCCAGCTTTCCAGCATATAAAGAAGCGTGCCAGGCCGAAATTACGGGGTGTCGGTCCACTTAATGTCGGTGTTTCAGATAAATTTGGGCTCTCGATGGCTGTTTAATTAGCGCTTGTACAGTGAGAGTGGCAGTGCGCGGGAGATAAGGAAGTAATAGTGCAGCAGGCAGCAGACTAGAACGTGATTATTATGATGATGATGGGAATAACGGCTCTATTACGTTTTCCATATGGCTGCGCAAAGAACACCAGGGAATTTAGACGAGCAACGAGCAAGATGGAGGATCTGCATGTACTTCAGAATGCAAGAGCTCTTCTTTTAACTTGTTCACAGCAGATTTAGTCTTGTACAGAACAGTATTTTGTATTCAACAACTTTTTAGAAGCACTTTCTATTCTTGTTTTAGAGATGTAGATGTGAAAGATGATGAATTCAAGTTTGTGGACAGGATGACTTCTCACCATAGTCACGCCTGTCTCTCATTCTTGTAAAGTTTCTGCACTTTATGCAACATAAGCTTAACCCTCGTATGGTGTTCGGGTCTGTGGGACCCGTTTTCGGTTTATATCAATAAAAAAATAAAACAATACATTAATTTTTCAACCTGAAATTCTATGGCTTTGGCTCATTTTCTGTGAAGAACATAAATCAAAACTCATTTTCAATGACCGCATACCGTACACCCCCCTACGCATTTACATTACATACAGGGTGTTCGGGTCCACTGGACCCAAGCATAATAAAATGTGGAAAGTATAGGTCCTGCGTACCTTAACTCTGTCTTTCTCCTTTCTGGAGCTACTGAGAGTGTTTTCCGTCCCTCCTGTTCCTGAACAAAACTTCAACATTGTTGCAACCAACATCGTCTGCTCTTACTTACCCGCACATTTTACCTTCTGTCTTGAGAGAACCAACCTTTTGTTTTGTCATACCCAATCCCACCTGCGAAATAGGGGTGTGACACTATAAATAAAGGCTTTGCCAGTGTGGTAGCTTATCAGAAGTGATCAAGATGGCCAAAAGATTATCTGCTGAGAGGGCCCTGCAATTGATTTGGGAAGAGACAGAAGTAGGCTGGGCGATTTGGGAATAAATGTATTTACGATTTTTTTTTTTTTTTTTTCATATTGAACGATTTCAATTTTTGATTTGATTTTGTTCAACCTTTTCAAAAACAAACATACATACATAGATACATAGATAGATGTACGTACATACATACATACATACATACATACATACATACATACATACATACATTATGTACATATACACATGACTTTTGCTCCAAACTAGACATTTTTACTGACAAAGGAATGTTTTTCAATCTTTTGATTCCAAAACTATAACCAAATAATTGATGATTCGATTCGATTTGATCTCTCGATTGTTCGATTAATTGCCCAGCCCTAAAGAGAAGCTTCCTCGAGTTCCTCGTGTCAACTTCAAAAGACAACATGTTCCACGAACACCAGCTTCTGCAGCCATTGTGAGAAGAATTCAAGAGGAGAATGTTGGTGCCCAATCTACCCGACCTACAAAACCACCATCTGATGAACCTGAAGTAAGTGTGTGAAGCTGGAGCAGTATGTCATGTATGTATGTTAGTAACGGTTCTGATGTTTTCATTATTCTAGGTTGTGGCCAGCAGAAACAAAAATAAGCCTTGTGAAGTCTATGGAGCCAAGTTGGACAGGAAAACTATATACATGTAACAAATACAGTATATGCAACACACACACTGTAAAACTCTGCCCCTCATGTTTTGTATGGGCTTGTGTAAGCAGAGTTCAGTGAGGCTGATGTGATGAGGCTGTTACTGTATATGTACAACTTGTGTTAGACTAACCTAAATGAGTTATATGTCTAATGAAGTTCAAATGAATAAAATCAGTAGTTGTGAAACATCTTGCTTCATTTGTAAATGTGTTTTTTTTTTCACTCACTTCACTTGATTATAACTGATTTTCATGTTTATGTTACATTTTATTAAAAAACGAGTTGCACATTATTTCATAAATGTGTTCTATAAAAGGTAAAGGGCAAATATTAACCATGATTACTGTTCATTTGGCTTGTAATTGTGTCAAAGTAAACATCTGTTGAGTATTTTTCATATAAAATTGATTGATTGTGTTGTTTTGAAAACCCAAAACTCTAGCGGGTCCATCAGACCCATGAACACTGGCTAAGTAACAAAAATACGAACACCACACAAGGGTTAAATCAGATTAAACATTAGAAACTATTAGGGATGGGACGAGATCTCGTGCCGCGAAATCTTGCAAGATCAAACTGTCACGATACTGTGCGCACACGTACTGAACTGTCTCGTGAGATTTTTCCATGGTCATGAAAGTAAGTTTTGTATCTTTGAGCAGCTGTAGTAAATATTCTCCTCCACACACAGACTTGTAGCTTATTCTGACAGAAAACAGTCTAAACTCTGTCCCAGTTTTTATTTCGTAAAGATAGGACCAATATTGACGGAGATAATTAGTCCTAAACATTGTAAAAGTTAGAGCGAAAAATATATAATCGTCAAATATATGCGCGGACATCACAGGAACAGCGCAGTTTTTTTCACACTTAAACATAGTTTAAAATAGATCCACAAAGAGATATTTTGGCCTCTGTCATCAATACCTGTAAAAAGTACGAAAGTCTCCTCAGGCGGAGCCTGAGCTACACACGGGGAAGCGGATCAATTTCAGTCAAAACTCATATCATTCAAATAATAAAAATCCAAGGTGATACATATAATGAAAGGTAAAGCTAAACTAAAAGAATATAAACTGACAATAATAAATAATACAAATCAAATTTTGTAATTTGCCTTGTTTAAATTCTAAATTGAAACAATTAATGCAAATTATTTAAAAATCTTGTCTCGTCTCGATCTCGTGGACCCAATCTCGTGGCTCGTCTTGTCTCGTGAAAATTCTGTCTCGTCCCATCCCTAGAAACTATATTTCCTGGCTAGAGAGTGCTTTTAAAGACCATAAAGTGTATTTTCTTTAAACTTGTTTACAGCAGATTTAGTCTGGTATAAAAGAGCATTGTGTATTCAACAACACTTTCTATACTTGTTTTAGAGACGCAGCAGTCCAGCATTTTCACTTATTTATTCAGTTCTCTTCAGTTTTTAAGTAGAAGCCGCTCTGAAGCTTCTTTTCTAAAGGCAAACCAAGTTTTCTTGGCTGAAGGCCACTTGTAAACAGTGACTGAACTGGAACCTACTGTAAAACTCAGACCTGATTTGTTGCAATGCATTTGTGCATAAATACAGTACACAAACTATTCTACGATGTTTGCAAACCTATGCCCTCATTCGTGATTGTTACTTTTTAAGAAAATGTTTGCAGCCTGTTTTATAACAAAACACTGAGAGAATTGTGCACTAGATTCACAGTGTTCCCTTAAGCTGGGACAGGGCAAGAAAATAGGAACAAAAAATAATACATTTATAGCTCTCACTGTGAAACTTGAGCTGTAGTTTACTCACATAAATGTAAGAAATTAAATATATTACAGGTTTTTCATCAGGTCGTGTTTTCATATAGAAATAAACTAAAAACAGTCAAATCATGTAAACCACTGGGGATAAAATTCAGCACTACAGCTTCATATTTAGACACTGAGAGTAGGCTATTGACATATTTTTATTGGGGTTTGTCCCTATGCACTTTTTCAAACAGACAGACAGATACACATGCCCATGTAGGACGCATTAAAAAAAAGAAAGGTGGGGTAGCTGATTTTTACACTGTAAAGACAAATTAGATCGGACAACTTCCTCTCAGAAATCCTTCGAAACATGCTGGTTGATATCAATGTGTATTTGTTTTGGTTGAATTTATGGCTTAAACACTTTTCACAAACAACAAAGTGAAATATGTATGTTTTAGTGGAAAGCACAAAGTTAACTAAATTATAACTAAAAAAGTTACCCCGACTTAAAGAGTTTAAGGCATGTTGTGGGCTTGCAAGCACAGTACTAACTTAGATCAAATCAGTTGTCTTCAGTCTAAAAAAACACATTACCAAAATTCAGCTAATCTTTACAACCGAGTAGTTTATAAACTTACAAAAAATATATTTTAAATGAAAATGTTGGTTTCATATTGTGACTTAGCACAGAGATGATTAGCTTCAAAGACATTTTCAAGCTTGTACTATTTTGTTAAACCTTTATGGGAGTTTATAAGAGACATACTTCCTGGACCGTGGGCGGTCAATGTTTGGTGGAGCTGCAGGCAAACAATAGATTTCCTGGGTGGAGCTGACTCCCTACAGATTGTCTCCTTACTATAAGTTTACGTATGTAGAAAGTTTTCAAGCTATTATTATTATCAATATTATTATTATTATTTTGTATTCCTTATGGGGGTTGAGCTCCATATGCTTTATAGCAGTGGTTCCTAACCAGGGGAGCACCTGAGTTATGTCTGGTCAAAGGGTAAAGTTATAAAGATAACTATAGGCACAATTGTATTAGTTAAAAACACAAATCTATGACTGGAAAATAGATTAAGGACCAAACACATCACAATAACAGTTTATTTGCCAGGAATAAATTGTTTTTTTTGTTTTGTTTGATTTTTGTTTGTTTATTTATTTTTGATAATACAATCTATATTTGGAGGCTGCTATTTTTGGGGCTCAACAAACAAGTCTTCCGTTAAATCAAGGGGGGCTTCAAAAGAAAATGGTTGGGACCCACTGCTTTATAGCAACGATCAGCGACCATTTTGTTGATTATGTTTCTTTCTTTCTTTCTCCTTGTATGGGTCCACCATTTCATGTTCGCAAGAGAGAGTGACGGCGCACAAAAAGTGTAGCGCACTCGTTAAATAATGTTAAATAAACTACACTTCTTCCAGAAAATGAGTGTCACAAAACATCTCCAGTATGTCAAAGCTTCACAAATAATGTTACAACAGTTCACCTTGAAGTACAAATGACACAAAAATATGAACCTCAAAGCTTCAGCTGGTCTGTCTTCACTCTCATTAGAGCAGACTCGTCCTGCTCTGTTCACACTTCTGTGGCTCTGTGGCTTGGCTCAGGAGTTCTTGACATTATAGGCCTATTGGCTCACATCTGACAGGAGCTGACAGGAGCAGACAGGAGCTGACAGGCGCGTCAGGGCACTACTCAAGCAGCTCCAGACAGTTAGGCTCACACTCCAGGAAACAAAGGAAAGAACAGGGCCGAGCGCAAAGTACAGAGCATTTCTCTTTAGGTCGTTAGGTTTATGAGTCATATGAGAAGTGGTGTAGGTGGTAGAATGGTTTGTCTAGTAACGAGAGGGTTTGTAGTTTGATGTCTCTGGCCAAGAAACACATAAAGCTGGAGACAATTTTGATTTAAACTGAAGCCGTGGGCTGCAATTATCAAACTTTATCGGAGTCTAGTGTGAGTGAAAACTGACTTTGGCACTGGGTCTGCCGCCTCCATAGAAAGACAGTGTTATTGTCAAAACTGTCTGACCTGGATTCTAGTTAACTGTTCGAAAATAACCATGGACAACTCCCTAACCCACCCACACACCTTCACTTTTCTACAGATCTTACGCAAAACCTGCCCTGGTATGTCCTGCTTAGATAGACTGGGGAACATGCATCGTCTCCTGTATGAAAACCAACATGGCTTCTTACGCCAAAAAAAATACATGAAAAAATTGTGGCGGATATCTGCAGAATCATGAGCAAAGCAAAAAACTAGTTTAATGTGAGATGAGGGAAGTTAGAATTTGGTCAAAATGACAGACGGCCAATCAGCTTCATTGTTTCATGTGCAGAGGCGGTTCTGGCCTGCATGACTCCCTGGGCGAAGCTCCTCTGGCGCCCCCCAAACCCCCCTGGCCCGCCCCGAGGCCGTTGGAATGCCGCTTGCGCTTTAATAATTTTTACAATTACTGTATATCCACATCTGTCTAAAAGTGGTAACAATCTGTCAGTAATATGTGATTTTTAATAATCAAAATGAACTCAGCAGCATTACATAGGCTTAGTAGTGTCTGGGCCTTCTTCTTGATATTAAAATGGAGAATTAGTGAGCTAGCCAGGCAGGCTAAATAATAATTATGACAGTTGGGCAAAAGTCATTATACCTTTATCCTTTTTTCTCTTGTTCTTCTTTTTTTTTTTTTTTTTCTTTAAACTGAGTACCTGAGGGTTTTGACCGTCTCATTGCACATGCAAATGAAAAATCTATGACTAAAGAGACTACTAGCGTTTCCACTCCCTTGTTTTTAATGCGCATTAAGAAGTATCGAATATGTCCTGGGAGGTGGAAACGGCAAATATCACATTTAGAATCCCTAATGCACATAAAAGTTTATACGCTCTCTAGAGGTGGAGTTTGTTTTATGCGCATAACGGCTGAAGCGAATTTTGAATGCTGGAAACGCAGTTTGTTTGCATTAACTCGTGTTTATTTATTCGCATTAACTCATGACGCAAATTAAATCCCACAGGACCCCCGGGTTACATACCTGCTGCAGCAGTTCTGGAGGAGGGACTTGGGTGATAAACAAAGCCAAAATAATCCACACAGACTGAGTTGTTTTGTCCAAAATGCTGCAGACACGCAGCACCGTTACACCAGAAAAACAAAAGATGTTTGCTGAGGTCCGCCAATCAAAACTAACCCGGAGAAACACAGCGCTGTTTGATCAAAAAACTCCGTGAAAGTTTATGGTTGTCCAACACTGCGGTGATTCAGAGCTCGTCCTTTCCACGGCGGAGGATTTGTGTTAAAAACAAAGACAGCAGCCTTTTATTTTCGCTGTTAAAAAGATGCATCGCTTTAATAAAGTGATAACCGGATAAAGTTTGCAGAAGACGGAGCAGTCTGCCGCTAACAACCTAATATTGAAGAATCTGCGGCTGTGAGAAAAAGTGAAACCAAACAGACTGTGCACGCAGCGCCCTCTGCAGGATCAGCGGTGTTATGACACAGCTCATGACCAAAGACACAGAACTGTTTGTGAAGGGATGCGGCCGCCAGTAGAGGGTGCTGTTTCTCCTGGTATAGCTTGACCTGTTAACTGTACATTAGTTTGCATGCGTCCTGCGGCGCTGATGAAGGACTTTTGATTTTTTTTTTTTCTCGGCAAATGCCGCCCTTGGCAAATGCCGCCCTGGGCGGCTGCCCACCTCGCCCACCCCAAAAACCGCCACTGTTCATGTGTGTCACACAAATAAACTGATTTAATTAGTTTTTACCCAAGCAAAAAATAATCCTCCAACCTTCAGGGAGTGGAGACATTTCTCAAACTTGAAGATGCTGCAGAATCTGATTTTGACACTGCAAAATAGAAAGTATAATTAAATGTGTCTAACTACTGGCCTGCTCTCACAGACTCTTTGGCTCATGGTTAATATCTGCATGCATAGATTTCTGGCTGCAACTATGGCTCAAGAACATCTTTCATCCAAAGCCATGCAGATTCACATAAATTCCAGCGAGAGCGCTCATGTAATGAATTGAAAGATGCATCAGACCGCTGTGGTGTCGGAAAAATAAACTTCATGCAGAATTTTTCATAGGCTTGCGCCCCCGGACTCGCATCTGCATTCCTCGGAGGTCAGTGTACATGGGCGCATTGGTTTTAAGCACTTTCTAAGTTCTTCAGGACCTGCGCAAGTCCAAACCCACACCGAACTCACAGACTGTGTACATCCAGGGTTAGGCTCTGATGACCAAGAGGATCTACTCATAAGGCTCAGACACTCTGCTAGTGACTAAAGTTCTTGAAGTAGCAAAACCACAGTCAGGTGTCCATGCATGGGTGGCCACATGTGGTTTTGCCTGTGACAAGCATAAAAAAAAAAATATACTAACACTAGATTTGGCATATTTGGGGTTTTGAGAAATCCTCTGTGAAGTTAGTTCAAGTTACAAAAAACTTGAACTAACTTCAAAAAGACAAGCCAGCTGACATTCTGTGCACAGAGCCAATCGTCACTTTAGGGAACGTGTGTTTTTTTTGTTTTTTTTTTTTCACATTTGAAAAAAAGACCTTGTGTCTTCTACAAAACCATGTTCTCTCTGATCTTTCATCCCACGGAGCAGGTGAATTTACAAGGGCCATCTAAAGAATAGCCGCTAACGCGCTAATAGCTTTGAAGTACGCCTTGTCCTCCTCCCTTTGGTCCGGGCTAACCTAAAACTCGCCCGCGTGCTATGTCCAATAAATGTTCCGCAGATGATTTATTTCCCACGACGGTCTCCTCGTCACCGTCCTGTCACGGCCACTCAGCCTGATCAAGCACCAATTTAGACGATCCCTTTTTTGATTTGCTTTTTGACATTTTTGCCAATTTCGTCTGACATCCAATATATGCAAATTGCACCTTCACTAATAGGCATCTTCTTCGGCTGAATTGATAGCGCGTGGCTGTTCTTTTCTCATCTTATTCCTTGCATCTGATTCCGTTTATGAAAAAAAGTATTATGGCTGTGATAAAAGGATGTCTATTACGCCGGTCCTTTTCTGTTTTTATGTGAGAATGAGTTAGCGCGTGTCTGCCGTGTGCTGCCGACTGTCCTGCCAGATCAGATCTCGGATGATGGATGACTCTGCGAGATATTCAAGGCCAAAAAGGTACAGAGAGTTCTTCGCCTGTCAATTCAAAAGCTCTTGTTTTAACATGTCGTCCCACAGCTGCACGACAAAGAGACTAATGAGCACGAGTATGTAGTTGCACGCATGCTTCTGGTGAACTGGAGGATTTCTTTCTTCACATGAAGTAGATTTAAAGCTGAAGTAGTGGACTATCCCTTCAATAAGTCTTTTTTATAAAAGCATCACTTTCTTACCAAATCAGATCAAAGTGTTACGTCCAAATGAAAACAAAAAACAAGTATTTTGTGTCTTAGTGTATTAGTGCCCTGATTGGATGTGCTTAGATGTTCCATTTCAGTTTAATTTAGGTTTTGGTTAAAAATAATGGTTCTCACTCTTGAAAGTTTTCTTAAAAAGTGTGCGTAACTGCTTGCCTGAAAATTTCAGACGACGTTTAAAATATATATTGTCTGGTCACCGTGTTCTTCTTTCAAATTTCAGTGGATATGATTGACAGCTCAATTAGCCAATCTGGGATGTGCACTGTCACACCGTAAGAAAAAAAAAAAATACAGGAATAACTATGAGGGAAAAAAATCATGTGGAGGTGAAAAACATTGCTGACAGAATAATAAAACAAAAGATTTTATTATGTGAAGTTAGATTTTTGTCTAAATGACTAATGACCAATCATCTCTTTTGTTTGTCATCTGGTTCAAGAGTTTAACGTTTCTTTGTTAGTACCAAGAGTTAGATTTGTTTGTCTGCAATGTTTTTCAGTTCCACATGATATTTTTTCAATGCATGTTTTTCGTCGGAAGCAGTTGGTTTTCAAATGGCTGACTCTGCGTGTCTCTGATTGGCTAATTAATCTGTCAATCACGGCTACAGAAATTTGAAAGAGGGCCAGATGATATATTTTTATATAACATCTAAATTTTCCAGGCAAGTGGTTTTTAACCATGTATTTTGAGTGAGAAAGTAGATGGATGTATAATTTTCTACTTCCCTTTTTTGCAGTAGTACTTCTCACTTATAACTAGAGCCAATCAGACATCAGAGACTAAATGTACAAAGTCTCTGCTTCATAGCGGAAAGCGCTCTTACCTCACAGCAAAAACATCGGAGGTTCGACTCCTGCACGATATCCTTTTCCGTGTCCAATAACCAATGCAAGTTAGGGAATTGGTGGTGGTCGGAGGATGAGGCTCCAGGTGTTTAGGCAATTGGCTTCTGCTGAGCTGCCTCATGCTGCTTACTTTCACTGAGTCGGGGGGGAGGGGGTTGCTGTGTGAAGCACTTTGAAAGACATATGTGCAATTGTGCTATATATATATATAAATAAATCATTCATTCAAAGTTCAGTCATTTGTTTGGATACAGAAACACATTCTGTTTGAGTTGAGTACAATATTAGTCAAGCATTTTAGGGAAATAGGCCAGATCCATAAGGTGTTAAAGCTTTAGTGCACTAGTCTTTACAGGTCCTTCTCCGAGCTTCTATTTACCTAATGTTCCAGAGAACCAGGGGTCATTAGGTCCATTGAATACTGTTAGAGTCTCACTACACGTTTCAATGTTTTCCGCCTTGGGATTTGTCCGTCTGCTGTTTTTCCGGTGGTCAGCTTTAAACCTTCTCCGGTAGAGTTTGACAAATGAACGCTTCTGATCCAATGAGAGAGCTAACTGAACAGCTGCGCGGCGAAAACCATATTAATTAAAATGGATTACTTTATCTGGGCCAAATGGGTCATTAATTTCAAATCTTTCTTCATAATCAATAAAACGTCACGCTCTCCAAAGCATCTCTTACACCATTAAAGCTTGTTTGCGAATCAGAAGGATCACAGTCACAGCCCTCTTTAATTAAAACGCCAGCGCCACAAAACTCATTATTTTCAGTAAATTTCACGCCTTCGACCCGAGATTGCAGAAGTCATATCAGAACAGTGAAAGTGTGGCGGAGATATCGTGTTTGAACTCGCTGCTTTGCTTCACACATTGATCCTTTTAATTTTGGCTTCTAAATAATGGGATTTTCTTGTGTTAATGAGCTTGTGATGATGTGTGAATGAGCTAAGGACTTATCCGGAGGAGTAATATGCATTGTTCAGGAGTCAATTTTTGTTTCAAATGGTACACTGCAAAAACTTGGTTTGAATAAAACTGACGACTAATGAGCTTGATACATTTTTGCTCCAGGACAGATCCAGGGTCTCCCCGCTGCACATAGTCCAAGGATAAAACTGTAATTTCAGAGCCACCAGAAGTTTACACAATTTGACTAAATGATACCTTTTATTGACTCTGCTTTACTTTGAAAGAAAAAGAGAGACAGCGACGGCCCTGCTGAAGAAAAATAATATGACGTTGTAAATGCAGCAGGTTTCATCCAAATAATACTTTCTTAAGATGTAAAATATGTTCAATCTGGACACAACATGAGTTTTTGATTCAGAGTTAAAAAAAAAAAAAAAAACTAAATCAAATCAGAATCTGAATTAGCTCAGTTCTCATGTCATATCAGTCTTATATGTCAAAGAAACATGTTGTGATTGGTGGTTCTACAGGCAACAGCAACAAAAGTTGACACATTTTCAATTTTCAGGATTGCATCGCCGGCGGCTTATACATGCACATATACATGCACAAGTGTGAGGTTTTCAGGTGCACTACTTTCGGGCCTCGTCCAGAGAGAGAGTCGATCTTCGCATTGTTGCACATGGGTTCTATTGGAAATGAATGGAGAAGCTGTGACGTCGCTCCCCGTGTGTCGAGCTCATGACATGTTTTGTTTCTTTTTCACTTGTAGCATCCTCACCCCAGCTTTTGTACTCAAACTGACTGACTTCTTTTGTTTTATAAATATGACTTGTGGTTCTCACCTAGCTAATGCAACGCTTGATGTGGAAGTCGAGTGTGGGTCGGAACTCGAGTGGGTCCTTAGAAAGTGCTTGAAATCAATGTGCCCTTGTACACAAACCTCAAATGTGGCTTTCAGGTATATGAGCGTTCTTCTGGAAATCCACTTGTTTCTGTGAGGCTTTGGACAAAAACTTACCACAGTGGGCTGGAGCTAGAGTAGAGGGCCATTTGTAAGAAACATGTCCCAAACCGAACCTGCCTCACACTACAGGGTGTTACACTCCAGTGTTGGTCTTGTCTTGGATTTGTATTTGCTTTGCAGCTTAAATGGTTGGTTGACACCAAGTTCTCATTGGTCAATTTTTATTACTAAAAAAAAGGGTCAAAGTTATACCAGACATTGCAGTGAATTTTACACTTACACATTGTTTAAAACAGAGAGGTCATTTTCATCTAAAAGTCTGGACATCAGACTCTGCACCCTGGAAAATCGATCTGTAGACCCTTGCACTGAGGTTAGTGAGGAAAAGCACATATTGCTGTTTACATAATTCTACACAGACGGAAATAATCTTCCTGACATTCTTAAATCTGGAGTGATGAAACTAAAAAAAAAAACATTTAATCTTCTGATTGCTTTCTACTATGAACCATAAAAGAACTATAATGCATGCGTTGGACTGATATGGGGGGAAAAGCTGTAACTTTGATGCACCAATGATGAAAGTCAGGCTTTGACTTTGACTTGAGCTTTCATATCCAAATTCACTCCTCCAGATCAAATCAAACAGTTCACATCAATGGGATGTACATTTAGAGCTCACTCCAATTTAGCTTAAAATACAGCCTTTCACTCACAAAGAAATATGAACAACAAGACCATTTTGTCCATTGTGAAAATATGATTGTATCTTATGCATGATACTAGACACATTTTATTAAACAACAAAATGCTGATTTAGTTTTTTCGTTTACTTCGTTCACTTTACATTAGCGGCTAAATCAAAGCCGCTAATGATTAGAGCTTTGATCCACATGGCGATGGGCTTTTGCTTTCCATCTCGCTGTGCTCCACATCACTTCATTTAAGATTTAAACATCAGAGGAAAACACAAACTGTCAGAAAAATTATGCCTCAGATCAAATATGGGTTTATAAGCTTGTAGAAGTGACTGTGTGTGCAGCTAATGTGGACACGCTTCATAATAGGATTCATTTGGAAAAGAGTGAATAAGCAGAATTTTTAATAGCTTTGTATTTTTGCTGCTCTGTGCATTATAGCTGCGCTTATTAAAAATGTAATTTGGAACGAAAACATAGAAACAATATTGCTGTATCAATATAAGATGCATACATTGTAGTAAAGGCT
Organism: Mugilogobius chulae; assembly: GCA_038363315.1. Taxonomy (NCBI): domain Eukaryota; kingdom Metazoa; phylum Chordata; class Actinopteri; order Gobiiformes; family Gobiidae; genus Mugilogobius; species Mugilogobius chulae. Next base: position 18,966,387 of record CM076412.1, on the reverse strand, counting down.
CTTTAAATTTTACAGTTGCACAGAAATGAGCACCACCTTACCACACAGCAAAAAGGGAATTTCAAGACAAGTTCAAATAGCTTGATTCTAGAGTTTGAACCTAATGTCAAGCATTAACCCTAACCCTAACCGACTACTTTAACTTTTTGAACTAATTTCAAGACATTACTTCTTATTTTGAGCCATATTATTTGCCAATGGGTTAATACAATTGTTTTATTCCAAATTTTTTTGTTGTTGTTATTTTTTTAAGACACATGCTCTTATAACCAGTCACAAACACCTTGAAACAATTGAACTATTCTACATTGCATAAACAATTAAATTGTATCCGGTTAAAAGGACTCAAATCCAGATTAAAATTCTGAATTCAAGTCATTTTAAGCAAGTAGATACAAAGTTTTTGCAATGCAATATCTCTGGTTCACATTGGGTATGAAAGTATGGTCTGACGACAGGATCACCGGTTCAAATTTGCTGGAAAAGTGTTTAGTTGTGCCCTAGGAAAAACACTTCTCCCACATTGTGCACTGTGGATACCTAATAAGAGACAAATGTGCTAAATTGACCTTTTAACAGTGCTCTGTACCTGGCATTGCCGTTTGGATTCGCACAATATTTGGGAGTTCACAAAGTCTTAAGAATGAATTTGACCTGACTTCAGCCGTACGACCTGAGGCAGCTGTTGTGTGGAGAATAAAACCACAACGTAGCAGTGTGCCTAAAACAAAGATAGTGGTGCAGAGTGATTAAATGTCCCTTCAAATATCTGGATGGGCTTGTAGCTGTAGCTTGTGCAAGTCTGTTCAGCTTTGTTTGGCTTGTGGTTTTAATTATGAGAGAAACTCTGTGCATGTTAAACAGAGGGTAGATAACTTAACAAAAGGTTGAAGCAAACATACAATATGACAGCAAACAGGAGTCTGCACAACCATTGACCATCCAGGCCTAAGATGGACATACAGTATATGTTGGTGTTTTCTCTCTCTTTTTTTTTTTTTTTTTTTTTTGAAAACATCTGGCATGACCAGGTTACATGTTCTATGCTTTTCACTTTTATCATTTGAGGTTTAAGTGCTCAAAAATGCCACCCACTTCTCAGTCTTTCCTACAATAAAACAATAATAATAAAACATTCAGATTGTAAACATACGTGCAGGTTCTGAGAAGTTAGACGTAGGTAATGTATTACTTTAACATGTTTCTACGGTTACGTCTTTATTTAAAGCCTCAATGTTGGCTGGTGTGATATGTTTCATTAGACAGATGTGAGCCTGACCATATGTCAAGATTCATCTGATCTGTGAGGACGACCATGCTCTCAGTGAAAGGTTGTCATTATAGACCATTATGGTGGTTTAAATAATAGACCTTTGGATAGTGATCACACAAGATGTTTTCCAAGAAGATGAGCCCAATCATAAAGAAGTATCTGAGCTTTAGTTCCTCATTAATAACACAGCTGCAGTTTTGTATGTGCGATATTTTCATTTCCTTTATGATCTTCAGAAATCAGATCTGGGACATTCAGATCTGTGATGTCATGGTGTATCTCTGACATCTTCTGTTCTGTTTTAAAGCATGCATTTCCACCCTTATAAAATGTGCATATTGTCGAAATTCGCATAAGTAAAGCAAATAAAAAAGACAAATTAATCTCTGTTTCCACCAAAGCGCAAATGTGGGTGTTGTTATGGCAACATGAGCTGTATCATAACACCGCTGATCCTGCAGAGGGTACTACGTGCACACTCTGCTAGATTTTAGTTTTCTCTACAACCGCAGATTCTTTAAGATTGAGTTTTTAGCGGCTGACTGCTTCATCTTCTGCAAACTTTATCCGGTTATTACTTTCTTAATGCGATTTGTTTTTAACACAAATCCTCCGTCATGGAAAAAAAAAACGAGCTCTGAATCACCGCAATCATAATCACAATCATAAACTTTCATGGAGCTTTCTGATCAAACAGCACTGTGTTTCTCTGGGTTAGTTCTGGTCGGCCGACATCACCAAACATGTTTTGGTTTGGTTTGGTGCACACGGTGCAGTTTGCTTGTCTGCAGACAAAAATAAATACCTGCATTTTTGTCCAAACCAGGTATGTAACCTAACCCGAGGGTCCTGTGGATTTTAATTCGCTTCATGAGTTAATGTGAATAACTGCGTTTCCAGCGTTCAAAATTCACTTAAGCCGTTATGCGCATAAAACAAAATCCACCTCTAGAGAGCGTATAAACTTTTATGCACATTAGGGATTTTAAATTTGATATTTGCCATTTCCACCTCCCAGGATGTTTTTGATACTTCTTAATGTGCATTAAAAACAAGGGGTGAAAACGCGATGATTGTCTCTTTCTCTAAACTGTTCACAATACACTTTTTGCCAATCAAACCAGTGCAGCAAAGACATCTAAGATTTTTAACTTTGTTATTTTTATAAAGAACGAGAGAAAACGGTGATGTAGTTGTGTGATCATAATTACTTATACCTAAATCATCCCATGTCCTTCTCATGTTACTTTCTTGTGTTTTTTGCGTTTTATTTATCTTATTTATCACACACAAGTTTTGATTCTGAGTCTCACGTGCATCTCAGGGCAGATCATGTCACTGTTCACTTCCTGGTTCCTGGTTTTGTTTCGCTCTCTGTCCGTTTGTGTTCACAAAACAAGCAAACCACCAGAGCTCGATTCAACCGAGCGGAGACCGACCTCTCTAACTGGCAGGTTTTGACATTTTGGACCGGACCAGAGTTTGTTTGTGCATTCACAATTAACCAATCGAACTGAACTATGCAGGCTAATCAGGTGGAAATTAGTCCCCAAAGTCCTATCTATGTCTAATAAAATCCCGTTTGTGTGCAGCTTTTTCTGTTTTTGTTTTTAGCATTGTGGCTAACTGTTGTTAGCATAATGACTCACCTCGCTGTTAAAAGCTGTGATAAACATTAAAACTCATCATGATGAACACTTCTGAAGCTCAGAATGCTTTAGCTACGTGAGGAAATCATGTAGCCTGAAGGAAAAAAGGTTAAAATTAATTATTTCTGTTTGTTTACATTTTTAGGATGCAAAAATCAGGTACAGTCCCTTTAATGCATCCCAAGATCCCAAAATAGGGAGAAGGGTATAGCTGCAGACCGGGAGAACCACGAGAACCTGCAGATCTGAGCTGCAGGTCTGAACCGCAGATCCACACCATGAAGCAAAACGGAATGCGGAAGTGTCAGTGTGCTTTTAACGAAGTTTATTATGTTTTTTTTAATTAACAAATTTAAATAAAGCTATTAAATCTTCTTTTTTTTATTAAAATAACAAACTTTATTTTATTTTAACTTTTACCTAAACCCTTTTCCTCACCCTAACCTAATCATCATCCTGAACCCACTCTTGCTTTAATTCAACATTATGCCCCGAGCTCAAGCACAATGATACCGGCGGCGTATTGCCGTGGCTCAGAGGCCAGGCACCGAGACTGCCGCGGGTTTCAGCCTCGGACAGAACCAGAGGCACGGGACTGCCGCGGGTCATAGCCTCGGACAGAACCAGAGGCACGGGACTGCCGCGGGTCATAGCTCGGACAGAACCAGAGGCACGGGACTGCCGCGGGTCATAGCCTCGAACAGAACCAGAGGCACAAAGGCTGCTGCGGGGATCGCGCCCGTGTTTTGTGACGCGTGTTTGTGGAGACCGATCTCAAGTTTACAAGCGGAGATGCAGCAGGATGTCCCACGTGGAAGGGCACCCGACTCAAATGCTCCCTTAACTGGGTAGAGTTTGTAAGAGTGTGCTGGAAGGGGCCGGGGACATCCAGGCTGGTAGCATCGCATTATTGTGAGCCTCTGGCCGGTGGACAGTCCAGACCTATGATCCACTCTGGAAGTCCTATCAGCTAGCATTAGCTGGCCAGAGAACCATTCAGTCACATTGTGGGAAAAGTTATTAAAATTATTTAAGTTAAAATGTACCAAAATGTATTTTAACAAGTTGCACTAAGCACATTCCCTCAGTTAATACATTTCAACAGCAGGTGGCGTTTTCAACAGCAGGTGGCGTTTTCAACAGCTGTGGCGTTATCTTGGCAAAAATAAACCGCAGAGAAGAAGAAAGGCGTAGATCTGCAGTTCAGATTAACAGCTCAGATCTGCAGGTGTCTCCCAGTCTCCAGCTTTATATTACTGAAAATAGGAGTGCTCAGTTACTTTTACTTTTAAATGTAACTCAGCATATTTCCTCATTACAGGGTACTATGAGTTATCATAAAGCATTTATGGTCCCTAATTGTTGTTATAGCTGATAGTTTTCAGCAGTGCTGCAGACTTCTTTTAAAGGAGCAAAGTAAAATAGCAGCTGTTGTTGTGTCTGACCAAAAGAACAGTAATTTGGCTTTATGAAGTCTGTGCGCTCATTAAGTGTGACCAAAAGCTTCTGGCCATCATCACATCGACCAAACAGGAGCTCGGCTTTCCTCCAAGACGAGATGTGGAGGAAGTAAAACCTTGTGTGGAGGTGAGAGGAGGTATAACAATGTGGACAGAGGAGAAGGAGGAACAGGTGAGGAGTAGTTAAGGCACGATGAGCAGAGAAGGAGGCGTGGAAGACAAAAGTATTTCTTGTCTGTATATTAGTAAAGTGAAAGTGATTTGAGGTGGGGAAACGAGCCTCGGAGCGTGGGAGAGACGACAGCGTTTACATGAGCTCATTTTGGCTGAGAAGTGCTGACTGTGCTTTCACTCACACCACAGGACTGCAGCACCACAACTTTTCATTGTTCTTCAAATCTGCTGTGTCATGCTTTGTGCCTGTCAAATAAGTGAACGTCAACTCTTTTGGATAAAGCACAATCAAAATATACAAGGAAAATGGGGTGAAAAAAAATGCAAAAAAATCTATGCCAGAATAAAAAGTTGGGCAAAACTAAAAATGAAAGTTAGTTATTATATATTATATGCTGTCCATTTTAGTGTAATCCCTCATTCATCCATATGCATATAGGATTTTTCCATTTTTGAGTAGAGTAGACTATTTTAATATAAAAAAATTAAAAGTCCCTGCCTCCTGTAAAGTGAACAAACTCCAATGATATATGACCTAAACAAGTCCATGAATTAGAAAAAAAAAAAAAAAAAAAATTTATATAATAATGACAATGTCAGACGGTTTCCACAAAGTGAAATGAAACCAGCTAATGCATCAGGCTAAACAATAGTCACTAATTACAAATGTAAACATTTATTTGTGGGAGGTCGTGTTTTTAAGTCTTTTTTTTTTTTTTTTTTTTTCTCGAGGAGAAGAAATGTTTGTCTAAAAGGCGGAATAAAACATGTTTCCAAACAAAGCAAGTATTGTAAATGTGCTTGTGTCACCAAAAATATTCCTGGTCTGACAGAAAGTACCTGCCCCAGAGCTGGAGCTACAAAGTCCATCAAGTAAAGCCCAGTCCACGACATCACTTTTCTCTTTACTGCGCATGCTCCATTTAGAAAGATACACTCTCCATATGGTTAGCTGGGGAAACGTCTTTGATTAAAACAACAAAATGGGACACAAACTAGCTGTTTTGATCAGGTATGAACCGATAAGACAGACGTCTGGCATCAGGCGTTTTTCTTGTAGTTTTTATACTCACCTGAAAATAACGTTTATGGGTCATATTTCATTCACAAATTGTGAACTACCAGCATAACGTTTTGTTTTCACACAGTGATAAACTCTTGTAGTTAGCTGACAACAACCTGGCTTGAGTTGTTTGTCCAGCTTGGTCAATGAGCAGCAGCTCTTTCTGCATATCAGGTGCACGCATCGCAGTCTTGATAAACAAATAATCCCTCTATAGTTCATGCTTCGAGCTTGCCTAAGATGGGGTCTGGAACTAATAAAAGTAACTGAAAAAGTTCCTACAATGCAAAAGGTCTAGAGTCACTTCTCACATGTGGCTGTGCCAGCAAATGTCTAAAAGGGATGAGGTTAGGATTAGGGCTGGAGTCAGACTGGGTCATCTGCTCTTGAGCTGCTTCTGGAGTCTGTAGCCAGAACAAAGTCATAAATCAGGGTGAACAAGGGTTAAGGGAAAATAGGTTTTAAGTCATGATGTGACAAGATGACTAAAATAAGATATTTGACATAAATTAACAGTTATGTTTTTTTTCTCTTTACTGTCTTCATACAGCTTTTAACTGTACAGTATAGTATTATGCAGTAGTTTCATGTAACATTTCTTTGACTTCAGAACTGGTCTTGGTTAACGATGCAAATACTCAACATTGTGACAAAGTCTCAAACACAATTAATGTATTTTTAAATAAAAATCCAACAGTAATAAATAATACACATTAATCTCTCATGAATTGCAAAAACAGCTGACATGCTGTGGCTGGAATAATCTCGCAATTTATCAAGAATATTGTATTGATTCTTATGGGTTTACTAAATGAATTTTGTGTTTACTGTGGAGAAGCGTCTGGTGAGATCAGATAAGCGCTGCTGCTTGCTTTTTTCGCTCATAATGAAAAGCCCTGATGTGTTTGTGCCTCCAGGATGCACATGATTATGTTCAGGCTATTTCCAGGATTCAAAACATATGTTGTTGTCACTCATTTCCAGCTATTTCTTGGGGCAGGTAAAGGTCTTAGAAAAAAAAAAAAAATAGACTAGATTAAAACAGAGAAGCTTTATTGTCCACCAAGATAGAATTTCATCTTTGCCTAAACTGCTCATTCATTCATTCCATACAAGCACGGCAGCCATTCGGCCCCTCTGACTACCACCAACCATTGGGACTCACACCAGATCCAGACTAGGTTTGGAGTTTCTCCTCTGTCTCACAGTGGTCTCCCATCCAAGTAGTGCCCAGGCCCAAAATGCTTAGCTTCTGAGATCTGACTGATCAGGCTTTGGCAATCTGTATTTCCATTAATCTTAACCTTTACACAAACCTTTTTCCTAATCTTACCCATTACCTTAACCCTATCTAGCATTTACCATGACAAAAAGTAAAACTGACCAGTTTAGCAACATACATAAACTCGTTACTATGGCAACCAGCTCACTTCTTCCCTCCGGACTGGACTATCAAGCATTCATTGTGAGCAAAGTGCCCTCTATAGTTAATCACTAGGAGTTGGACTCGGTGTAAAGGTTGTTTTAATATACAACCATTTCAAGCTGTGAAGAAATGGCTCCAAAATGTGGCTTTTGCTTAATACTTCTCTATCCAAAACCTCAGTTCTTAGAAAACTTAGCATGTTCATTATTAGTAAATATTTGGCAGAGGCAGAATATGAGAGAGTGTGTTGATGACCTCTCCACACCAGACCAGAGCAGCGAGGGTCTGTGAGGGCCACTCGAAGGCCACACTCGCTAACCCGGACCAAGCATGTTGCTAATCAGACGCTCCCATTGTAGAGCCTGTGTCACGCTAATTAAGCCCACATCAACGAAAACGTAATCAACAGACAACTGTGCAATCTGAAGATGTTTTCATTTTTTGTCCGTCTGAGTGTGTGTGGAAATACAAGAATCAATCTGAAAAACAGTCAGAAACATGGATCCTGTAATCCAATGTTACCCAGAGGTCAACACACAAAGAAGCCAGCTAATTTTTAGAGTGTAAGATGTAATGTTTGTGCCAAATCTTTGAAGGGTATGTATTATGCAAAATTTACTTTTTTTTAAATTATTATTTTAAACAATGAATTAACCTTGCTTCTATATTAAAAACAGATAAGAGTTCTGTGTGTGTGAGATACTATTCTTTTCCCTTTGAGAGCCTAAGACAACATTATTCTGTAAGTCCCATAAGTCATCCACTCATTTTTAAGCATTTCTGCAGCATTATCATATAAGCAAGATCAGTTTGATTATATATAATTTATTTTCAGCCAATAGATGCAACCATAACTCAGTTTGTGTTGTGAAACAAAAGTGCACAAGTGGCCTCTAGTGAGTATTGTCACTGCAGTGTGAGAAAGATCTCAAAATATAAACTGCTCATGCTCACAAGGCACCCACAGCTGTCAAAAAAAGTTAGATTCTGTACCTGTGCTTATGTGGCTTTTTTCCTGTTTTTGAACAAACTTTACTTGAAATTAAAGACACAGCTCCTAAATAGTTCCATTCATATATTGTATGTTGCCTTGCTACAGCCTATTCAGAAAAGGCCTCGCTTAGCAGTGGAGTGCCCCAGGGCTTTATTCTTGGTCCTGTTCTGTTCTCTCTATGTGTTGCCTCTGGCATCTTTCTTTAAGGAATATAATATTTCACTACTTGAATTATTTTTCTCTGATAAGACAGTTGTAATTAGCTATAAACTCGTACCTGACAGTTTTGGTGGCCGGATTTCCGCCCTCATCAGAGGTGACGTCCGATGCCATCAAAACTGTCAGAGAAAATATCATACAATTAGTAATTAAAGTAGACATAATTCATTTACCAAGCATAATATTTCACTGTTTTGCTGATGATTTGTAACTGAACTCTGTTGGTTTGCTTCACAAAAATCTCAAATGAAAAATTGGATGTCACAGAAATGTTTACATCTAAACAACAAAAATATCGACATTGTACTCATTGCTGCTCAAACAGCAGCATCTGAAACAGTTACACTCCCCAAGTGGAAGAGAGAACAACAAGTGAAGAGCAAAGAACCGACTTGAGTTGAGCTGCAGTTCAATATTTTTTTTACAGGCAAAGCAGGAGAAGTGAGAGGATAGTGCTCAAGTTGCCATATTTTCCCCAGTATATTTGCTCCTAAGGCAGCCTGAGTATTTTCCTAACTGGATTGAGCTTATTTTTAAAAAGGAACGTTTTGAGCCTAATCTTAGGACTGTGTCAGCTTCTTTGACATGAGCAGGAGCTGATTCCATCACCAGGGAGCTTGATAACTAAATGCTCTGCCTCCTACTCTGTTTATGTTCATAAACTTTGGAACTTTTTTGCCCTGAACATAAGAGATAGTTCCTCCATTTTCACTTATGTGGATTGCCTTGTAAGATGGGCTTGAAATTTTGTGACTTCATTGAGTTATTACTTTTAATTTGCTATAATTCAGTATTAAATTCTATTGTTTTTTCCATAAACCAAGTCACAGTAGTTCCTTTGACATGCTGGAGCTCAGATGTACTAGTTGTCCTCTGTGAACGACCTTGCTGCGTGTGGAGAGGTCTCAGTGATGGTTGGAAATCTCTCTGCAGCTCTGCGTTTGTGAGTGATGGAGCAGTGTGAGACGTCCTCAGTCAAGCGGACACGACACTCTCCTGGTGCATCACAAACTCATCCAATTACTGCATTAGAACGCTGCTGAGTGTGGCGCCGATAATGTGTGTGAGCGTCTTCTGCAGTATTCATGCCACATCACAAACAGATTAGTGTCAACAAAAACTCAAACACAGATATTTCATCTTCTCAAACCCTTTCATTTGTCTAACAATACGGAAGTCTTTCACAGCAGCACAATACAATGCAAACTATGACACCAGCTCATTGTAATACAGGGGTTGTTTTAGATCTGGCAACTGAATGCACGCTCCAACTTTTTCAGTTCCGATACTGATCATTTATATCAACTGATTCCAGAGTAGAGAGTGAAAATTGCTTTGTTTTGTCGCCTCGAAACATTGTTATTACCAATGGGAAATGAATCAAGTTGTTATGTAACTGTTATTTATTGTCCAAGTACTGGCTGAATAAGTTTGAGTGAGTAAAATTCAGATCAAATTCAATATGAGTCAGTAAACAGTCTTTTTGCAGCTAAACAAAAATCTGAACCAGGATATTGGCTGACATGATATAAAACTGATGCCTGCAAAATATTGTTATGTTCAGTATCTTATAAGTACAACATTGAGTATGACAATGAACAGAGCAGTACATGCAGATGCAAATTATGTGATACTTTCGCAGTTATATCAGAGCTGACATGGCGACACAGTGGCACAGCGGTAAGCGCTCTAGTCTCATAGCAAGAAGGTCCTGGGTTTGACTCCCAGCCTGGGCCTTTATATGTGGTGTTTGCATGCTCTCTCTCTGTAGGTTCACTACAGGTGTTTTGGTTTCCTCCTACCACTTTACACATGTCCAATGTGCCTCCCCTTTCCCCTCCATTGTGCTTAATGTAATTGTACATTGTCTTTAATAAACATTACCTTACCTTATGACAGACAGTTTTGCACATGTTTACATGTGGTTAACACTTACAGAGTTAGCAGTGTTCATAATGTCTGACAGCAGCATGAAGGAAGGGTCAGTGAAACGTTTCTTCTCTTCAGGGTTAATCTGCTCTCCAGACAGACAGAGCATCCTGCAGAAGAGGGTAAGACTCATGGTCCAGCATAGATGTGAACAGTCCAAGACAAAGTTGGACTTCTTGATGACCTTTTCCAACTTCTCCCTCTCTATGATGCTTCTCCAGTGCATCACACCACACAGGATGGCTGATGTCACCACAGAATCATAAACTTTTCTCAGGAGTATCCGCTGAGTCTCCTCAAGAAATAGAACCTGCTCTGGCCCTTCCTGTACAGTGCATCAGTGTTTTGAGTCCAGTACAGTTTATCGTTTTGATGAACATCTCGGTACTTGTATGAGTCCACTCTCTTGATGTCCTTCCTGACATGTTCACTGGTGAGTGGCCATAAGAGTGACGTCTGCAGAATTCCACCACCATCTTCTTGGTCTTTTCAGCGTGGATGAGAAGTTTTTTTTTTCAGAGAGCCATGGTTACTGGGCCGGGCAGTTATACTTCATGCGATTAATGTTGCCAAAATGTTTGGTTTGTACCTTCTGTTTCAGTAATGTTAGTAACTTCTGACTAGATTTGTATTGTTCTGCAAAGTTTCCAAACCAGCACTGAACCTGAATCAAACAAGGACAAGACCAGTACTTGCCAAGTTTGAACCAAGAGTAACTGGTATTAGGCTGCTAGTTAGTCAGGCCTAAAACAGAACTAAACCAAAGGGGACAATTAAACCAAAGGGACACCACCAGAATTAAGTCAGCAAAGAAGAAATACAGATACAATTGCACTGTATTTAAATCAGCAGCTTGGCCAAAAGGCATAAACAGACTCTTGACATTTTCTTACAGATCTGCTAATTACAGAGCAGTGTTTGCATCGGACGATCCTCTACATTTTGCTCTGCCATGTCGAAATGTCGTTTTCATAATTTGCATTGCAATCACTGCCAATTTTTGCATAAACAGCCTATTCACTTGTATAGGAAATAAACATTGCATAATTTTAGGCCAACTCGTAAACAACAATATTTATGCCACAACAGAATCGCCTCAATGAGAAGAAAGTATTCCATATTCAAATCTGTCACACTTTTATATCCAATCTATTTCCCGTCTGTAATTATAAAGCTTCTCAAACAGCAGCGGTGCCGGCTATGTTTCATGTGTTTTATTTTGGATGGGAGCGACGCTGGAGAACTCCGGGGACACAATGCAAATGGCCTGGTGCTCCACTTCCCTCTCTTCATCCAGACTTCATCAAACCTAATCAGATGTGTGCAGCCGCAGAGGAGCAGTGACAAAGGCCAAAACTCGCTCACCAAAACAACAGAGAGAGAGAGAGAGAGAGGAGAGAGAGAGAGAGGAGAGAGAGAGAGGAGAGAGAGAGGTGCAAGAGTAGCCACGAGAGAAGGGTGACATCAGGGTGGAAGAGAGGGATTTGTGCAAGTATTCATCACATGATTTTGGGCATCTCAAGGACATAATTCTGATTATTGGATGCCAGACTAAAAGACATGAGTGTAAACAGGGCTGGGTGATACTAATAATATAATAATTTATAATAATATTTTTTTTTTATCACAATTCTTATAGATAGTCTATTTTCTTATTGTATTTGAGTTAGATAAATAAAATTGACTTCACTGTGATTGGCTAAAATCCTGCTGTCATTCACTCTGAGCAGGATAATAGTCGACCTGTATTTTAGAGGTAGAGGTTGTTTAGAAAGAAACAAGAGACCAATGTTTTTTTTTTTTTTTTTTTTTTTTTTTTATATATATATAAACCCAAAACACAGGATCTCAGCCCTTTTATAAAGTTATTTGAACAATCAGTTATTTAGAACATTGTGTGTTGCATCAAAACAAGTGGTAATAATTTTAAAGTAACAACTTCTAGACATGAAAATGTGCTAAAAAATCTATGTTTAAGTCAAAAGTGTATGTTTTTTTGTGTCTATCAAAATCAAAACTGTTTTTTTCTCCCACTTCCCTGTAAAGAGCATTCCATTACTAAGTTCATCCATAACCTGTTCTTTGCTATGCACATGTTGTCCCTTGTGGGGAGTGTATCTGTTCCAGACGCTGCTGCTCCAGTGTCGATGCCTGGACCTCGGTTGTGATCTAACATAAGAACCTGGATCTCTCACTGCTCCACTCCTGCCTCTCTTTGACTAGCTGTCTTCGTCCTGCTAGAAAAGCTGTTTCCTCTGCCACTGGTGTCTGGCTCCACTGATTTAACGTTCAAATTGCATCTGGACACTTGTCAGTCCTGGTCTGTGGCCTGTCCGTCCATGGGAGTGGATCTCTCCTAGAGAAATGGGAAAATGTAAAAAAAAAATAAATAAATAATAATAATAAAAATATTCTCTCACATTTTGTTCATTTGTGAATTTTTCTGACATAATTCCTAGACCTAATTATACACATACAGACAAATTCAGTTGTGTTTTATATGATCAGGATGATATGGTTTCTGACTGCAATATAGAAAAATAAATGGTGGAGGGCACAGGTGTCTTATAGATGAAATGTTAGCCTTAATTAGAACATAGCTGCATCAGAACTGACAAGACTCTGCTGACTCTTATAGGGGTCAGATGAAAACAGAGAATGAACAACATGTTCATGCATTATATATGTGTTCTGTTACAAAGAGAAGGTGACTTACATGAAAGAGGAGTGGTTAAAATTCAGTACACAGATCGCAAGGTCAGAGCAGAATGTTAGTTCTGGCATCTTATCTTAAAAATAGAATCTTAAAACTTTATTTTAGCCTGTGATATTGATGCCAGATGGTTTACATGGGCCGTGTAATAAACCAAATTAAACATTTCACACTAACACATGGCTAAGATTCAGTTTTGTTGGAGAGAATATCAGGCTCTAGGGTCTAAAGTCATAAATGTTTATCTGTTAGCTGAGGTTAGCGCAACAGCAGTGTATTTTGCATTTAGACAAGTTACAACAAAAAGACTTAGTGAGATAAGGTCATGTTCAAGGCAGAGTTATTCTAGTGTTGCACTGGCAATGAAGTTGTTTACATTTGTGACAAATATTGACAATAGACTAAGTAACAGAAAGCTCACAATGCAAGTAAGATTCCTAAATACCAGACAAACTTATCTGTTTTCAGCTCATCTTTGTTCTAAGTAAAGTCTTAGAACTGGCCTTGCCTCACTGTTTACATACTCTAAATTTAAGTCCTTAGAGTGCCTTGAAAAGTGGAAATAACTAAATAACTAAAGAATGTTGCTTTGCTGTTTGCTTATTTGGTTTAGATCTGAGGATGGATGGAGCTAAGCATCACAAAAGTATTCATCAAGACAATGTTTTAGAAAATTGTGTCTGACGTTTTAAGAACACACTGAAACCACAAATATTAGATAAATTATTTACTTTGCATTAAAAGGGAACAAAAACAAAAAGATGATACATTTCCTGAATTTTACCTCAGATCTAACTCATTGTTCATATGTCACAGTCTCTCACTTACAGCTTCTGTACGCTGCTTCTCATTGCACCTCTCGAGTTCTTCTGGGTTGTTTGCTTTATGGCCAAAAAAGTCTCAAAGCCTCTGTTGGTATAAATATATCCACAGCAGCAGCCAGCTTGAAAACACAATTCTCACTAACCACAGAAGTCAAGTATGACCTCAGAATAAGTTCAGAATGTTGAAGTTCAGACCTCTGTGTCTTAGCAAAGTTTAACTTTTAAACTAATGATTCTGAAAAGAGATGTCTGGGTGAAGTTTGCATGTTGTCCTGGGGCTGCCATGTCTTCTCTCTGGGTACTGGTTGTTTCCCACCTCCTAAAACTTGGCATATGTAGATCAGTTAGCAACGCTGTAAATTTCCCTGAGTAAATGAATGAGAAAGTGAATTATTGTTTTAACTGTGACAAGTTGACCAATGTCCAGGTATGTTCCCTTACATAACACCAGGCTCACACTGTCTCAGATCCAAACCTGATCCATCTGGGTGCGGTGGCACTCCTTGACCAGTATGCATGCATATATACGGACTTAGTCTAAATATTTATGCATTTATAATATAGCGGTGTAATGATTTTATTTTGAAAACTACTGGATGCCCTTCACCGGTGCTCAGTTGGTTTCCTGTTTGTCATGTCTTGTTTTCATAACTTCACCAAAAATTGGCTCCAGAGCGCTCCCAGCTGTCCAGAAAAAAGTTAATTCCAATGGAAAAGATCTGGACGACTGGAGCACATCTGCGCGACTCGCCAGACTGGATGGATCGCCATGAGAGCCTCTCACTTTTCAAAAATCTGAAAGCCTCTGGATGTCGGAGTGGATGTAAGGCCCGTAGTCACTGGGATAGGCTCTAGAAAATAAAACACAATAGTACTTTATTTAAATTCTCAATTGTGAAAATGTAAATAAATAGTATATGCAATTAAAATGTCAAATATTCAGTACATTTATCAACAACATACTATTCCTCTTCCTCACTTTGATCAGGAATGAGTGGCCTGATGACATGATTCCCAGTCTGTTCTCACAGATAAGGGTGTCAATATCACACAATTGTAAACAGCGAGTCATTTGAATGCAATTTTTATTTTTTGTGTGTGTATTTCAGGTATTGCTGCCTCAGTTCATTTGTATGTAAAGATGTGTTATTATTCATGAAGACTCACAATCCTAATCCTAACTTTAACCATCTCTGAGGTTTTTTGTAACTTCAGACCTAAACTTAGCTGAAAAAAACAGGCATGTAATAAACATGCAAAAAATAGGCAGAAGCATTGTCATGACACACAATTTGTCATGGAGTGGTATAGACAAGCAAGCCATGAGAACACGTTGGGAATGTACCTTCCTCAGCTCTCAAAGGCCGACAGTAGAATTACAGTGACAGTGGCAGCTTTTGTTTATATATTTATTTGACTTGGTTATGTTCAGGTCCTGTGCAGTGATGGATGCTCCGCTCAGCCTTTTGTTCACAGCAGTAATAAAGCAGAATATAGATTTATCGACATTGACGCGCCGGCTTTCACCTCCTCCTCGTGTTTGCTGTCCGCTCTGATGGGACTGAAGCCGGAGCCAGAGAAAGACAACGGTTCAGTGTGTGCAGGACGTAAGTTATCTCAAGGATTTTTCATTTTGTCTGACATATCAGACGTTTTCTAATCATAAATCATCAAATGCATTATGCCAACTTTATTTGTGCAGTGTATCTCCAGCTGTGGTACTCTGTGTCTTGGTTGTGTTTTGGGCTAAGCATTTTCTGAATGGCCTTACCTGTGGTGCACCATTGTGTTGGACTTAGGTCAAAACAACATTTGAGATCAAAATTAAGCTAAAATCAAGATTTTTTTATTTTGTTCATACATAAATTCACCATTTCATACATAAATCATCACCATATTTATTTTTTTTTTTTTTTTTTTAAGAAATGGACTATACACATATAGGCCTGTCATGTTGGTAGGGTGACCAGATGAAAACCAACCAAAGAAGGACACGCCTCTGTTTAAGTGGCTTCTCCTCAGAGCAGAGGTGAGTTCATGCAGCCTGATATTTTTCTCCAACCCAGTTATGCCACCAACCAATAACATGCATGTTAGGGACAGCTTGGTGTTGGTCGAGGTTGAGTCGCCAGGTGTTTAGGTGCCTTAGCTGCTCCAGGGCTGCTTGCCATCACTGAGTGAATGGGGAAGACAGATCATTGGCATTTAACTTTTAATTTTTTATTTTTTTGAGAAATTGGGGTCATATAAAGCAGTATACTACCAAAATAAACACAAGTAAATTTAAATGGTTTTGCAACTTCATTATTTTTACAAATATATATTTTTATTTTATTTATATGGGGTAAAATAAAAATATAAATATATTAGTAATAAATATTTAAAAAAAATATATATAATATATTATATTTTAATTATAATTTTTAGTTGTAAATTAGTAAACTTTTGCTTTCCACTAAAAAGTATATAGAAATACAGCACTTTGTGAAAAAATGAGACCTCTGAGTTTGAACTAAATAATACAGAATTTTTGTTCTAATCAGGAGACGGAATGCAGCTCTCTGATTGGCGAGCTGGGGCGATCACTACAGTTTCACTGTTGAAAAAGTTTATAGGCCATACATGCAACCAAAATGAATACATGTCGATATTAACCATGTGTGAAAGATTTATGAGAGGAAGTTGTCAGATTTAAAACCTAAATGTGTTTGCAGTGTAAAAATCAGCTACCCACCTTTAAATTTAAGGATTTGGGAAAGGCATGCTAACCAGGGAGCGGCATAACTGCGTTGGGGAAACTAAGGCTGCTCATGCATCCTTGCCCTGAGATTGCTTTGGCGTTCTCTTGCTGTGACACCTTTGTAATACTTTTGCTGCTTAACTCATGTGTGAAGCTCCGACTGGACCAAGTTTAATGCACTGGCGTTTCATCATTGTTGTTGTTTCACTTTTATAACCGCACACATGAAAAAAAAACACTCTGCACTTGATCATGTGACACACACACTGTTCTGCACTCATTGCTGTTCTCCACAAGTTTGTGTTGTCTCTGTTCTTCTGCCACATGATGCAACTGTGAGACAAAATATCATAGTAAATGTCCTTATATCTGTGGCAGTTCTTTTTTGTGAATTGCAAAAGATCTTAAACTCTTTCAGTGAGCAACCGCATATTTGAGTAAATTGTCATTCCACTACTTTGTACTTTACATTATATTTCCTATCTCGTGTTGCATCTTGTGTTGTATATTCATTTGGTAAATACAGCGCTTTCCACATGTTTTCCCTGCCCACCCCCTCCCTCTCTCTTCCTTCATGTTCAATCATCTCCACGCACACACATCCAAATAGAACCCATCATCTCCAATGAGTCACAGCGTTTTAATCAGCGCGATGTGGTGAGCGTGGGCCCGAGAACGCGTTGACTGACAGAGTTCCAAAGGTTAAGGCTGGTCTAATGAAAAACAAGCCCGGCCCACCCACTCGCTTTAGCGCAGAGACCCTAAGCACACGCAGGGCCAAATATTTACAAGAGCGCCGGAAGAAAGAGCCGCATACAGGCTTTAGAGAGCAGCATAGGTAATTACACTCAGGAGAACAGTTTGAAGTCATAACCATTGTGATTGAAAATGACCTGGGCGTTTATTATGTGTCATTAGCAAGCAGTCGTGTTGTATTGAGGAGTGTAATACAGTAATGTGAGAAGGAAACAGGTTTGTTTAAATACACACATTGTATTAAACAAATAGAAATGATTGGGTATTGCCAACAATGCATTACAGTTTGCTCCACTGTTTTGCTTTAACCAAACATAGCAAAAACACAGAAAGTAGCGCAAAAAAAACATATCTGTCTCTATGAGTTAGCTGTTACAAAACCATAATATTTGACACAAAGTTAAAAGAGGAGAACTTACAGTTTGTTATCTTGGTTTGCGCATTGCTCCAACTTGGTTCACTGATTGGCTAATTGGACGTCCTGGTCTTGAGGAACCGCCTGTAATTCAGCAACACCTGACCTAGTAGCTAGAGTGAAAATAAATTAAGCAGAAGCAGTAGGTGGTGCCAGTCTAGTTATTTGTTTGGGTTCATTGTGATTGATATTTTGATTCTGTCACCACTCTTGACCAGAGCCCATTGTAACCAAAAGTGTACAAAAGAAGCAGCACAAGACCAATAAACTTAAAGGGAGGCTAAACACGCAGTCAGAGGCTGACTCTGTTCACTACTGCACCTCAAACAGTCTCACAAAAGTGAAAGATGCCCTGAGACCTTTTTAAGAGACGCCCAGACATTGATTGACAGCAACAAATATGGATAGTGAGCTTGGCAAGTGATGTGAGGGAGTGATCCTGACATGTGGAGAAGTTCACAGCTCTGAGGCTGTGCACAGGTCTGATGCACAGGTCTGGTTTCTTATGATGCAAGTATTTATTATTATTTTTTTATTAATAAAAATGAGAAAAATTAAACACTAAAATGAGTTTCAAACCTATGCATCTCGCACCATTCGCTTTGAGCTAAATGAGTGATGATGTCCGTGTACAGCGGGTGACTGTTTTCAAAGTTGCACAGCAGCAATGTCAGAAGAAGGAGTTTATATTGCACCTGGGCGCCTTGGCTGTCGCATGTACTGTACTTCATGGGCATGTACAGTCTTTGATCATCGCAGCAGCACAGTCGAGAATTTTGCACACACATCTGCATAATGAGCGAGTTTGTACACTAATGTCCAAAAAAGACACGGAAAGAGTAGATAATTCAGTTTTGACCCCATACACAGTTTGACAGTGTAAAAAAGTTGATATTGTTTCTCTTTAAAGAAGGGGCACTAAGTTTTCTAGGAGACTGTCAACAATATATATTATAATTATATATATATGGGTGCACGGTAGCCAATGGTTAGACTCTGCTTCCATAAGAGCGTGGGTCGATCCGGGTCGACCTACACATCTCACGTCTCTCTGGTGGAGTTTGCTGTTCTCCTCTGTCACGTGGGTTTCTCGGGTTCCGGTTTCCTCCACCCACATGTATTTAGGTTAATGGCATCACTGTATTCCTAGTATGAAGAGAGTAATGTTTGTCTGTCTACCTGCGACAATTGCATGTCAGGTGTTCCGCGCTAAGGCCACAGTTATGGATAGGCTCCAGTACCGCACCTAAGGATTAAGCGGTAGAAATGAATGAATGAATGTCAACAATATGTCTTTGAATTGCGATGACTGGAGACTATCTTGGTGACTTTGTGCTTAGGCTGGAACACGCTCGATAGTGACCAACTCATCACAGAGTTAGAGAAAACATCTTTCACTCTCATTCATTCACTAGGGGAAATTACAGAGATGCCAAATTACCTATATACCGGTATGTTTTTGCAAATGCGAGGAAGTATACCACATAAAACTCGTAGGAACACAGTGATAACATGCAAACTCCACCCACAGTGATATGTGAAATGTCCAAAAATGTCAGCTTCATTTTTTATTTTTTTTTTATAACCATAAAATACAAGACAGCCTCTTGATATTACGTATTGTTTACAGTGATCTTTTAATGACATCAGCTAGTGGAATAGAGCATTTTGAGCTTTGGAGATATACAGACTAAGAGTCAGGGCTACTCATATACCAGAAACAAAATACAACTAAGTTTTAGATGAGGTAACGACATTTTGACAGGGCTAATAACTCACTAGACTCAATTTGGTCGAATACAAGACCTTTAAGCTGCAAAATGTTAAACTCTAAAGTGTAGAATGAATAATGCATAAAAGGACATTATAAAGACATTAGAAATATATTTGAAAAGAGAGGAGAATTTGGCAGCAGACTTGACCTGTCACTTGTCTCATTTCTTGTTTCTCAAATTGGGGTTTTGACCTTGTGGGAGACGGCTTCCTCTTCGGACACTGCGACGCGACGAGGTGAATCTGAGACTAGGCTGCACACTGGAACATGCACACACCAAAAAACACTTTTAAAGGAGACCCACTGTGTTTTTGCATGTGTTTAGTATTAAACTGTGGCATACTAAATCAGTCATTTACATGTTGTCCATTGTCAAACATACTTGACGCTTTTGGTGCATTTTTTTTCTTGTTTTGGCAATTATCAAGCACAGTTTTCTCTATTTTCACAAAAGAAATAGTACTACATTCACTCTTGGAAAGTGTCAGAGTGGTCAAAAATCTGAACAACTGGGACATGTCTTGAGTAAAACGAACAAATAAGTAGATTTGGATACATTTGCTAAGACATGGGACAGGTAAATAGGGACGCCTGGTCACCTTACTCAACCACCTTTTTCTAAAACACTTCATTTCAGTGTAATCTTAGGGGGTGCAGAAATCAAATGTAGGGGTCTTGTTGTGAAGCTTGTTTCTGAAGGCATTGTATGCATTTGTGTGTTTTAGGATCTCATTAGTTAGTAACACAAATATGTGATGTGTATGTATGATTTGTCTATAGATAAACACAAAAGTTGACACATGTTGTAGAGTTGATTTGAGACACAGTGTGGGGAGTGGGAATCATTGCAGAACTGTGGGCTCTGGATCCCAGACAAGGATCTTGAGTTTTGTGAAAGATGATCCTCTGACAAAAGGGATCAACCAACAACAAGCAGCATTTCGTTAAAAAATAACACACAAACATTAGAATTCTCACTCTTTAGTTTGTCTCTACAGTCCATTCGCTTGTGAGAACCTCCTGCACAGTATTTGAGCTTCTTTCAATATAAGCATGCTGTTATGTTACGCAACGCTGACGCTGCTAACGGCTAAACAAGGTTGTAACAGCTGTGAAGTTACCTCTACCTCTACATATAACATAATTATAGACAAAGGACAACTATAAACTTAATCAAAACAGCCAGATTGTGTAAAAACAAGCACATTGTTGAACTTCAAAATTTAGAGAGTGTGTTTGAAGATGAAACAATAAAACCAGAAGTATGCACAAAGAAGAAAAAAAAAATCCCTGAATGAGTGTTGTGTTTTTTCAGGCACATTTGACTAATGGCCTTTTTGCTTTGAATCTCTTTTGTACATGTGAGTGTGCTGGCCATTTTAAACTGTCAAGTGTGTAAAACGAACAAAGAAAACAGGGATTTGAGAGCTTCACAGTCAAGTAGTGTAACCCATTGTTTGAAACCAGAAAAGCATCGCAGCAGTAAATAGATCCATTAAAAACCCAACTTCTACTGGAGAATAGTGCCCGCTAAAACATTCACGTTATTTTGAAAACACATTTGAATCGTGAACAGAATTAACATTTTATTCCAGTTGGATTTGCTGTGATTGTAAAGTTTGAAATATATAATGTTTTATTCTAAAGTTGAACACACTTTCGATGTGTTGTTGTGTGGAAAATCAATGCAACATAATTAACAATGTAATTACAGAACATTGTCAGAAGAGAGATGGAATGAGTTTTTTTTTTTTTTTTTCCATCGTCTTGGTAACTGTTAAACTGTTATATCTTAATGTCCCTGTTGACTTGCATTGTTTGTTCTGAAGCGACATTGGATTAAACTGAGCAAAGCAACTACCCACGATCTTGTACAGAACATGTCTTGTCCAACTGATTGTCTACAGTCAATACTAGTTTTAATATTGATTAGTGATTGATTTTTTTTTAACAATCCTCAGAGCGCACATTCGCTCTTTTGACTAAAATAAACTTAAGATGGAATTTTAAGTGTTCTTATTTGGAAAATCCCCCATGTTTTATTTCCAAGTTTCATTGGGTAGATTGACGGATAAATTTAGCCAATCAGGAACGTGCATGTCCAGTATTGTACAAAAAACAAGCAAGGCATATGTTTCCAGCCCTCTTCATTTCTCCTTTTCTCTCCAGGTAAAGAGAGAGATAAAAGTTTTGTGTCAAAAGCCGTTGTTGTGTTGCCCCTCATTCCAGGTCCGCATGTGGTGAGAAAGTGAAACTTAACTTGATCCATGTGGCAGTCCACGTGAGGAACAGCTGATTCATTAGCATGCACTTTGTTTTGAGTCTAACACAACAGACTATACTGTGTAGTTTTGACAAATGTAACATTGTTAAACGGCTGAAAAAATATTTTGGGCTTATAATATAGTATTTGAAAAGAAGCAAGAACTGAAAAAAGAACCGTTAAGGAAATGGTCCCGACTCGGTATGAGAAATATCTGTCTCCTGAAGATTGTTTTTTTTTTTTTTTTCTGTATTTTTTCACTCACCTAATGTAACATGTCTGAGTCGTGAAGACACATTTCATTCACAAATGTAGATTTAGCAGCTTATTTTTGTTTTAGCCAAGTGATAAACAGACAACAGCACTGGCTAGTGTTGCTGCTACAGCTTTTGTGAATCAGCCGTGGCTCTTTCTTTCAGTTGCACGGCCATCCCCATGTTGCAAATAAATCCCTCTACAGACAGATGTTTTGACATTTTCTTTGGGTTTAAAGACAACGTTTAAGCACAATTACAAAAATGGGTAAGTGTAAGCAAGGGGTTGGAGTTAAATATTCAAAAAACGTTAGCACATCTTCAGTGTCTCTTTCTGCATGTGACATGCGCAGAGCGGAAAGTGAAGTTGATCGATAATCCCTCTATACATACGCATTTAAGTTTGTGTTGTATGCTTTTCTGTGAGATTGGGCTCGTATTTGGAAACACTGTCATTTGAATGTTCTGACAATCATCAACATTATGTGTATAAGAACAACAACTATGTTTCCTCTTAGCTACTTCATATTATCATTGGTTAATAACAGTACGAGGCCAAATATTAAGGCTAGCATGAATGTATGCATTGTTATTGCATATTTGTGTCAGCTTAAAACCTCTGTAATTAAAACCAGGCGTGAGACATTTGCAGGAGAGACAAATCTGTACTGTACTCACCAGTGTTCGGCTGCTTCTGTAGAAGTGTGAGCTGTTACAGATGATCCAGCCCAGATTTTTTTTTAATTTTTATTATTATTTTTTTTTACTTCTTCCCTCTTCATTTTGGGTATAATCTGTCAAAAGATGCATGTGTGTCTGTACTGATGTATGTACTTACATATTGCCAAATCTAAAAAGATTTGGCAATATGTAAGTATATATAAAAAAATAGGATAAAAAAGGATAAAAGTTAAATTATCACCATCGTTTCCATTCATGTTATATGTTTAAAGCACTAACATTTGCTTCCAAAATTTGTCCATCTTTCATAACCTCTTTCACTTGTTATGCACATAAAAAGACGCCACACGGAGGCTTCAAAGTGTGCTTTTTTTTTTTTTTTTCTTTTTTTGGCTGACCTAATGACCTAATGTTCAACCAGTAAATACAGATTATAGTTAATTCAAATGTATTCTAACACTACAGTGCGGTAGATACATTTACAAGTTTATCAGGATTGGGGGGGGGGGGGGGGGGGGGGTAATGTACTCCAATGACAACAAACGTGCAGTTTTTGACACACGTTATAATATTCAATGTTACTCTATTAATCCACTTTTATACAGTTTGGGATAGAGTGAGGCTGAACGTGCGGTCAGAGACTTACTCCGCCTACATCCACACTCCAAACTCCCAAATGGGAAATGCCTGGAGGCCTAATAAGAGACGCCCACTTGTTGTGAACAATTGATTGACAGCACGAAAAATGGATAGTGATCATGGCTGGGCAGGTGAAGTGTTTTGTGTCGGCAGAGTGCTCAGAGGTGGATGACATCTAGTGTTGTGCGCTGAGATTTACAACTGGTGAGGCACTGTGCACCTACCAACACACATTAGTTGGTTACATAAGCTTTTGTATTTACCTTGCAAACATATGTGTGAGGCCTTTGCATTACAGAAGCATTTAATCTTCAGTATTCTGTTTCTACATGTAAAACTGACCATGAAAAAATAAGAAATTCTGACGAGAGTTTCAATTCTGTGACCTTTCGCACTGAACGTCACTGGCTTATTCATAAGACCCACAAAAGAAGGTGTTAATGAGACTACGAGAGGATCACTACACTGAGTGCGGGATTGGTGCAGGTCCCACATAAATTAGAAAGTGCTTAAACCAATGTGCCCATATACACGGACCTTTGAAGAGTGCTGATCATAAGAAAGAACCTGCATGAAGTATATTTTTCCCAGCAACCGCAGAAGTCTGGTACAATTTTCAATTCATTTTCCGAGCATTCTCGCAGAAATTGACCTGAATCTGCATGGCTTTGGACGAAACCGGACCGCAGTTGACCGCATCTGGTGTAACAGGCACATTGCAAGAAACCTGCATGTACCCCAAACTAAACCTGCCTTGCAGTTAGTATACAAGCAAGTAACTAAAACTAAAATATTTTCTATCAGCTCAGATTTGTTTACCATGAATGCTCACTTTTCACAATTCCAACGCTAACTCGGTGTGACGTCGGCATGTATGACGTTAAGATAGGGTAGGCGATTTTAACACAGCAAACATGATTTAGGTTTTAAATCTGACAATTCCCTTTTTTGAAATTTTGACATGGACATGTATTCATTTTGGTTGCAATGTTTGCTTATGTAATTCTTCTTCTTGAATCATCATGTGTGACCAACGTTGCTGCACAGTCTCTATTTTAGCTCATGTAGCTGCAGAACGAGTGAATTTGCACAAAAATGCTCAAAAAACATGCAGAAGCAGTAGATAATTCGATAATTCAATTTTGACCCCATACACACAGCTTGGCAGTGAAAAAAGTTAATTCTGCATTTAGTTTCTCTTTAAATAACATAGACAGGTTTCTGTAGGTTTCTGCTGATATGTTTTCAGTAAGGCTTTGAAAATAGGTTCAAATTAGTAAAGAAAGACCCTGGCAGGCTACAATGTGCAAGAAGAGAAGCAGGCAGAAAGCTATGGGTTAGGTCTTGCAAAATAATATTCTTAGAGAACTGAAAAAAATGTTATAACATGATCTTTTAATATCAATTTATCTACAAAATCTTTACTGACACCACTGTATTCAGTTCATCATGGAAAGTGCACTGTCACCGAAGCAAAAGGAACATATAAAAATTACAAACAAAGAGAAGACAGTACCATCGGCAGCCGGAAAACGTCCAATCATTGGTCAACGGTACTTCACTGTAGAAATTAGCAGTCAAAAAACAAGATGGAGGATGTCCTTTTTCTACTATCTTGTCGACACTCTTTTAAAACATTGCACTTTGCCGTAATCCAAGTGTTCGATCAAGATATATAAGTGAAAACAGTAGCCACAAAGCATAAATTGCAAAAAAAAGAACAAACAGTTGGGTACATTCGTTAGCCGGGTTAGCTTAGCCACAGTTTGCGTTGTACAATTGTTCGAAAATGTGCACTTTTTTGAGGCACGGTTCATACATCCAAGACTTTCAAGTAACTGTTAACTACACAACTTTGTAGTTTCGTAATCCATGGAGTTGGGCAAACGCGAGCTGAACGCCTGCAGGGACGTCTCGATGCGCACCACCTCGCTCGGCGTTAGCTTGAGTCTGTGCCGCAAAAGACAAGCGAACAAATCCAAGCGCTGCTGCCCGGGCGGAGACAAGCGATTTATCCGATCTCGTAACTCCAAAAGCTGAAGCATGGCCGTGTCCTGCGAGCCTTGCGTGTACGGGTAATCCAGCTGCAAAATCAAATCTCGAATCGCTTCCGGATCAAAGTTCATGCTGTACCCGAACACCTGTATGCTGTTGATTTTCATGTAACCCAAGTTTCTGGTTGGTTCCGTTACCTCCATCGGCTCGTAGTAGGCGCTGTCGTTGCCCTGCGCATCTTGCGTTTTGATCCTGCTCCGTAGATAAATATGAATTGTCTCGAAAAACGTCTTCCACTTGTTTCCGAGAGTCAAAGTCCAGTTGTAGCACTCGAAAGGCAGGTCCAGTTTGGTGGCTTGCCAGTCCGGAAATCCGTTCTCGTTGACGGGGATGTACCAGCTTTCCGAGTGGCTGCCTCCGAAGGGGTTGATGTAGAGGGTAAGTGCGGGCTCCAGGGTGCTGTTCTTGGTCAGGCAGATTTGTAGAGAGATTCCCAGAAGCATGTGCACCATGTTGGACTTGTACTTGTTGCTTTTCAGGGTGAGGAGCATCCGTTTCCGCCACGATGGGTCGAACCAGCTGTTGAGACGCATGTCGTTGCTGATGAAGATGGCGTGGACCTGCAAGACAAAAACAAACAAAAAAATACATATAATTTATGTGTGGATATATTGAGAGGATGCTGTTAATGCGTCGCCAATGTGACTGCTATAATTCCTGTCGTAATTTTATATAACATTTGCGTTAGGCAGGAGGAGCTGCACAGTACTACAAAACAAAAGATCCAACACACCGTCAAAGCACGCAAAGTACTTATTAGCGCTGCATTTCAGAGTGATTTTCTTCAGGGAAATGGTTGAAAGAGGCCATTTTGTGTAGGTAATTACAATGAATGAGTCACAATTCAGGCATGTACTGTAGTTTTAATAAAAAATAATAAATACCCTGTGACAAAAATGCATCAATATATTTTAATGCATCATCATATAGCTTAAAAAAAGTTGTACATGCACGTACTTGAGACCATAAATACAGTAAAAAAAAAAACCTCTAACAATGTGCTAAAAAATATTTACACTCAAATAAAATAAAAGTGAAATACAATTGAAATCCATTGATTACAAACTAGCCTAAGGAAGTTATAAATGTCCAAATAGTCAGAAAATGACATAAAAGTCACAAATATGTTTAAATTTAGGATAATACACAATACGGGATCTCAAACACCAACTATGAGTGAGCCACACTGTGATTCGAAAATATGTCTGTATAATCTTAAACACTAAATCACTTTGTCGTTACTAACCATTCCCAAGTGAGTCTGTTTGCGAACACTTCTCGGTTTGGAGTGTTTCTGTTAATCCGAGCAACAATTACCAGGCATGAAATTGTGTTCGGCTTGGCAACTACGTCCAAGAGATGGATGCTAGTAGATCATCCAATAATAAATCTTAGAGCCTGTAAGCAACCACTGTGCTGTAAAGTGTGAGTATGAAGCCACATTGTCTTTAATGTTAACAAGGTTATTTTGGTCAAAATGGTAAGAATAGCTCCTCTTTATTCACAGAGAGATGTGTCTGTAGTTAATTTCTCTCTACCATAGCAATACGTTTAGAGCACTGACCGCAATAGTCTGTAGTTTTCTTGAGCAGCTGTCCAACGTTCTTAACATCTTAACAATGCTAACTGGTGCTGAAGCCACTTTGAATGCTTACAATAGACACATCCACAATCCATTCACATTCAGCAACTGTGAACTCAGACCCTGTCAAAGAGACAGTCTAACGATGTATATAAAGAAAAAAAAAAAAAGAAAATATGAAAAACAGACAACCTTTATATGAGAAAAAAAAAAAACAGGTGGGTCAGCTGTAGCCTTGTAGCAATTCCCCGTGTTTATATTTTGTTATGTGCCATTTGAGCTCATTACGGCTTTATGTTTAGTGAGTGTTAATAAGTGGACTTAAGTCGCCCATTACTTTACATCATAGTCTGCACCTAAATTCTCAAATGCTATATCCAACAGAAAGACCTTGAGTAGACAGTCCCTGTTTCAGTCCTAAAGCTGCTGTACTTGTGCCTGAAAAGCAGCACACTGGAAACACAAAGCCCAAAGCACAGTGAGGTGTGAATGTACTGGCATTTTTAAGATTCTCGCTCTGCACCATGTTCAACACTCCACTGGGGACCTGTGTAATCGGCGCCATCTGTGGCCACCTGCAGCGCTGCGCCCACCATCTCAGGAGGGCCCAGACAAATCTTCTCATTTCATGTAATTATGCTTTCCAGTAATTTCATGAGGCTGGCCTATGTATAGAATAGAGAAGAGTGTATATATGTGTGTGTGTGTCTGGGCTGGCTGGACTAGCAGCTGTAGACACTTCACACTAAAAACAATAGCTTATGATTTGAAGATGGGTTTCTAAGGAAAGATATGTCTGTTTGACTCCAGGGTCGTTCAAGGACAGTTCAAAAGCTGAGGCACTGGATCTTCTACAGAAAACAATATGAAAAAAAATATATATTTTGAAGGGCACTTAACAAGAGAAAGCAAACTTGTCTATCAGGATAAAATTGTAGCATTGTGGGACATATTATTGTATCAGGTAATAGTATTGTAATATTTCTAGACCAGGGGTGTAACCCCGAGGCTCGCAAGCCGCATGCGGCTCTTGGTTAATCCGAGTGCGGCTTTTTGGCTCATTCAGAAACATTTGCTCCTCCACACACACTCTCTCTCTCTCTCCTTCGAAAGCACACAAATGGCATTAATGTTTTAATAAAAAAACTTTCCAACGTGCCTGACGTTGCTGATGTGCGTTGCATGCGCACAACGTGCGTCGACAACATCACGAATAACGTAACTGCGTCACTGAAAGTTTCTCGATCTGAGGGAAAACTACTTGCCACAGAGCAGGAGCTGGTCACTACATTGGCTCCCCTGCTTCCTGGCCATTCTTATGTGGGAATAGGCCAGAAAAGGGGCCAGGGGCTAAAAAGGTTACAGAAACAACAAAAAGTTCCTACAGTGCGACAAACGGCTAATGACTGTAACAATGGTTCTTCATCAACCATCCAATTTCATCTTCCAAAGTCTGACTTCTGCTCCTAATCTATGTTTTTCTATTGACAGAAGATCCCACTCTAAAAAGCACACCTAAATAATTGGATGATATGATGTGACTAGATTGCCATCACTTGATCTTTTCACTAATTGTAAGTACAGTTAAAAAAAAACAGCCCAGTTATGTCAAAAATGTATCGTGAGCATGTTTTCACACCTTTTTTTACTTAAATATGTTACGAAAAGTCAAAACATAAAGTAATCACAAATTTTGGTTGAAGCCCCAACCCTAAAGTTACCCATTTAAGTAACTCGAAGCCCAAGGGTTAGGGTTAGGTTACCAGTTAAACACACAGAAAATGTCCAAACGTGGCTTCAACAAACAAATACAGTTTACATTTGGACTTTTCGTAACATATTTACGTTAAAAAAAGCAGTGAAAATGTGTTCATTGCACGTTTTTGACATTCTGTTGTACGTCTATGTTTCATTTGGAAAAAAATATATTTAGCAAAGCCTTGATTATATTCATGTTTTCAATCTTAACAAAGGCCTTCACTCACATTTTAGCATGATAATGAATAAAAGTATTTCTGATTTGTAATGTGTAATGCAGACTTATCAGCATTGCGGAACTAATATTATTACCCATCCATTTTCAAATATGTAGTCCACAGTACAATCTCTTTCCTCACATTAAATCCAATATCTTTCATATGAAGCAGTCCAGCGTGGTGTTAAGTATTCCTTTTGTAGCTGTCTCCTCTGATCAGCTTTGACACACTTCGGTTGTTCATCCGTCAGACTTGTCAGAGAATCATGAGCAGCCCGAGGCCAGAACACTGCCTACATCTGGTTCTGAGGCGTCTTTGTGATCCACAGAGCTGTTTGTAGCCGACAGACAGAGACAGCAGAGATCCTCCCCAGAGCTCGGCGCGTCCTCCAGGAACCGGCTTCCAAACACAGCTCCAGCTCCACGATTTCTCACACATAGAAAGCTCCGGGTCTGCAGACAGCCTTCGAGCATGCTGTGGTTCTGTGCGTGGTGGTCAGGTCAGTCTGCCCAAAGGCCCAACGTGGAATAAAGGAAAGACCTTGTATCATCAAAGCGTGTTTGTTATTTGGATGTTTTTGCTGGACAAAAATGAATAAAGATATGCATTTGTGCCGACAGGGCTTGCCCAAAATAACTCCTGTTTCATAGAGCGCTTGCAGTTGTCATCACTTTATCCCAGCAGGCACCATGTAGCTCCTTTGGCAGTGAAGATGACCATTTATTCCATTGAATTAAAAGATGGCACCGTGATAATGAAACAATTGAGTTTTAGAGAATGTGGATATTTTTGCACACTAGAATTTACAAATTACACTGAACAAAAAAGAAACGTAACACTTATGTTTTTGCTCCCATTTTTAAGAGATGAACCCAAAGATCTAAAACAGTTTTCATTGAGCAAAGGAGAAGTGCTCATTATCATAGAATAAAAAAATGTGTGAACAACATTTGAATTTTTGAAATTGTTATTTTGTGTATGTAGAAACGGTTTTAGATCTTTGAGTTCATCTCATAAAAAAAAAAAAAAAAAACAAAAATATGCATTTAATTTTTGTTCAGTATATAAACAGAAGAAGAAAACCAGAGCATTTTGAGGGGTTGTCAATGCTCCATTATGGCGAGAAAACTGAACTTGTGCAGCCATGAATCAAGACTTAACTAAGCTACAAATGTACTTCGCCATTAATCTGAGTTTTTATTGTTGTTGCTAATGTTTAATATGTTCCTAAATGTTTATCATGCCTTTGCAACAGCGGAGTTGCTATATATAAATATGCACTTTAAAGTTGAAAATTACAAGAAGAAGAGTTCTAAAACAGAATCGCTCCACAACGTAATCAAAAAGTGCCAAAAAGCAAAGACTCACAACTGACATGGTGTACTGAAGTTTAATCAGTCATTCGTGATCGTTTCGTATAGTTGGTAGGTAACAGTTGTGGATTTACCTCTATTAGACAATTACAAACTTCATTAAAACAGACAAACTGGGTGAAAACAAGCAACATGTCTAGAGAAATCTTAAATATAATCACACTCAATATATGTGTTTTACTTAATCTGTAATACACACTTAAATGTTCTACTAAATAAAATAAATCTATTCAATTATGAAGCTGTGGTTGTTGAGAGTGAAATGAAAAACAGTAAGTATAAAACTGACCTCCAGTCTGCGGTCGGCTCTCTGCAGCAGGTATCCCAGCTCCAGGTCCTGCAGGTCGGTCTCGAAGCCCAGGTAGTTCTCGGTCGAGTCCACCACCATGGGCCTGCAGCCTCCGGGCGTGAGGATGAAGCCTGGGTTACACGTCCCACAGCGGGTGTGGTTGTCCGGGGCACACGAGGCACAAGCCGAGCCCTCTCCGACGGCGCAGGGAGCGGGCAGCTGACAGGGCAGGTGGTCCGCCTTACAGCTGCAGGTCCGGAGGTCCTCTGAGAAAGTCCCCAGCTGGTTATTCTCCGAGCAGTACAGCAGCGACTGAAGGTGGCTCAACCAGTACGACTGAGGCCTGGAGGAACAGACACAAGAGTAGGGTTACAAAGGAAATGTCAAAGAAAGCAACATAAAGCAAGTGTGGTCGATACAATGTTGGCAGCATTTCGATACGATGGACTTTGTAATATTGTGACATAACTGAACATGCAGTGCAGCTGAATTTCCTCTCAGTTTTGAGTGAGGCAGATGCAGGTTGTAGTTAATTGCTACAATTTCTGTCAAGTTGCTCTGAAGGCTAAACACTAAACACAGATGTGCACGCTCTCCAGAGGATAAAACACTAATAACAGCAGAGAAAAGTGGAAGTAGAAGTGAGAGCTGTAATTTTAGTTGTACAAAAGCCTTGGATATACTGTCAGTTATATCGCTGAAACTAATGTTCTTTTTTAATGCTGTAAAAATGTACTTTTCAGAATAATATTTTTATGTAGATTGACCCACAAACAACAAATTAATTTCACCACTGTATTGTTTTAGATATGCATAGTTCTTAATTTAATCAATTGTAAAAACTCATGTTTTATATTTAAAGTTTACATGGACTCGCTGCTCTTCCACTGAACGACTTCATAAACAAAATACTGTGAGTGGGATGGGCACTAGGGCCACAGCTCGAGGAGATTGTCAGGTACCACACAGGCACACTACATTTGGACAAACATGCTCTCTGTCAAAGGAATTCATTATTGGAATAGCCTGCCTCTGTCAATAAGAAAATGTCCATCCTCTTCTATTTACACTGCATCTTAAATTGTGGTTGTGTTGCTTGGTTCTATCTCTTATGTATTGTAATGTTTTCTGTGTGACCTGCCGAGGGACGACAGATGGAAATTAGCATTTGTACTGTACTGTTCCTATCAAATAAATGCATACAAAATAAATTAATACATAAATAAAGTAAATATACAATAAACCTAAAATCCACAAAAAGCACGATTAGATTTTTAGCTACAAACACAGCACAGACAAGTTCAGTCTTCGTAATAGTGCTTAGTACTTCAGTGCTTGAGTTTCCATAATGAGAGTTTGGGGTTCCAACCTTGTTTGCATTCATGTGCTTTTTACCTTGGAAAGTCAGGATTTTGTTGGTAAACTGAATATGTCTTAATGCTAGAGCAAACAGTGAGGTCTGTTTTTAGCCTTTCAAACACCAAACTTTTTTGTTTTTGTTTGTTTGTTTGTTTGTTTTTTCTTAATTAAACTTATGATATGTTATTTTTTTTTTTTTTTTTTTTTTTTTTTTTGATGAAACAACTAACAGAAATGTTATATGTGTAGCTAATTTTGGACACTGAGCTTAAAATATGTAAATACTATATGATAATAATACTATGATGAATGATATATACAGTAGATTTAGTAGTAGATTTTAATCTGCCTCCACATGGCAGGTTACATCAGCATGTGACCTGAATTCCTGTTGCTCTGACCTGATGGAACCTGAGTTTCCGAGAACCACACAAATGCATGGTAAAAGGTCACCACTAAAATATGTTTTCTTGTTGTTAGCATTTGGCTAACTCTGTCTACATTCCGGGTGCGCCCACATCCCCCATATCATAAACAAATACTCCATCTATAGAAGCAAGTGCCTTTAAGAGCTGCTTTTACAACAACTCTGCGCTGAGACAAACATATACTGCTTCATGAACAAAAACAGAGTACAGTCATTTAAAGTGCTTAAGTAACGCAGAAGTGGTCCTTCATCCTTCATAAACCCTAATGCATTCTCTTCAAACGGCTTCAGCTCTTGCCTGTACATCAAAATAGAATTATTTTTGCTACATTAGTGGAGAAAACAGATACACGAGGACGAAACGACTGCAAACAATGGAGCATTTGAAATCTTAATTAGCCCTCAGAGTAATGGCCTTTGGAAAACGATGGGGAGTTAAAAGCACAGTCTTAATAGTCTTCATAATTCCAGTGATGGCTGCAGCAGAGCCCGGAGGAAAAACAGAACGAAGAGTACAAGTGTTAATGAGAAAACACGCCACTGAAATGCTTCCGGCTTTCCACATTTGCAGGATAATCTTAATGAAGTCGGAAGGACAATTATCTCAACACCAGCAGTCTGAAGCAATTGCACACCTTTTACTTTTCCTGTGAAGTGAATATGTAAAGAAGCCCGCAGGGATACGTGTCAGTCTAAAATCTGAAAGTTTGGAACCAATATTTGCCTTGAGCGAGCTCTTTCTGTATGTTTATGTGGAAAAGTTCTTCTTAGCTATTATTTTTCACTGTATGGCATGAAACATGTATCCTCATTATGAATGTTTCTATTCCTAAGCTATGCATCATATTATGCCCCGCCCACTTTTCTTGCAGCTCATTACTGTTTAGCTCTGTTAAGTAGCTAACATGCTAGTTTGTCTGTAGTTTGTGTGATCTCAAATAGATATATACTCACTGTACAATTACAATAACCCTGCAATGATTTACAATATAAATGCAACTAAACAAAAAGTGCACTGCAAGAATATGGCGGTAATGCACTAGGTTTCACCACTTCTAAAATGCATATTTTCATGTTGACCGATGGAGGCTGGATTTAATGTTTTAAGAGCCTGATGGCTCCTGGGCCTTACATTAAATAGCCTGCTCTAAATGAAAATGAGAGTACTTTATCTTCTCCACTGAAGACAAGCTGCAAAGTAGGATTTTGTGACGTGTCAGTCTAAAAGGACCAGTGAGTGACAGTAGTTCCGATGGTTTTATTTTAAGATAAAGTTTGAAATAATGTACTGAACCAGGCCATTACCTGTCATTCACTCAGCACACGACATGTCATAGTTAGACACACAGGCTCGTGGTCGTATGGTAGGTTTTATATAGAAAAAGTACATTAAACCTCATGGAGACAGACAGAATGGTAATGTCACGAGTCAAACATTTGAATAAGATATTTGCAGTTTTTGTTAGTTGAACTAGTGACCAGTCCATTAATGCTCCAGTGAAAATTTGAAATCCTTGACTGTCCAAGAAAAGTTTTATTACAAGAATTTGAAAGCAATACAAATACAAACTGCTCATCTTCGTCCAACAGAGACCATCCACTTTCAACAAGGTCAGATCTTTCTGATTTTTTTAGATGATGACCTTTTCCCTTTTTCAAAAGTCTCCACTCTAGTAAGAGCATGTTTTTGTAATTCAAATATCAACCAAGCTCGCAAGGCCACAAAATGGAATATTACTTCAGTGGTTCTCAAAGTGAGCCCGGAAAAATCTAGGGTCGCAAGATGATTTCAATCTACTATAAAACGGTACGTTTGATAGAATATGGGTCATATAATACTATAACTATTAAAATACGTACAATTAAACCCACTGTTGAATAGTTTTGTGACTTGAAGATATTACATTAAAATTTGCTTGTAGGGTTGCGAGTTGATGGCATGTTTTTTTGGGGTCTCAATCTGAAAGTTTGGGAACCCAATATTTGGCCTTGAGCGAGCCTCTTTCTGTATGTTTATGTGGAAAAGTTCTTCCTCTAGCTATGTATTTTTCACTGTATGGCATGAAACATGTATCCTCATTATGAATGTTTCTATTCCTAAAGCTATGCATCATATTATGCCCCGCCCACTTTCTTGGCAGCTCATTACCTGTTTAGCTCTGTTAAGGTAGCTAACATGCTAGTTTGTCTGTAGTTTGTGTGATCTCAAATAGATATTATACTCACTGTACAATTACAATAACCCCTGCAACTGATTTCTACAATATAAATGCAACTAAACAAAAAGTGCACTGCCAAGAAATATGGGCGGTAATGCACTAGGTTTCACCACTTCTAAAAATGCATATTTTCAAATGTTTGACCGATGGAGGGCTGGATTTAATGTTTTAAGAGCCTGATTGGCTCTGGGCCTTACATTAAATAGCCCTGCTCTAAATGAAAATGAGAGTACTTTATCTTCTCCACTGAAGACAAAGCTGCAAAAGTAGGATTTTGTGACAAAAATCACAATGCTGTGTCTTGTCTTTTAATAAACTGAAAGCAGCATTTTGATTGGCTGTGCTTGGGTAGTCCATCTCAGTCTCACTTTGCTGTCTGTAAAAAGCTGTTCTAATGTAAAGTTTGAAGCTAAAACGTATTGTGGATAATAATAATCACGTGTCAGAGGGTTAGTGAGAGGAAGTAGCTGTACACAAGCTATATTTCTGATTGTGTGGTCTGAAAAAAAGGTACCTCAACTTTAAAGCAATAAGAGCTAGAGTTGGTCACATGTTCAAGATCTGTCAGTAGATTTTATAAGCAATCATATGTTTTGTGCAGCAGCCTGATACGTGCTTCCCTATAATAGGCTTTGTCAGTGAAGATGCCACAACAATATCAGTTTACAGCCTCATAAGGATGACCGGTATTGGCCAAAAATATAATACCAGAAAAAAATCCATACAGAACCATCCCTTCTTTCTGTTTTATATTATTAAACATCTCACAAAGCTGCCTTGTGAGTCACCTCCTTCACCTTACACGGGGTCGAGCCGGACAATCTCGCCTCAGAATCCGATAAAAACACGCCCTATAAATCCTAAAGACCTTTATAACAGCCGGCGCATCTTTCTTGTCAACTCCATTACTTTTTAATCATGTTTGTTCTGTACCTGTGGAACAAATGCGCTTCTGCAAAAGCCTTCGATTTAAAAGTACAGAAAAAAAAGTTTTCCCGAGAGAGGAACAGTTTTTTGATCCACCCATGACATGAAACATAGACTTGAGTGTTTGCTGCGGGGCACAGAGTCGGAGACAGCGGGATGTTAATGTTTGGATGTAAGTTGTGGGTTTGATTCCTGCTTCTTCTGTGATGTGTTTTTGCCTTTTATCCACACACATCTAACACTCGGGCTCCGTAGCTGCTTCTCTTTCTTTGACGACTCGGAGTAAACGTTATGCTAATGGAAAATGGCAGCTGGACTGCATAAACTGAATTTGGTGCAGCCGGTTTGATGGGAAAATAAAGGAAGAAAAAGCAAAGCCAGTGAATATAGATGTAGATTTTGGTTGACTCCATTGGTTTCTTATGCAACGCTGTAAAAGTCAGTGTGATTCTATGCATCACAATGTTTTTTCAATAGCATATATATTAACTACTACATATAGAGGCTGTAAATTTGATCTGGAAAATCTGAAATGATATTACTGACTCTGCAATGTTAGATGCTTTCCACAAAGTAAAATGAAAATGGCTGATGCATCAGGCTAATATTTAATAATAATAATAATAATTAAAAGCACAATTAAAAGGGCACAAATTCAAGAAGACTGTTGCAGATTTAGCAGCAAAACTGAAATGCCGATTCCTTATGTTTAGTCCTGACTCTAGTCCATGTTTAGTTCTGACTCTGGTCCATGTTTAGTCCTGACTCTGGTCCATGTTTAGTCTGACTTGGTCCATGTTTAGTCCTGACTCTGGTCCATGTTTAGTCTTGACTTTGGTCCATGTTTAGTCCTGACTCTAGTCCATGTTTAGTTCTGACTCTGGTCCATGTTTAGTCCTGACTCTGGTCCATGTTTAGTCTTGACTTTGGTCCACGTTTAGTCCTGACTTTGGTCCAAGTTTATTCTGACTCTAGTCATGTTTAGTCTTGACTTTGTCATGTTTAGTCATTCTGGTCCATGTTTAGTCTGATCTGGTCATGTTTAGTCTTGACTTTCCATGTTTAGTCCTGATCTGTCATGTTTAGTCTTGACTTTGGTCCATGTTTAGTCCTGACTCTATCATGTATAGTCTGATCTGGTCCATGTTTAGTCCTGACTCTGGTCCATGTTTAGTCCTGACTCTGGTCCATGTTTAGTCCTGACTCTGATCCATGTATAGTCCTGACTCTGGTCCACGTTTAGTCCTGACTTTGGTCCAAGTTTATTCCTGACTCTAGTCCATGTTTAGTCTTGACTTTGCTCCATGTTTAGTCCTGACTCTGGTCCATGTTTAGTCCTGATCTGGTCCATGTTTAGTCCTGACTCTGATCCATGTATAGTCCTGACTCTGGTCCACGTTTAGTCCTGACTTTGGTCCAAGTTTATTCCTGACTCTAGTCCATGTTTAGTCTTGACTTTGCTCCATGTTTAGTCCTACTCTGGTCCATGTTTAGTCCTGACTCTGGTCCATGTTTAGTCCTGACTCTGGTCCATGTTTAGTCCTGACTCTGGTCCATGTTTAGTCCTGACTCTGGTCCATGTTTAGTCTGACTTGGTCCATGTTTAGTCCTGACTCTGGGCACCAGCAGTAGACTGGTCCTTGAGGTCTTCAGAGTCCGAGATGGTTCATAAGGCACTAACATGTCAGAGATGTAATTTGGTGCTAGTCCATGGAGAGACTTAAACACAAGCAGAGCAGTTTTGAAGTCTACTCTCTGAGCCACTGGAAGCTAGTGCAAAGACCTAAGCACAGGACTAAACTTGGGATATCTGTAAACTTGAAGGTTTCTGCACCCTACGGGAGTTTTGGTTAAATTTTAAGACCAATGTGCTTTTTTTGAAGCATCTAAAAATTGCAAAAAAAAAAAATCTTTAATTCCTCTAGTGCGCAGCCGGCTTCAGGGAGCTTATGTTAATGGTTTGTGTATGCAGCTCAGTCTTTACTGAGTTATTTTTTTTTATTGAGTAACTTAGTGAGGAAATTGTACTTTACTGAGTTGTTTTCTAGCTGCACACTTTTACTCACTATTTGAGTAACATTTCAATTAAAGTAACAGTGCTTTTTCTTGCTTTGGTTATCTTGTCTTGCTTGAGTAAAAGGCATGACATTTAACCATTTTATCTAGAACAGATTATAATGATAAAACCATCCAAGAAATGTTCATTTTATGCTATTTTATAGCTTTGTTTTGGTTTCTGCATTATGAATAGAAAACCAGTAGCTCCCATATTACTGCACTCTATGGAACAGAACCGTGGCTGGTTTTATGACAGCTTCAGCATCAGACTGTGAGAGATTAAAGTATTAAATGTTCTAAAAATTGCGGTGAAGTGAACTTTTGAGTTCTCCTCAGACTGAACCTGCGGTAAAGTGCACTAATTAAGCAAAGAAGTGCCATAAGCTTCACAAAAACCTGTTAAAACCTGTACTGGAGACTGTCCCATCAAACTCTGTCATATTAAGCCTAATGAAGACAAGGGCTGCGCAAACAAAGCCGTTACAGGATTATTTTAGATATGTAATGATATCTAAACAATAAAGGAAGAAATGGGCCCTGATACGACAGACAAAACTCATTATCAGACAATGTTATAATTAGGTGTGTTCATGTGAAATGAATTGGATAGAATCACGCTTTCAATGACAATGATGTGATACTTTGCATACTTTCCATAATATCGGATTAGTCTTTTTCTAGCGCTTTAACAAATATTACCTTTTTCATGGAACCTAAAGTCACAGCAACACATGGATTTAACCAACAGAAGTTTGAACAGCATAATCATTAAACGAAAAAAAAACAAGAATGAACTGTCCAGATGCACGTCTGCAGAGCCTCCTTCTGTGAAGGAAAACTTGCAAGAAAATAATGTGAACAATCATTGCAAACTGTGTAGAGTCAGAGTGACAAACAGAGGGACAAATGCTCACGCAGGAAAATGACTGTTCTACAGTCACGCACACAAGTTTTCACCAAGAAAATAAAGATTGGTCCAGGTAGTAAAGTTTCAAAATACTCTAACAACAACTAAAAAACAAACAAACAAACAAACAAAAAAAACATATTTGTTTTGACCCATGTATTCCAGTGTGCCGCTGCTTATGATTGGAATTTGGTTCAACATTTTCTTAAGCTGGATTCTAGAATGTCTCTTTCTACTTTTAAATTGAAAGTGAAGAAATTTTTTAATACTGTGTAACTGTTTTACTATGAAAGTAATGTATTTTCATTTATTGATATGTCTGTTTTACAAATGATTGTTTATGTGTGTTTCGTCTGACTCCTTCTCCCCTTACCTTTGGGTGATTTTGCACTCCAGGCCAACATTGTAAATGATAACTTGCTCTTCATGTTTTGCTTGGCATAAACAGTTCAGGGGCTGTATCAGCTTGTTTGATCTCATCAGATCTCAGAAGTTAAGCAGATTGGGCCTGGGCTGTACCTGGATAAAGCTCCAGGTGCCACAGTGACAGATACATACAGCTGACTGTCTGCATTGGAAGTCAATGCTTCAGTGCCACGCTTTCTGACCATGTTACCTAACGGCAGCATATAAAGAGTCAACAGCATTGGACTGACCACAGAACCCCTCTTCACACCATAGTTACTTCATGAACTATGATTGAGATCAGTCCATACTATTAACAAATCATTTGTGATTTTAGCAAGTGCTGTTTCTGTTTTTGGTGAGTTCAGAGCCCAGACTGAAATGTTTCAAACCAATTATTCTCCTGTAGTTGGCAACAAACATGTTATTTTTCACTCAATCATTTTTTTTTTTTTTTTTTTTTTTTTTTGGTAAACGTGACATTTGAAATAAGTTTCTAGTTATATAACAGGTCAGGATCAAGTGTCATGAAAACAAATCTAATGCATATTAGTATTGTTCCATATTTTTAGTCACCTTTTGTTTAAATGTAATCATCTCATCATCAAATGTATCAAAACTTTGTATTATGAACTTTTAGCACAGCCCAAATAGAAAAACTACACATTTTGCTCAAGCAGGAATCTTGTTTAATGTCAAACTTATTCAAATAAAAATCTGTGCCTCAAAACTCTTTTCCTCATGTACTACACTTACGTTGTACACCCAACAATCCTCTTTCGGTTAAACCACAAACCTCATTAAAACCTGCTTTAAAGAATCTCAAGTTCGTTCCGGCTTTGATACACCTTCAGTCCAACAATCTGCCGTTTTGTCGTAGATTAAAGCTGCAAAACTCCAGACCCAAGAGTGAACTGCGAGTGTGCGCTGTGTCCTCTCATCATTATCTCTCGTATAAAAGCAGAGCCGACTTCTGCTGCTGCCGCTTCACTTGTGCCCAGAGAGAGAGAGCGAGAGAGCCAGACGCCTGCAGGAAGTTAAATTCAATCACATATCGGTTCGATCGCGCGCCACAGACGGATGGAGAGCAGGGCGCGGGAATATTTCACGTCTGCTCTCTCAAAGGCAGAGCAGACAGCCGCAGTCAATGGAGATTTCAATGGGAACAAAAGGCTTCGCTGCTGATGAAATGTGGTAATAATGCAGATAAACACTGGAGAAAGACAAGAGCGAGTTACAGCCAAGGCAGACACACAAACGCGGTCTATATGTTTTCTACCAGTGCTTTTGTTTGGCTCAGATTGGCTTACTTGTACAAAAGAAAGATCTGGATCTCGGACTTGGACTAGTCACTTCCAAGTTCAGGATTTATGACTGTGACTGCACAGAAATTGCAATCAATCCAACTTGTAATAGGAGCAATTATCAAAAAGAATCATTTGAAGCAGTCGGCAAAGTACTTGGAGTAGCTTTAAAAATATGCATGTTTCTGAAGGGGACGTGTTTCTTCTTCTTAAATTTAAAGTTCATACGTTAATAATAAAGTTCATATGTTTACTCACATTTGTATTTGGATTGATTTATGCATGTTTGAGTAATCTTGGATTGTCCTAGACCTGTTTCTACGTGCTCAGAAAGTCCTGTTTTCACCGATCACACTCGTCGGCATTTATTATGATTATGAATAAATAAATCCAGATTCTGGATGAAACATGTAGGATTCAAAATCGTTGTGTAGCCTGTAGTAGTCATGGATCTCTTGTATTATCTGGGTAGAACCTTGCTGTTGTAGCTGCTGTAAATCAGCCCCAGTGGTTGCTCCATTGGTTTAGCAACAGGAAAATCCCTCTACAGACTAGAAAGCATTTTTACACAAGAGCGCAATGCAAACGCAAACTTCTCGTGTTGTGCAGAAACAGCATCTACAGCTTTAAGAACTGTCGGATTTTGAAGCATTTCTTACCTGATTTCACATTTTAAGCTTTTTTTCCCTGTTCAAAAAATTTTAGTTTTGTATAAAACGGCTTTGTAAGCTTTAGCTTTGGCTACCGCTGCTTGTTCTGTAGCTCCCACTATGATTGGTCTGAATGGTTAGGCATGAACTTTCGGCTTCATTCGGATTCACTCGACTCGAGCTTGTTACGCTCATCGCACAAAGATTTATGTGGTAAACACAACTGTGCATGTTCCATAGCCTGTAGCACACCGATCATAAGGCTAAAGCTAACAATCATGATGGCAACGAACACCATTGACGCACAGTGCCCGCCATTTTTGATCAACTGGGCTTGGTACTAGTCATGGGAAATCTGTTGCTTGTTACATTGTATAATAAAACGTCAAGGGTTTTTAGTATAATTAGGTGGGACTTACAGGTTCTGTAGTTTTGAACATGAAGTTATGGCACCTCTTTAGAATATAACAGGATGAAACTGTGTGGAAAAAAAAAAAAAAAAGTCTGCTTTGAAGATGTTAACCCTAAAAGTTCTCAAGTTCTCCTTATCTTAGTTTTTATTTTTTTTTTTTTTTAGTCAGACATTAGCGTTGTTTGTTTACCTGCTGTACATGTTTCAGCTGCAGCCTCTGACATGTTTTTTTTTTTTTTTACAGATAACAGGGGACTGTGCATCACGTTGAAAAAAAGATAACCTAAAATCAGCCCTTTCAGATCATTGCCGGAAATAGAACCTGGTCATGGACTGGAGGAATGCCAGGGTCATTCATGCTGAAAATAAGAAAATACCATCGCTGGATCACTGAGATCTGTAAACGAGGTTCTTACAGCATACATTGTGATGAGGGAGCCTACACCTTATCACACACATGGGATACTATCCTGGAGAAGACACCGGACAGTAGGGGAACGAGCTCTCCCTATTCTCTGGCAAAACCGTGTAAGCAGCCTACAAGACACGCCACTATACCAACTGAATATGATTCTAAGGAAGGCTACAGGAAGTAACTTAAACATGTAAAGCAGGTAAACAAACAACACTCCTGTCTCACTAAATGAAAGTACTTTTCTAAAATAATGTTAAACCCAAATTTGACCATTTAAAAAGTTTTGCGCACTTACCTAATAAGTTATGGCACATTTTATCCAACATATGTCTGCAATAGGGAGAAATCTACACACCGAGCATCAAGAGTGTAGATTCAACATTGCAAGCAACAATTATTGGCTGAAATATCATTGGACTGTAAAATGTGATGTGACGTGAACAGAGCCCATTGAATTATGCACCAACCTGCAACTTTTTCAGTTTTTACACTTCTGCAAACACATTCTGAAATACTATAGATGAGATTGTTGTTGTTGCTCCAGTATCAATAGCTGTGTGGTGGAAAATCTAATAATCCATTTCCGAGCTTTGGTGTGATATGAAATAGAGTTTTTTTCTTTGTAGCAGGAGTGTGTTAGGGCTGCAGACTTCTCACCTCAGTCGGTCCCAAGTCTCTGTGCTCTGTGGAGTTTTTGTATGTGCAGCACAAATCTTCATACAAACTAAAGCAGACCGACTTTTGTCTGCATGTGTTACCTACTTGTATTCCTTAAGATAGCTGTACATAAACAAAGGGTTGATTGGGGACAAGATATAACAGTAAGGTAGTTAGGGATCTTGCCTCATAACTAAAAGGTTCTGAGTTTCATTCTGTTTAAGTTCACAAAGACATATGGATCAGACCGACTCAGAAATGGGCCCACCATAAGTCACCTCCTCTACATAGATGATTAAGCTGTATGCTAAGAGCGGGCGAGACATCGACTCACCAATCCACACCACCAGGATCTTCAGGCTTGAGAAATGTAGTAGGATGGTTACAAAAAGAGGGAAGGTAATCCCCGAAGGAACAATAGCAGACATTGAGGACAGTTACCTTGGAAGACCACAGGCAAATGGCAACCTTGAACAGGTAACAAGGAAAACGGCAACAGCCAGATGCCTCCAATGAGTAAGGCAAGTCCTAAGAAGCCAGCTCAATGGCAAGAACAAGTCCCAGGCAATAAACAGCTACGCCCTGCCAGTGATCAGATATCCTGCAGGAATAATAAGGTGGCCAAAGGAAGAGATACAGATCGCAGATGTTAAGACATGAAAGCTCCTCACTATGCATGAAGATTTCCACACCAAATCCAGCACCCTGAGACTGTGCGCTAGCCATTAGGAAGGAGGCCGAGGATTAGTGAGCGTGAGAGCCACTATCCAGGATGAAACATCCAAGATTCATAATTACATCAAAGACAAGACCCAAACACGAATAACGATGGAAAAAGAGCAAAGGAAAGCCGAGGTGGTGGATGTAGGTATACCATCGTCAGGAGAAAGGAGTATGAGAAACTAGAGAAATACCAAGGGCTCAGAGAACTACAGTCAGCAGAGGTGAGACCCTCGCTACAAGCTGTTGTTGAGTTTATAAACCTTTTTGTGTTTAATTATAGGTAAAACTTGTATAAACTGCCAACAACTAGCAAACTTCACATATAGATTTCTGATCTAGTGCATAACCCAAGACACTAATGACCACTAAGCGTCCTCTTTTACATTTTACTAGTGAGGCCAACAGAAAAAAAGTTCACCAAAAAAAACCATCACCAATAAAAGTTATACATGTAGCTTAACTTATTTGGAGGAGAGTCTGGGTCGCATTGGTAAGTGATGGAGTTGGAATAGCATTTTCTGCCTGTCAGTTTTTGGAAATATAGTATAACATAAAGCTGCACAAGAGTCTGTTTTGCTAAAATAGCTTGTTTTAACTCGTTTTATCCATAAAAGTGAAACTTCTGCCATTGTATTCAATTGATTTTCATCGTCAGATCTACAGGAGAAATATGGCGTTGCGGTGTTTGTGTTATAACAACTGAACAGAGATGCTGACAGCACGTCTACTAATTTATGGTCAAGACCTTAGTCAGGAGCTCTTAGCTGGAGAACAAGTTTACATTATCAAGAAAACCACTGAGTTTGGTTGTCTCACATTATTTGAATTTCATAATTCATCATTCTTTTCTACTCACAGCTTTCTTACCCTCACACTCCATGTATACAGATTGTACCTGCACAGGTAATTGTTTTTTCTTTAAATAGAAAAGCACTTTCCCTGCCAATAAAGGCCTCTTAACCTTTTCAGCTCAATGATTCAATTATTCTCTCATAGAAGCACTTTTCTATACAGCAGTCGAACATCCACAGTAGGAAAGGCAAGCCATTATACAAAGCTGAATACAAATGATTTAAAGGGTCTTTTTGAATGGTTGAATGAAGCACTGACTTCACCGGTTCTGCTTTTGTATAGCAGCAGTAGAAATATGAGCCTTTAACCTGTAACTAACGCCATTTCCTCTACATAAAGAACAAAGTCACATGACACAATAATGACGATCTACAAAGTACGTTTAACTTTGGCGCTGTAATCTGACTCCAGAGTTCTCGTGGACCTCGTTTAGTTAAGGACCCCCTTGAAAACAAGATGGGTCATCTCAAGGGGCTTATCCTCCCAATAAATAAAATTGAAATTTGAAATCTGGACCTGACTGTGGCATGTCTCCAGAACTGGACCTGACAGTGACATTTCTCTAGATCTGGACCTGACTGTGACGTGTTTCCACCTAGACTTAACTTTAACATGTCTCCAGAGCTGGTGGAAGATGAAAATAGTAACTTAATATGAGTTGCAGGACAGTACATGATCACTTAAACTCGCATGACTAAAACCAAATACAACTTTGAGTCAAGTAGTGATGAGCAAACACTTTCATATTTTTTTGTATTATTATTTATTTATTTATTTATTTACTATTATTATTATTATTATTATTATTATTATTATTATTATTATTATTATTATTATTATTATTATTATTTCTTTGTACGTGCTTGTGTTATACT
Organism: Mugilogobius chulae; assembly: GCA_038363315.1. Taxonomy (NCBI): domain Eukaryota; kingdom Metazoa; phylum Chordata; class Actinopteri; order Gobiiformes; family Gobiidae; genus Mugilogobius; species Mugilogobius chulae. Next base: position 18,921,676 of record CM076412.1, on the reverse strand, counting down.
TTTGTAGCCCCGGGTACAACCCATGTGCCTAGGGGACTACAAAGTTGAGGATGGTGAAAACTATTTCAGAGACAGAATGCGCCTTAGTAAATGCGCTGTTCCCAGTAATGTGATTTTCTGGATCTGCGGCAGGCCTATTTTTCCTGGGATTTGAACTATGAACCTATCAAGATCTTTTTTGACAAGTCCAAGTGCTCCAATGACAACTGGTATAGTGTGTGTCTTCATTCCCCACATTTTGCTGATTTCAATTTCCAGATCTTTATACTTAGACAGTTTTTCGCATACTTTAACTGAGGTGTTTCTTTCAGATGGGATTGCAATGTCAATTAGTACACACTCCTTTTTCCCCTTGTTTTTAATTACTACATCAGGCTTATTAGCTTTTATTTCTCTGTCTGTGTGTATCGGCATATCCCACAGGACTGTTATGTCGTCTTTCTCCTGGACAGTGGTTGGTTGGTGTTCATACCATTTTTCTGAAGTTTTTATTCCATATTCACCACATATTTTCCAGTGGACATAAGCTGCTACCTTATTATGGCGATTAATATATTTATTTTTGGCCAACTCTGGACATCCTGCCACTAAATGGTCAATCGTTTCTTCAAATTTCCCACACACTCTGCATTCGGGGTTTGTCCCATCCTTCATAATGTGGTGGTGGTATGCTCTGGTGGCTAAGCTTTGGTCTTGTGCAGCCATAATTAGTCCTTCTGTTTCTGCTTTTAATCCGCTGCCTCTGATTTGTTTTTAACTTGTCAACATCTCCGTCATTCAGCCTTTTGGGATATTTTCCATGCAGGTTTTTTTCTTCCCACCTGTTCTGTAGTTGATGTAGGCCTTGAGCCTTTGCCACTTGCTTAATACGTTTTGCAAAGACTATGGCGCTCTCATTGTCTCTTGGTGTTTGGTTCAGTACTTCCATTTCTTGTTTATATTTAGCAGCTTCCTTTGTGACAGAGTGCATTTTTTTGTTGGCTTCATGTTGTTTAACTAGTTGTAAAAAGGGGTCATTGATTTCACTCAGGTATGCATTCAGGCCAATTGTATTGACTTTGAGTAGTGTTTCAAATTGGGATAGGCCTCTTCCTCCTTCTGTTCTAGGCAGGTAAATTCTATCAACATCAGCTTTTGGGTGATGCATTTTCTCCATTGTGATAAACTTTCTTGTTTTGATTATTATTATTATTATTATTATTATTATTATTATTTATTTTTTTTTTAATTGAGATGAAAAGTACCATGCATTAGTGTTTGTGATGTCCTTGTGCATAATATTTCTGACAGAGTTGCTGTTTTCATGCAAGACAAAACTCTGGATCTGTATGAAGAGACAATAAAGCTCTCTCTCATTTTCTCTTTTAACCTCACATCATGTATTTGGTCACTTTATTGTCTCATGAGTTCAGTCTTATCTTGAGAGGTAAAGAGAATATTGCATCTGCCCAACACACAGAACAAAAACAAAAATTGTTCCAAATTCTCCATCTAAGGTCTTGTCTATGCCAAGCTCAAATAAATGCTCTTGCAGTAGATTAATTCAGCTAAATTGAATAACTTATTAAACTATATTGGAAAAAAAAAAAAAAAAAATCCTTACATGTTTAAACAAAAAGCTGTATTTCTTAACACATAGCTCACAGGGACGTCCATAACAACAACCACGACAGCTTTAGAAAAAAGTCCTGGACACTATTCGCTCTCCTCTTCCATCTGATTTATGTGTTTTTGGCTGTTACTGTGGCGACGGCAGAGATCCGAATTCGCTTTGGCAGTGATGGTCTGCTCTCATTTGTTTGAGAGATGTTCGTGTCAGCAGGACCAACAAGGCCGAGAGAGACTGGGCATTGTTTTCAAAAATTGGTATTCAGAATTTGGAATCCAGCAAAGAATATAACAGGCGAAAAAATGCAGCGGAACCGGGGATGGAATTTAAATTGGCCAAAACAAAGCATCTGGGTCATAATGAGCTGTTGATAATAGACAAAGCACAACAGCAGGGTGAAATTATAAGAATATTCTTGGTTTTGCTGTTTTGTAGAACACTTTCCGAGCAAATACAAAAAAAAAAAAAACAACAACTTACAAATAAATGTGAGTTTTGTCTACAACCTTAAACATTTTTATTATAACTTGGAACTATGTCTTCACACATACCTTATGTAAACGTGATCGTGACTCGGTAATGACTCTTATGTTAACTTTTGTTTTGGTTAAACTTGGGAGTTGAATGTCTGTGTATCTCGACTTGGATTTGGAATTTTGTGACTTGAAACAACTTGAGGCTTCTCATGAATTATTATGTAATTTTATAATACAATACTATACACAAATCAACAAACTAGGAAAAAAAAAAGTGTTATCAGTAATGACTTGAAAAGACTTGAAATTAAAAGCAGGACTTGTGGGGCATTGACTTGTTACTGGACTTTGACTTGAGGCCAAAGACTTTAGGCCAACTTGAGAATAACGAAAATAGGCAAAAGCCGGCTGAACACTATAGGAGTTTTGGCCAGATTTTAAGCTTGAAGTGCCCCTTTACGAGTTTGGAAAAAAATGCTCTATCAAGTAATGCACGCACTGTTTTCTTCTTGCTGCTGCACTCCCCAAGTCTACAGTATGTCGTCTCTGTTCTTCCTGCGACATGATCCGACAAAGAATTGTTCTAAGTATCCTCGTGTCTGTGGCCTGTTTTGATGCGTCTAAAAATCGCAAAAGATCCTAAAAACCTGTAGTGTGCAGCCGACTTTAGTTACACTTTGGTCAGGACAACCAAAGCTGGATGATTTCCCCTAATGTACATGTTTTGTTTTGATGGAGGAATACTTACTATTAGTATGTAACCCACTCAGACAAAAAAGAAAAGTGAAACTCCACACACAAAAACCTGGTTCAGCCAATCGTCTTTTATTCTTTGTCCATGTCAGAGCGGCTAGGTATCTGTGACTTCTGCAGTTGTTGTTGATTGTATGACAAGAGACATCTAACTATGATTAGGAAAAGACACAAGCCTCATAAAGATTAAGCCTCAGAAGTAACCACTTCAACACAGTCCAAACTTTAACAACAGAACTACCTGCCTTCATCTCCTTCTCTTCACATGTTCAGCTCCTTGAGAAAAAAAACAACATTGACAAAAAAAAAAAAAAAAAAAAATGAATTTGCTTATTGTCATACTGTGAAACGTTGTGGGCAAAGCAGTATCGGCTCTTTACATGGCTTACTTTAAAATAAGGCCTACACAATACTTGCCTTTCCCCAGGAGCACATTCTACTCTCTCTCTTTCTCAACTTTTAATCAACTTTTATAAATGTTGATTGTCTGTAAATCAGGCCACAAATGCATACTCTGTCTCTGGTGTTTTGCATTAAGACAGAATCAGGCTGCGCACAGTGTGGCCAGTGTTCATATGTATGATGTCCACAGCACAGATTAACAGAGATAAACACAAATATGGTGGATTAATCATAAGCATCTGCTGTGCCTCCTGTCCACAACCACACAGGAACACACACTGGGCAGAACAGGCATTTGGACTGAGCAAGATATAACAATGCAAGAAGGAAAAGAAAAAAATGTACGCCACCAAATCTTATCAGTACGCTTGCCACCAAATGTAATGACAAACTTTGAACCAGACTGCCTCCCGCTCAAAATGAGTTTCCTTCTCAGTGTGGCTGGCCGCTTCTTTATGTTGTTAACATACAAACGTGACTTTGCCAACATGTTGCTAGACCTATGTGGAGGTGGGCACAATCAGAGCAGTGCAAAAGACGCGGGCGGCACGGCCGTTTATGTGTGAACGGTCGTCTATGTGTGAACGGTCGTCTATGTGTGAACGGTCGTCTATGTGTGAACGGTCGTCTATGTGTGAACGGTCGTCTGTGAACGGACGTCTATGTGTGAACGGACGTCTATGTGTGAACGGTTGTCTATGTGTGAATGGACGCCTATGTGTGAACTGGCGTCTATGTGTGAACGGGCGTCTATGTGTGAACGGATGTCTATGTGTGAACGGACGTCTGTGTGAACGGACGTCTGTGTGAACGGTCTATGTGTGAACGGTTGTCTATGTGTGAACGGGCGTCTATGTGTGAACGGTTGTCTATGTATGAACGGGCATATGTGTGAACGGGCGTCTATTTGTGAGCGGTCTATGTGTGAACGGGCGTCTATGTGTGAACGGACGCCTATGTGTGAACTGGCGCCTACTGTATGTGTGAACGGACGTCTGTGTGTGAGCGGTCTATGTGTGGACGGGCGTCTGTGTGTGAACGGACGCCTATGTGTGAACTGGCGCCTATGTGTGAACTGGCGCCTACTGTATGTGTGAACGGACGTCTATGTGTGAACGGACGTCTGTGTGAACAAACGTCTGTGTGAACGGGCGGTTTGTTGGTTGTGGCCATAAATACTGTCAGCTTAAATGCAATGTGATAAGTTTACGAATGTCACTGTTTATCCTTAGCTCATTATCAAGTCATCTGTCAGACTGCTCTTTTTATCAACAATGTTATACAATAATATCAGTATACCTCATTGTAAACATTGTATGCACTGTAGTATAACATTGAATATAGCACCAAGCCATGTTCACAGCAGGACTAAACTCTTGTCGAGGTACTTGAGTCCTACCGTGTGCGGGGCAGGTGCACTTTGGGCTGTCTCTGGCACCTCTTGCTCAGGCTGAACAGTTTGTAGATGACCCTGTGAGCGCGTTTGGACAGCTGCTTCATGCCGCTCTGGAGCTGCTCGTACCGGCTCTGGAACTGTGCGTCTGACGACCACAACTGCTGCAGAGACGTCATGTTCAGGAAGTGAGTCTGAGGAAGCCGTTGGAAAAAGGACTTGAACTCATCTGAGGAGACAAAACAACAAAGACTGTTTAGATTTTGAGTGGTTAGCAATTGATTTGTTATTCAAATTAAGCTAAATCCTGTTTGTTAAAAGTCTAAATCAGCATTTACTTCAGGTAATTTTAGTTCATAAATTATTTGTGCATTTTCATCTTTTTTCTTTACACAGATGCTGCTTTTATTTGACTTCACTGCTATAACAGTTCTCCAAAGTAGGACAAATAAAAGTTTTTCTTCAGTCCCAGTGCAATCATCTCTCTGACTGTCTAGCGTTGTGAAATTAGCACATTTACAGTTCTTTGTCAAGGTCAGAGAAGGTAGAAGCCGGCACTATTTCTGATCTGAGTAAAATGCCTTTTGTCCGTCTTCTTGTTCCGGTCGGTATTATTCTCCGAAGGACATTTTGACGACGCTAAACGCAGTTATATTCCGGGCACAGCTTGGCCTCCATTTGCACCCGGCTATTAAAACATGCACTGTGCTCGTGTTCAGCCCAACTAAATATATGAAATGTATTTTGGATGTCAGATGAGTTATAATCACCTTGGCAACGAGTGACCAAACGGCCCACAATGATATAACATTATGTAAAGAGCAGCAGGCGGGCAGTAAAATGGCTTCTTGTTTGATTAGCAGTAACAGGAAAGTAATGGTGAAGGATGGGAGAGGAGGAGGCAGACATACAGTAGCTGATAGTGGTAACAATGGAACAGTTTGATGTACAATATGAAAATGCACGATTTGATTACTATACGTTTGGGAGCAGGACCACACCTTATTCTCTTCTGGTGGCTACACTGTACACATTGGCTATACACTATTGTTTGTGTCTCTTTAGAGATGTTTACAAGTCTTTAGCTCCAAGTCCAAGTCAAGTCCCAAGTCCCTAGAACAGCATATACATTTGATATATAGTGTATATTTTTTATATCTTTCTTTCCTTTTACACCGAATATTCCTTCATTCACTTTCTACCGCTTAATCCCCTTAGAGGTCGTGGGTGACCGGAGCCTATCCCAGTGACTTTGGACCTTAGGCGAGGAATACTCTGGACAGTGGCCAACTCATCGCAGAGTTAGACAGACAACCATTCACTCTCTCATTCATACACTAAGGGAATTTTACAGTGATGCCCAATTAACCTAAACATGTATGCTTTTGGAGGTGGGAGGAAACCGGAATTCTCGGAGTCTCAACATAACCATCAGACAAATATGACCAGATTCATCTCTTACTTTTTTTTTTTTTTTAGTTTAACTCACTGTTCACTCACTCTTCAGTCTGAAGTTGGTTCACTGTGCCACTGAGTTCTGTCCATCTCACTGTAAGCTCATTATTATTGACCACTGACATGTCCACTTGTGCCATTTGTTAGCAGCATAGCTTAGCTTAAACTCCTCTCTTTCATTTGCTATTTTGCTTTTTTTTTTTTTTTTTATAAAAGAGCCTTTCTGATATTTATGCTTAGGGATACGTACTTGGTGCAGGCAGACAAACACTGTCGTTGCATTCCAAAAAGTGCGCTCCGACAATAAATGTATAGCAATGTACACACACGCCAATCCGAGTGCGAAGGAGGTGGAACATGTGTCAGATAAACCAGTGAATGCAGCTTCTGGAGCTGAGCATTGGCCAATCACAGATATTCAACTCAGAAGTTGAGCTTAGGCTGTGAGGTAAGATTAGAAACATTTGTTTAGCATCAGAGTTTGACAACAATTTACGTATTAAGCATGACATCACGTGCATGCCCACTCGGCAAATGATTGACGACTGGTGGCTATTTGGATTGTGTTTGTGTGAATGAATGTTCTTTTACATCAGTATGCTCCAAAGAGACTTGAACAGACAACCACTGACAGCAACTGGGGGTTGTGTTGGTGTGAAAGACCCTTAAGGCCACAAGTCTGAGTCAAGTCAGAGTCTCTTAAAACAGGGATTTAAGTCCGACTCCAGTTGAGTCTCGAGTTCGCATCTCATCTATTATGGTATCACGGTCTTTTTAAATTCTCAAATAAGTTTACATTTTTAAAATGAACAGTTCTTAAATTCTCCACTAAAGTTTGAAAAGATGCACACAACCTTCAAAGGAACATAATATATGTAAGTAGTCAATGAAGAATTAATCTTTGTGGATGAATTTCAAACTAAACACGTGTTCTGAATAGCAAGTAGGCCTAATGTTTGATTATATCCCTTTGTTATAGTTTCCATTGCATTATGTTTTCACATTGATGCCCATCTGCTTAGTGCTTTAATAGTCTTTGGAGAGAATAGTAGTAGTAATAGTAAAGTTTCTGCTAAATTAACTAGGCTATTGAAATAAAAAGACTCTGGTCATTACAGACATTTCTAGTAATTCTCTCCATCCAAAAATACAGCACATAATGACCTTGCTCAGACATCACCACATTTTGCAAATCCTGGTTTGTTAATCCACACTGAATATTTCAGTCAACTACCTGAGCTGAAGCTGATGGTTTAGTTTGTACCTTCCCAGAGTGTTATGTTCCTTTAGCTGTGAGCTTTAGGACAATGTTGGATTCATAACCTGCCTTTGAGCTGCAGCACAGCCGTGTGTAGTGTACAGTCAGGATTAACTCCATGACTCTGCGGAGGTGGATACACTCATACTGCCATTCCACCTGATGCACTGCAAATCCCAATGACAAACAAACACAGTGTGGGTAATTTCAGCACAAACAGTACGAAGGTGTGCCAGGGACGGAGAGACCTAATGCTCAATATCATGTGAAGAGCTATTCATAAAAGGCAATGTGGGTTATTTGAACTGTCAGGAAACGAACATGAATGGAAATGCAAATGCAGATAGATACATATAGTCGATGCATAAATATTATGGAATTTACAGTACACGTAGACATAGTGAATCATTTCCATACAGCACATTCAGTTGTCTGTACCATTTCAATACTATTTGTAGTAAGAAAAGCTTGATTCAGATTGACCGTGGTGGAACTAATGTTTACTGGTTTTGCTGTTTGTTTCGACATAGACAGGTTTGCAACAAGTTCTCTGTTCTTGGTTAATAAGACACTGTTTATTTTGTTTGTTTTTACCATGCAATTTGACATAACTAGAATATCAATTTAAATGTTTCTACAGATTCATGTATACAGATTAGGCCTACACTGCACTAGCCAGCTTCAATAAGGCTAGATACAGGGTCAGCCCGTTTTAATACTGTGCTTTATTGGTGCTTATTTTTCCTCACATCAACACAAAGCAGAAAAGAAAACAGTTCGACAAAAGCTTGGAAATTAAGTGCCAAATTAACCCTTAAGGCACCAAAGACACATTTCTGCATCGAGTCATTCCAGACTCTACTTTCTCATCCCAGATTCTCAGTCTCTGATGAGTTTCAGCAGTTTGGAAAATTCACAATTCAGTTTCAGTTTATTCTTCCATGTGTCATTATCTTAACAAAAAATGCAGTCATTATTTAACAAAAAAACAACCATAACACGTCTGAAAAGGAGCAGAATGAAGACCTAGTCTTAGAGCATGCTCCTTCACTTAACAAGAAAGAAAAAGAGCTGGCCTCTACAACATAAAATTTGAATTTTGATAGTAGGCTAGTTATTTAATTGCAATTAACATAACTTTCCAGTTGTTTTTTTTTTTTTCTTTTTAAATTCACGTCTTAGTATTACAATTTAAATCATTTTCTAAAGCGTTCCAAAGTTTTACTCCCGAACTGACAAAACTCTCTGTTTAAATGAATTGAGTTCAAAAGGTGCAAATTCTGTACCAGCAGAGATATCAGTTTGGATTCTACAAAAAAAAGGTTTTAGTCTCCACATTCTATGGACTGGATTTTAAATTAAAAACCCTGGTGCCTAAAGGGTTAAGTGTTGCGTGTTACTGTTGCTGACAGCTTTCATTAAATAAAATGTGCACTAAACAGGACCCTCTATGCAGACGTGTTTACAGAAGTAAGCATGGCTCCAACTCAATGTGTATTTTTGACACAAGGAAATATATTCGTCTTGTAATTCTAGATTTTATTTTTGTCTCAATGTATTGATCACAACTTGAATATACTCTGAAACTAGCTAGTCTGAATTTGAATATGGTGTCCAAGATATTTCTTTTTAACCAGAGTGATGTCATCCAAAGTACCTGACTCCTCAAACTCCTGGTACATGAGGCCCCAGGTCTGTGTGATCCTCTGGAGACTTTCCTCCATGGCCTGGATGTCCATGTAGGGGCAGTTGCATTCTGGGAACTGTAGTTGGCAGTGGCACCAGCAGTCGTTGTCTTTGCACATGAAGTCTCCCTCTCCGTTACAGGCGATGTAGCTGAGCGCGGCCTGGACAAAGCTCTCCTGCAGGTAGTCAGGCAGGATCATCTGAAGACCTGAACAGACACAGTTACAATAGGAAGTACTGTCTTTCATCTCAATTGGGGATCAAAGTTGGAACATCTTCTACTGAAATGGCATGGTTTGGTTGGTTGGAGTGTTGGTTGCTTAGTTGTGGGCAATGTTGTGGGAATGGTTGTAGCTTGTTGTGATTGTTTGTGAGCTTAGTTGAAGTTGTTTTTGGGGGTAAATGTGGGGGTGGTTGGGATTGTTTGTACGGTTGTTTATGGAGATGGTTGGGTTGTTTATGGGGGTGGAAATTGGGAGATGTTTGGGTTTTTTTTTTTTTTTTTTTTTGGTGGATGTGTTGGCATTGTTTGTTGGGAGTGGATGTGGGAGTCATTGGGATTGTTTGTAGGGCTGTTTGCGGAGATTCTTGGGGTTGTTTGTGGGGATGGAAATTGGGGGTGGTTGGAATAGTTTGTAGGGTTGTTTGTGGTGGGTGGTTGGGGTTTGTTTGTGGCGGGTGAATGTGGGGGTAGTTGAGGTTATTTGCCCGGGTGGTTGGGGTTGTTATGTGGATGTGGGGGTGGTTGAGATTGTTTGTAGGATTGTTTTTGGGGACAGTTGGGTTGTTGGTGGAGATTGTTGGGGTTGTTTGTGGGATGTAAATTTGGGGTGGTTGGGATTGTTTGTAGGGTTGTTTGTGGTGGGTGGTCGGTTTTGTTTGTAGGGGTGGTTGGGGTTGTTTGTGGCAGGTGAATGTAGCGGCATTTGGGGTTGTTAGTGGGAGTGGATGCAGGACTGTTTGAGATTGTATGCAGAGACTGTTGGGTTTTTTGTGGGCTATATATGGGGGTGGTTGGGCTGTTTGTAGGCTTGTTTATGGAAATGGCTGTGTTGTTTATGGGGGTGGAAATTGGGAGACGTTTGCGATGTTTGTGGTCGTTTTTTGGTGTTGTTTGTTGGAGTGGATGTGGGGGCTGTGGTTGTTTGTAGGGTTCTTTGCGGAGAAGGTTTGCTTGACCAGTCAGCCCTCCTACTCTGTTTGAATGCAGAAGGGTCTGAAACTGAGAGATAGCAAGATCGTCGTAGTGGACGTTTCGGCTTTCCTTTTTTTAACGTCCTACAGTGGACGTAGTGATAGATCATTGTTTCGCTCTGCTTGGAATTGGTTGTCTGTTGATTGGTACATATAAAACCGTTTCGGTTGAGGATTCCGTTTTTTTTTTTTGTTCTCTTTTTTTGTCTTTGTCAGGTGTAGGTGGCTGGTCAGGCAAGGAGAGGTTGGGGTGTAGTGGAAGTGAATGTGGGGGTGGTTGGGAATGTTTGTTGGATTGTTTGTGGAGACAGTTGGGTTGGGGGAATGAGAGGTGGTTGATTGCTTGTAGGGTTGTTTATGGTGGGTGTCATTTTTTTGAGAGTAGATGTGGGAGATGTTGAGATTGTTTACAGGGTTGTTTGTTGGGGTGGTTGGTATTGTTTTTGCAAGTGGATGTGGGTGAGGTTGGGGTTGTTTGCAGGGTTGTTTGTAGAGATGCCTAGAGTTGTTTGTGGGGGTTACTGGGGTTGTTCGTGATGGAAGATATGGGAGTGAATGGGACTGTTTTGGTTTTTTTTTTGTTTTTTTTGTGGGAGAGTTTGGTGTTGGTTTGTGTTGGTTATGGGTGTGCTTGTGAGAGTGATTTTGGCTAATTGTGTGATTGGTTGTGGGAGGCTATGATGGTGGTTGTAGGGTAGCTGTAGTTGGCTGTGAAAATGGTTGTAGTTGGTTGTGTGGGTGGTTGTGGTGCCTTTTCCATTGAGAAAATTTACTTCTTAAATCAGGCAGTGGGTGGTCACTGTTGAACTTGCTTTATTTAGTTTGCAATACTAGAACATGCAATAAAGCACTCTTTCACGCTTTGCATAAACACTTTAGAATGTCTAGACAAAGTAAAGAATAACACATATTTCCTGCTTTACTTAAAAAAAAAAAAAAAAAAAGACTTCAACTTTGCTTCTCAACTGTAGTCATTAGAAGTGGTCTTCTTGCAGCCTAAGTGTCCTGTGGCAGTGTGAATACCGTGGTTGAATCATGGAGTCTCGTACCTTGCAGCTGGACCTTGTTTTCGGGACTCTGGACCAGGACCGAGCTGACAGAGTCCAGGTTGTCATAGTTACTGCATCCAAGGGGACCGGTCCGGGTTTCCGTCACCTAGGCAACAACAGACTCATTAAAATACACTTGCAAACAGGTGAATATGGCAGATTTCATGGGACATTATATCAAGGTGTTTTGGTGAAAGTCCAGCCAAGCTCTCAACCCACCAATTACAAAAGCCCTGCAGTAGAAAGCAGACTCATTCACTCTACTCACCACCTGTCAAAAGGAAAAACAAATCTCCTGGGAGAGATTAGTTACTAAATGTTGAACATATATTTATGGATAATTATCATAGATGTTTTCTGTGAAGGAAACATATTGTGTTCTATTTTCTCTATTCACTGAAGGTTAAAAGTGGCAGAATTTTGAATTTTTGAATATTTATAAATTAATGGGCGCCTGACTTTTTTGCCATAAAATTGAGCTTTTTATTATTATTATTTTATTATTATTATTTTTTTTTTATTTTGTGACCTTAGCACTTGCCTGTCCTTCTATTTCCACAATCTGTCAATCAGGAAAGAAAGTGGGCATGTGTCATTTCAGATTGCCCCACTTTTCTATTCCAAGTCAATGAGGAAAAAAATCTGTACTCAGACGGCAGTCAGTCCATTTACTAGAAAAGTGTTGCACTGACATTAAAGCCGGGTTAGTTAGTGTCTGAATGATACTGTTCCTAGAGTCTTGCGCCTGCGCATGCAGCTGTGTACATGAGACTGTGCAGTACTGCAGAGCAAGTAGGCACATCTGCATTTACAAACATTTGGCTTGCACTGCTCCATCTCAGACCCACAGCAGCAGCTCCACAAGTGAGCAGTGTACATGGGGGTGTAATACGCTTTAATACGTTTAGTTTTAACTGGGACTGAACAAATGTGGATAAACATAGGCTGTGTTTAAATTCAGCTATTAAATTAGTAATTTATAATAATAATAGCTGTGAAGTCAGCACAATAACGATGACTCTTTTATGTTCATATAATATTATGACACACAACTATAATCCAGCCCAGGTGCAGTGTTTTAGGCTGAATATTTATATTCACAATTTAAAGAGAAAATGACCGAAAAAAGAAAACAGTTCTTTGTCTTATTTGGACATTAATATATAATTGCATGCTAAATTACTTTATTTAATCTGTTATCTTGTGTGTGCGCTATTTTCAATTAGACTCACACGATGGTCTTACCCGTCCTCTAACCCACAGGCTTTACAGACCAATGGGAGGGGGCAGGTGATAGGTGAAAACAAGGTTTTTCTGAGCACTCAGGCATCAGTTGCAGGACAATACAAGATTACCTAAACAAGCATGAATCAATTAAAAACAACTTTGAGTAACCTAATGATTAGAGACACAGCATGGTAAACTTACAAAAGTTTATTTTACATAACAATTCCCTTTCACATGGATCTCACGTTCAGCCGCTGAAGACGACGTGTTCAACTGACCTTTTGTCCAAGAAGACAGCTCGAGATAACCGCGCTCAATTCATGCGCAGAAACAGATCCCCCTTTTCTTTGTTGTGACACCCTGAAGAGTAGCTAACTGTGTCTCATTTTTCTCCCTACGTGGGTGAGACGACCAGCGAGGGCCACCGTATTGTTTGGAGAGATTTGTCCCGAGTGAGCTTTTGTCAGCGCGTTAGAAAGAGACAGATGGATGAGAAGAGAAAATGAGGGTCACTGCGAGCGGTAAGAAACGTTTTAGCCCAAGTGCAGATCGAGACAAGGCAAAATCACAAAATCTCCCTCAAGAAATAAAACACCTAATGGTAGTGGAAGCAAGCCTGGGTAACTTTTATAGTGGAGAGTGAGCCAATAGAGAGAGTTTTAAACGTGGTGTGGAATTGAATAGATGTGTATTAATGGGAAAAAAGGAGAGTACTATTCATGGACACAAAAGTTGGTATCTTTGCCTTTTGCCACAACTATTGCACAACTAATGCAAACAGCTAGAGCGACACGGTGACTCTGGAAGCCCAAGGTCTTTCTGTATGTGGAGCTTGCATCTTCCACCAGTGTTTGTGTATAGGTTTCTTAAGGTAATTCCCGCACCTCTAAAAGCATCTCACGAGGGATCCCTTAAAAATTGATTCAAATCTCAGTAGGACTTTAAAGGTGCACTGTGTAACTTTGGGACCAAAATAGATTTGAAAAAAATATATGTATATTGATCTCATTTAGAGCCTTTGTTGCAGTAAATACACACAAAAAACATCCCTGCAAGTCACAACCATTATTTGGCCTGTAACTTTTCATTGAAAATATGTTCCCTTAGCAATATAAAGTAGTTTCACACTATGGCGTAAAATGCACGCGTCCCCATTCAGAATGTCATACAAGCAACTTCTAATTTCAGATGTTAGTTTTCACCTCCAGAAAGTTACACACTGCACCTTTAAATTAAGGTAATTACATACAAAATTAATACAATAAAATGTGTTTGGTCTTGCTTGGGGCTCTTACAGGTAAAGCGCCCCCACCAGTAGCGGCCACTACCCCCTGCGTTATTATCAGGCACGAAGGCCCACCAATTATTTTTCGCTTGGGGCCCCATGGCAACGCCACTGAGAACACAAGTTTATCACTGTTTGAAAACAAAAGTTATTCTGCTAACTCATCATTTGTGAATGAAATTCGACCCATAGGCTACACATTATATTCAGGTGAGTGAAAAACTGGCAAGCTTCTGGAGACAGACGTCCGTCTTCTAACTTGATCCAAAATACCTAGCTGTTTTCGCGTTTTGTTGTTTTAATCAAATCAAAATTTATTTTTGTATAGCCCAAAATCACAACAACAGTCATCTTTGAGGACTTCCCAAGATTATTAATTTAGCTAACCTGAAGGAAATAAAAATAAAAATAAAACAATACACATTCAATGAAACAATGAACATTCAGAAGTCGTAATTGATCAAGAATGTCAAAGCAGATTATTAGTAAAGCAAATGAATGATCGTCCATACCATCCCCTGTCCTTAGACCCTCCTTCTTGGCAAGGAATCAAAGTTTCCCCTGCTAACTATGGACAGCGTCTCTTTCTACAGGCGACATTAGCAGTAGAATGGAAAGTAACGTCGACCGATAATAATAAAAAAAAAATAAATAAAAAATTGCAAAGTTTGCATAAACAATTAGATATACAGTATCTATGCTAATTGTGTTCAAAAAATAGTAATGAATCTCATAATAATAAATATATTGCAAACTCTGACTTTCGTTGTTGACACAGGCACGTTTGCGCTGGAGAACATGATGTGAATCATTTTAAACTGAGATCAATGCTCATTCAGATGCATGGGTTAGCTTAGCCTAGTCAACCCTATTAGTTTGAATAGAGAGACTACATTTCTCACTTCTTTCTTTAATCTTAAAGCACAACTAGTCACTAATAGAATTCACCAGGCTGAGAATATCTGAAATGACTTTTTAGATATTCTGTGTCAAAGTACAATGTTACTGCTGAAAACTTTCCCATAATGTTTCCATGGATACCAGCCTGTATTTCATAACCACTAGAATATTATAACACATACCTTTAAACTGCTTTTCAATTTTCTCTTAAAGCAGAAAGAAGCAGCGTAATGCCTTCAATCAAAGACGAATGCTCCAGGAAACGACTTAAGAACATGATGAATAACAGTCTGCTGTGAAGAGCTAAAACCAAATAATTTGAGTGCAATAATATTTAAATCCAATTATAAAGCTCTCGCTGTTCTTCTGAAGGATTTTGACTGTGCAGAAAATGCAAAGCGTCTTCATATTAGAGCCGTGGAAGAGAAAATGTGACGCGCAGAGCTGTGACGGATGGACTGAGGTTTGGCAAAGGACACTGTCTGAATTAACAATACTTAACGGGACATTATTGGCCTCTCGGGACTATAGAGAGGGAGTCTGGAGTCGGTTTAATTCCTCATTTGTCCCGATTCACGGTGGAAAAGGTTTCGAGGTAGTCAATCCGACATAGTTTAGAAATTAAGATGTTTTACAACTTTGAAGAATTATTTAATGGAATGTCTTGATGTGAGAAGCTTCTTTGAGCTATAGTTTGCTTTTTTGTTCATGTGACTTGTTAGATGTGTTTTTTCAACCCTCTGTTGTTATATAATTGACTTTTGTGGTGGAAATTGCAAAAAAGAATCAGCAAACAATGATGCACATGACAAAGTGAAAAATACATTGGAAGATGACTCATTAGCGCCACAAAGTAAATCTATTCTCATAGGCCAATGGAAACTGATCCTAGTGCAGTGAAATAAAAAAAAATAATATATATGTGACTGAAGTACTACAGGAAGTCAGCCATATTGAATAAACATGTTACTGACAAAGTACAAAGTGCACTGTCTAAATCTGGATTGAGAGTAAGATTTTGAATGTATTGAAGGACAAGGTCAAAGTGAGGAATGCGGGGGGCTTTATTACGCTACAGACTGAATGTTATTAGAATTAAAAATAAAAATGACAGTTGTTATATGCAATGACAAAGTATTTATCTCACAAGGATTAATGTTTATAAAGTTGTTCAGAACTTGCCAAGTATCTTGTTCAGGGCAATAAACTATCCTAAAAAAAAAAAAAAAAAAAAAAATGTTGACAGAGTTTATTGGTTAAATCCTAATTGTGTAGACATTACAATCAATTAGACATTCATCAGAATGTAAGCTGCTTTCGTTTCCTTGGTAATGGTGGAGGAATCTTTATCTGGAAAATCATGTTAGTTTTCTAAGAACAAAACTTGCCAGAATGGTAGGTATTCTTGGAAAACCTCCTCACCTGATGAACACAAAGGTTGTATTATGTTGTACTATTCAATAATATTCCACATATTAGCTATGTATGTTTGGGCTAACAAGCATTAAACTAAACTTGAACCTCTTATGCGTTTACAAAAGCGAGTTTTGCAAACATGTTCTGCAGGACACAGACATTCTTCTCAACCTTTGTTTACAGAGGCCAAATTACTGAGCGTTTACAAAATGAACCAGCATCAAATTGGTCTGTTTGGTTTCAAATCTATTGGAAAACTTCTCCCACAACATTTCACAAACATGTTCATGTTTAATAGTGAACAATTCCATGAATATTTGGATGTTTTTGGTAACCATCCATCCCATTACTTTTCTTGTTACTATGCTATTTTATTTTATACTTCATTATTCAAAGTATTATAAAAATCATGGTTAACTAACATGCTTTTGTTTGTTCATCAGATGAAATAATGTTGCAATTCTTGAGTGAATTCATGGATACATCATGCATTTTCTCATGAACATAATGAATGTATGCCCCCTTATTATAAATGCCACCAAAACTACAACTAACACTAACTAACTAACACTTGTTTTGAATTGAAACTAGTTGATCATTACTGAAAATGAGTAATGAGAAATCAGTCAAAAAAGTCATCATGTAACAATCTTGAGTAAGACAAAATGCTCTTTCGTCTGGCAGATTTTTATGTTTTTATTAATATATTTTTTTTTACTTATTTTAGGTAGATCATAGCTTGTTTTATTTTATTTCATTCCAGTGAATTTCTATGGCGCAAAACAACAACAACAACATACAAATAAAAACATAGATCAAAGAGCCTCCACTGAAAACAGCTCAGGTATTCACCACTGATTTAGTCCAACTGAATTGTTCTAATCCTGCTTCTCTTCAGTCCTCACAGTCATTTCCTCAGAGCATCGGCCCACAGCGGGAAAACACGTGTCAGAACTCAGCCTCCATTTCAAATCCAAACCGCGCTGTGCACCAAATGAACAATGGTGCAGCAGTAAAGAGGCTCCCCGCGGCTCCAGACCCGAGGGCAAACTCAGACGTGATTTCACAAGGCAAGTTTGTCAGAGGAGCTGCGTTTGAGTTATTTATAGGCTTGGAAAGCTATGACAATTATCATTTTGTTACCGTCTGTGTCAGGGGCTCCCGACTTCATGAAGAATAGAAGAAAGCACAGCACAGCACAGAGACAGAGATTTATTTGTGATTCAAGATACATTATGTGCTGTGTTGAAAGTGATATTACAGGGTTGACCACTTTATCAACCAAACTTAACCAATAAAAAAAAAGGCAAACCATATTTAGGCAAATAAAGAAGCTTCCTCTCTGGCTGTGGTTCGCTGTCCATGGTGCTGAAACATAGCAATTATTTTTTCCACAAAGGGAACCTAGAATCCAGTTGGTTGGATCAGTCATTGGTGTAACAAACTGTCATTACTGCAGGCAAATTTCTGTAAAATAAAGTGTACTATTTGAATTATTTATTGTGATATTTATTACGAAGAACTGCAGACACTTTTTCTTTTATTTTCTTAATCTTTCATTTTGTTTTTCTTCCACTTTCTCTTTCATTCTCTTTCAATTTCTGTCTCACTTTCTCTTTTACTTTTCCCCAATTACTTTCTTTTTGTTCCCCTCTCTCTCTTCCTCTTTTTATCTCTCTCTCCCCTACACACACATTCTGAGTGACTTTTTTTCCCCGCTCACTCACTTTTAATCTCTTCCACTTTCTCTTTCCCCCCCTCTCTCTTTTCCTCCCCTTTCTCACTCTTACTCTCTGTCCCTCCCTCTCTTGCACTGTCGTATTCTTCCCTGCATGACATACTGTTTTGAACTGTGATGTGGAACTTATAAAAGTATACTTAATGACATAGGGTTTTTGCAGACACAAGCTATGCGACTGATACATAAAGTTGAATATCACGAACACACAAATCCCTCATTTATCAAATCCAAATGTCTCTACTACTTTCTACTTCTCTTTCAATATTTAAAAAAAAACTGCAAGAAAAATATATTTTCTATGTGCATTGATAATTTGTGATCATTCAAATGGTTAAAATGATGTGATGTAAGATGCATTTGTGAAGAATTAGGCTAAAAGTTACATGTGTGCTTGGAGAAAAACAACATTCCAGAGGACAGGTTTACAGTGACCTCTGAACTGTCACTTCTCAAGAGTGCTGATCTTGCTTGAGTTTTGCAATCGACAAGGCTCAAGTTGAGACAGGCACCAAGTCTAAGTTTGAGTTTGGGGTGAGATCATTGAGTGGATCTTCTGAGAAGCCAGTCCAAAGATGGCCAGAACCGAGGACTTGGAAGACCAATCCACGCATCCTTGCAAAAAGGAGGAATCTGAAGGACTGATAAGAGCGACTTCTTTCTTCCAGGGAGGGGGGTGCAGAAGAAGAGCGAGGCAAGCACACAACGGACAACAACCTAAGAGATGTTGCGGGGTTTAGACAAATAGACGTCGCTTTGTAACTTTTGGTGTTATGTTTGAATTCAAAGTAAATATTTTTCTAATTTGTATCGTTTTGAGTCCGGGTTGTTTTTCTAGAACAAGATTACAGTCAAAGGGAAATTTAACCTCCCTAACAGAAAATGTTATTTAAAACTATACATATGAAATTTACTTTTAATGTAAACAAAAGTAACTTGTAAAATGTATATAATGGGCACATAGGCTTTTTTTTATTTATTTATTTTGCTTCTGCCTTCCGGTTACTCAAAATTAAATTGTTTTTTTTTTTTTTTTTTTTTTTTGTTTTTTTTTTTTTTTTTGTTTGATGAAATTGTTTGACTGAAACTTTAAAGAAACTGAATCTGTTTCTCAACCCCAAAATCTTTATAAAAATAAAAAACAAAGTCAAAGTGGCGCCACTAAGTCAATCCAACATGGCCGACAACTTCCTATTCATCATAGAGCATTTCTCACTGTTTTACGTGAACCTGCAGACCAACATTTACACGTTTTATTGCTCACGAGTCCTATTCTAGGCAGTGCTGACGAGTCAGTTTAAGTTTGACAATGTGGAGACGACTAAAATATAAAATTGCATCCAATGTGCATATTTTTCAGAGGGT
The DNA here is from genome assembly GCA_038363315.1 of Mugilogobius chulae. Classification (NCBI taxonomy): domain Eukaryota; kingdom Metazoa; phylum Chordata; class Actinopteri; order Gobiiformes; family Gobiidae; genus Mugilogobius; species Mugilogobius chulae. The sequence goes on along the minus strand of CM076412.1, from coordinate 18,902,470 downwards.
CAAAAATTCAAACAAAAAAAAAGGAAAAAAAATAAGAACATAATAGAGAATAAAGAAAATGTATGTGTTTATAAAAGATGGTTGAAAAATGCCACTTACAGCTCAATGCCCTGCCGAGAAACTGCAAAGCCCTTTGTTTTCGTTTCTTCACAACAAAAGTGGCTTACTTAAAGACGTCACAGCAGAGAGCAGCTTTAGTCATCAGCCATTTTGTTTGCTACAATAAATTACCCAAGTTTCTTCCAAAAGGCGGGGATCTTTCTGGCTCCGGAGTGAGAATTCGCTGTGAAGAATGGGACGTGTGCGAAGCGGTGACGCAGCTTCTGAAGTGGCGGAGGAAATAGCATTGGATTTTAACCCCGCTGCTGGTGGATTGCTTTTTCTCCGCAGACGAAACCAAAACAATATATTTCAGGAGCTGGCAGAGAAAGTTACGATCCACGCTAGTCACCATCGCGGACTATTTTCTCTGTAATTATGGACTCGGGAAAGGTAAACATTGGGGCTGCAAAACAAAGGATTGGGCATTTGGAGACAGCGGAGACAGCCACACACTGATGCAATGCACACAAACACAAAACACTGAAGAAATAAGGAGAAGAAAACGGCCGTAATGGTTAAGATAACTCAATTTAATTTTCTAAAGGTGCACAGAAGAAATGAACGGACTTCCTCTGAACCAAAGTGTTTTACATCCAGGGCCTCATCTTGAAGCAAATGAATAAGAATGGTAATGAGAATCTGTATTTGGTTTGCACTGTTTAAATGAGGTTATGATTTACGTACTTATTCTTATATATAAACAAATGAGTAGGTGTTGGCTGAATCATCTCCATTTTACGGAAAAGCTGTGCAAATCCATAATTACGTTTCCATTTTACACAATACAACATGCAACTTAAGGTTTTCTATAACTGATTTATACATTTAGCTGTGTCCATATTTTGATGAATATTTCTATGGCATCTTTTATTCTTAAATTGTATTTTCTTTCATTGTTTTTTTTAATCTAATCAAAGGCATGAACAAAGTTGTAAGACTGACTAAAGCCTTCTGCACACTACAAGAGTTTTGGCCTAATTTTAAGCCTGATGCGGCCTTTATGAGATTGGATAGATGTGATCAGAGAAGGGATTTTCCAAAAATAGATTTTTTTGTCATTCTTCTCCTTATGTCACCGATCTGCATGACGCCTTTACAACGAACGTGGTGCATTTGCCTTGTGAAAATAATCATTTTAAATGTCCTTATGCTATAGACTGACTGTTTTTGACATGTCTAAAAATGGCAAAGATTTTCTCTAGTGTGCTGCTGGCTAAAGAATTAGAAAAAAAAAAAAAAAAGTTAGGTTTTGTTTATTCCCGTTATCATTTATATGGCCAGATTTCAAAGCAGAATGAACATACAGTAAGAGATAAAGTACACATTCTGTAAAAATGTCAATCTATGACAATGAAGGAAATACTTAGGAGGTTGAGGCGCCAGGGTTTAGGCGAATCACCTCTGCTGAGCTGCTCCAGGGCATTTATTATTATTATTATTATTTATTATTATTATTATTATTATTATTATTTTTTTTTTTTTTTTTTTTTTTTATTATTATTATTATATTATTTTATTATTATTTTATTATACTTAATCATATGACTGAAGCCCAAAGTCGTCCATGAGCTCCTTAATATGAGCCCAGGATTATCTGTACAACAAAAGTTGACCCTCTAGGTCAAAATGGTTCGGAATTTCTTATGGGTCTGGTTGCGGAGGTATACAGTATTTAAAATTATCAAGTTCACTGTCAATAGTAAAACAAATGCTACAAAAACAACTGCTGACAAAACATATGTTGTAACATTCAAAAAAGTCACAGTATTTCTACATCTGAGTTAATTTTACAGACTAATTGTTTAGTTTTCACACTCCTGTTGGGTTGACATAATAGTGCCTGGAAACTGTCAGTTGTATCTAATTTGTCTTTCCATTTTTGATGTAAAGAAACTTTCAGATAACACAGATAGTTATTATTATTATCTGTTAGCTGTAGGGAAAACCAGAGAACCCAGAGGAAACCCAGGCAGACACGGGGAGAACATGCAAACTCCCCAAAGAAAGGCAGTGGAAGTTGAACCTGACTGAGGTCAGCGTGTTAATTGCTGTTCCACCGTGTCGCCTGTCAACAGAATCTGTCACTAAGCAAACAATTAGAAACACAGGAGAAAACTAACTCACAGTAAAACAGCTTTAGCCGGTCTCAGCGTCATGAGCCCGACTGTCATAAGTGTTTTGTTGACGGAGGAAATGAGAAGTGTGATGGTGTAAATCTCCTGAAGGTCGGCTCTAATGGGTTTTCTCTCACAAAACCTTGGTCTCGCTTCATCGTTTCCACAAGTGGTTCTTACAGTGATCAGAAGCTGCTGCGCTGACCTGAACACGGCAATAACACTTCTGCTGACACTAATAAAGGCTGCATCAACAAATCACTGCAAATCAAACAACACAACACGGATTTCAGCCACAATACTTCTCTGTACACATGTCCCAGCTGTTTAAAACCAAGGTTGTGTCACAAGTGCTAATTTTATGATCTTGATTTCCATTGGGAGATTTTGTTTGGGAACATAGTGTTGCAACAGAAAGAATCACATTAGCAGACGGACTTTAAAACAAGATACAAGTGAACTAGACACGACTGAACATACATAGCCTATGGAACAATCTAAAGAACACAACAAATGCATTGATATTGATAAAAGAATACTGTACAATCCATCAGTGTTTGACATGGAAACAGCTTTTACATTAGGTTGGACTATTTGGGCAGTCTTCTGGCCTCACAGAAGCATCTCAAATTCAAAATTTCAATCTTTCTGAAAATTTAGCAGTTTTCAGATTCTCTCTGGCCAGTGACTTTTGATGCCCTGTGGATTTCATCTGCAGCAAAAAGAGCCAGACAAATAAGGAAATAAGGAAGTGCAAAAGCGTGTCTCCTATTGCTGAGAGAAAACTTCAGCGTATTTTAAAAAAGGTCCAAACATGAACACATGCAGAAGAAACATATCCAAGTCACAGATGTAATAAAAATACGCTGGGCTTTTTCTGTTTCTTGTTGCGGTACAAAGTGTGGTTTAGCGGGGTGTGCTCTGGTCCTGGGTCGTTACACATGAGGTCCTAAGTCTTGTGGGGGTTAGAATACAGAGACTGCTGCAAGTCCATTAAAGGACTATTTTTTAGCATAACGGATTACTTTTTTGTTTAAATGAATATATAACCTACAATCATGGAGGAATAAGAATTTTTAACATAACTATATAAGTCAGTGCTTCTCAAAATGCGGGGCCCCTTTTCTCTCCTTGGCGGGAAGAGAGGTCTGTTGTACTAACAGAGGGCGAGACGAAGCTGATTACCGCATGAGTTTTGAAAGCGTCCAAAAAGACCCAGGAAAGTCTTCAAACCAAGAATTACTCTGACCCCTCATTAAATAAGCCGTGCGAAGAATCAGCGCTCGATCAACGAGGACTACAGATGGAAATCAGCTGTAAGCTAGAATCTGGTACAAGCATCTCTGCCATTGTGCTTATTGTAATTGTACATTGTCCTTAATAAACATTACCTAATTTTATATACATGTCTGTGATGTGTACTTTGAAAAGTTTGAAAACAGGGTTTGTTTGTTTTCTCCCACAGTGTATTTAGTGAGCAGTGAGCTGGTTTTAACCAGGACTATCCCAGAACTGGACCAGGTTTTCATTAAGAATGAAACAGGACTATGAAAATAGGTGTTACTTAGCTTTTAGGCATGCCATTACAACTTTTCATTTCAGTAGCAGAAGTAAAATAATGTTATCCAAACAAACATTCAGCCTTTAAGATGATTGATAAGAGGCAAAATAACAGTAAACATTCTCTAAATAATCACAACTCAAAGTTACTAGAACTTGACAAACACTTTATAATTGTCTGCTGATAAAAACATCTAGTTTTCTATAGTTCTTTTAGTTTTTGACACATTCAACCTGCATATATCAGCATTAGTTTCCACAAAAAATCCATATTTCTTGACTCAGCAGTATATTTAAATGATTTAAATCTGCAGCTCAAAGGTAATCGGGATAACACAATAATGTCAATAAAAATCGGACTTTCATACATCCAAGCAAAAACCTACACCTCATTTTCTATAGAACGTTTCAAACCAAAAAATAAATACATAAAAAATCCTTCTTGTTCAGGGTTTGAAAGACAGCTTTAGCCTTAAACCTTTTCATGTCACAGAGCACATGAAAGCACCTGTCAGTCTGTATCTTATCAGACCTGAGGCAAGAAAATCAGTCATCATCAGGACGAAGCTGCTCTACCTGACGTGTGCTCAATGTAAAGGTCTGACACTAGATTTTTACCATTATATTTGTGAAAAAAACACATTCAACATTATCTGTAAACCTGCTCTGGCATTTTTTGCTTTAGTAACACAGCTTTTGAAATGTACCATCGATTCAGTTTACACTTTCCATTAACAGCAGCTGAAATCTTGCGAGCAGATGAGTGGACTGCCTGGACGGAGGGACAGCAGACGCCTCCACTGTACTGACCAATCAGAACATGTCATAAGGGTGTTTTAGCTTATATCAATTAAGCTCATGCAAAATTGATATGTGTAGCACTCTGTGTAAAGTGCTACACAATATCCGTCTGAAACGACTCTAATTGAAAGCTGTCGGGAAAAGGTGGAGCATCATAACAAACACTTGAAGAAGCTTGGTCTCAGTGCTACAACATAGACAAGATAAGAATCCACTATTTTGTTCTAGTATATTCAGTTGAGAGAAAGCACAGTACTCTCCTGCTTTTCCTGAAAATAATATTTAACTACTAGTTTATCTATAGTCTGTTTTTGCTATTCAGATGTTCTTTTTTCAGATGCTGCTGTTCCTGCAACTAAAGTTGGATCATTGATGCCCCATAATGTTAAAGACCTTGATCCTCCTCATGGACACCCGCCCCACCTCCCTCTCCAGGATTAGCATGTCCTGGTCCTGCTAGAAGAGTTATTTCCCTCTGCCAATGAACTCTGGCTCTACAGACTTAAACTCTGCAATTATCTGCAATTAGATTCTCGTCAGTCATGGTCACATCTACAGCCTGTCTATGGGAGCGGATCTCTCCTTCACTGTGGTTCTCCTCAAGGTTTCTCTGTTTTTCCTGCCGAGAAGGGCAGGGGGATGCTCTGGGACAATTATTCATTTGCTTGTTTACTAACAATCTGCTTTGACATAGTTGACAAATCATTGTTTCCTATTTTCTATTTTACAGGTTGGTTCAGACCAATGCATGTTTATTGTTTTATTTTCTTACATTGATGTCCGCTAATTTATCAATCTTGGAAAGGTTGTTGGGATTTTAGACAATACAATAATACATAGATTTGATTTGATTACCGTCATTTCTGGATTATAAGCCGCTACTTTTTTCATGAGTTTGGAACTATGCGGCTTATAAGGCAATGCAGCAAAATTATAGATTCTCATAGACTTACTATTAACAAGTGCGGCTTATAAATGTGCTTTATAATTTTTCTTACTTAAATCTAGTGGCTGCGGCTTATATTCAGGTGCACTCAATAGTTGTCATCCACCAAGAGCATCCATGAGCATGGTTTTCAAAACGAAACTAGTTTGTAATTCTGCTAAAATAGATTTTTTTTTTTCGTCTGCACCGCTATATTTGTCTTGGTTAATTTGGGTGCTGCATCATTGGCAAAGATTAGACTGTTTAAATCTTCTGGTGAAAGTCCAAGAGTTTGTAAAGTCACACACAGTATAGTGAGAATCAGAGACAAGGCCATAGAACCACACGACACTGCGATGGTCAATGAAGCTGTCAAAAGTGGTATTCACAGTCTCAGAGTTAAAATGCATAATGTACAACAAGAGCTATTCTTGTTCATAGTTATAGTCCTGTCCAAGTACTGACAAAACAGGCCATGAAATAATTACATCATGATCTTGAGACGCTCAACAAAAATCACCAGTTAACTAGCAGCTGCACAGCTAACGTGTAGCTAACTCAAACTTCGTTAACATCGTATGTACAGCTCTGCAATTGAGTGTTTTCTTACTGTTCTTATACCGCACACAGATAGTTTAATTTAATACGATATAATGGCGTTGAAATGACATCAGTATCAGCATCAAATCAGAAAAAAAAAGTATCAGTATTGCATCGGATTGGTTCTAAAAGAAAACAAAAAACAAAAAGGCATCGAAACAACAGTACTTGTAACCTGATCTGGCTACCAGCTTGTGTATAATTCATATGTAAATGTAGGTATTGTAGACTTTAATTGGATTTACTTTGGCCAGTTTTAACCATTTTTTTAATTAAAGGCAGGAGATAAGTTGAGCAATGAAAACCTGTTCTCATAAACAAAACTGAATTTCCAGGCTGTCAATAATCCTGCTTAAAGTGAGAGATATTTTGCATAAAGTGTCTTTTTACCGATCTTGGACAGACTTCCTGTAAATCCAGTCCAGATGGCTCGAAGAAGAAGACGAAGAGAAAAAAGCAAATGTTGTTTTTTTGATGCAGACTGGAGACATCACAGACACATTTTGAAGCTGGAATAAAAGACATACAGCCTCTTTGATTTCACTCTGACTTTGTCTTGTAAGATTCTCGTCCAAATTGTTGAAATCAAATAAAGCTTGTTAAAATGGCAGCGTCGCAAAGGAACTCTTAACTGAGAGAGATCTTTAGCAAACGGGCTAAATTAAAAGAAAAACACGGGCTTATCTTATTATAAGTAGTAAATCCATCTGTCAGTGCTCAGAGTTAAAAATGTTCTTTTACAGATGAACCATGTCATTTATATTTACATAATAACAAAGAGCTTCTTCTGGATATAAAAAGAGAAAAGAAATGCACAGCTATTACAACTGATCAATTAAAAATAGTACTAATAATGAGACTGTTGCTTTTGGGGACTACTATATAGTCCTGCCCTCTTCACTGGACTAGTCGGTGCACATATTTATATGGTCTTTCGGACACGAAACTTACTACTCTCAAACAAGCACAAACATTACGGATAAGCAGAGATAGCACAAGTACTGAAGTGCATTACTCAAGTAAAAGTAGTTGTGTGGAAAACAACTCTGGTAAAAGTCCTGCTGGAGCTCCTTTGCTTCAGTAAAAGTATAAAATTAAATGTATAAATTTACTTTAGTAAAGAAGTAAAAAGTGCAATCACACTGACAAACGTTATTATCTAGTCTAAGTTAAAATAACTAGAATCCTAAAAAAAATTGGCAGCTTATTTGACTTGTTTCAAGACAGTTCAGATGTTTTCAAGAAATTTGAGCTTGAATCAAATTTGCCAATGAGGTAAGTAAAAATGTCTTACTTTGTTAACAAATAATTTGACTCCAAATATGAAAAATCTATTGAAACAAAGAAGAACGAGTTTAAAAAATAAAGAAAGAAAGAATAAAATCAAGGTTTAAAGACACTTTGACCAATCTAGAAATGCATTTTTTTTTTGCAGTGCATACAGTTGGTTTATAATGTTGTGGGGTGTGAGGGCTTTACAGTAAATACATTTCAGTTCATCAGACTTTTATCAAGTGATACATTTGAAATTATACTTTTTTTGGATTTTCACTTGTTAAGTTGTTCACTAAGCACCGACATGCAGCAGAACAGCAGGTCAGCACTGGTTTTAAATGGGGGAAAAAGTGTTTATGAGCGTATAAAGTAACTATAGTTTTAAAATGTAAAGAGTAGAAAGTACAGATATTTCTTGAAAAATGTTACAGTTGTAGAAGATGCATTTATTGGTCTAAAATACTCCAGATGACAAGAAAATTGCATTAACTTTCTTCTTAAGTTGAAAAAACAATCTCGCCTTCAGCACTAATAGATCTTTTAGGCCTATATGCAAAACTATATTGAGGAAACAGTAAGTAAAAATTGAGTGGAGAAGCGGGGTGCCATATGAAATCTTATCTAAGGCGCAAAAGAGCCAGAGAAAACCCATGATAACACAGGGAGAACATGGAAATCCAGCCAGTGAAATCATAAGATTTGGTTTGACCCGGGCTCTGAACTCACAAGCTCATCCACTGGGCTAACTAGCATCCCCGTACATTGTCCAACAACTTCAAAAACTGCCACAATTGCACTTAAATCTAAAACTTGGACAAAGCCAAGTTAAATATTTTGATTAATTTTGTTGTCTTGGGGGCCCTTTTCACGTTGCAGTCTGGTATTGTCAAAATACCTGTGGATAGTTCCATCGGCTCCAAATATTCCTTATGAGGAATTTGACAAGATGCGTTAAAATGAACATTTAAAAGTCACAAAGCCAGGAGCGGACCAAGATAATGATTGGCAGCGAGATTTGACTTTGGGTTTCCCAAGAAGATCTTTACATGCTGCACAAAACTACATGGCTGTAACTTGTTTGCTTTGCGTCAATTACATAAAGTATTATTTTAGGGCATTTCAGCTAAATCTCCTCCTTAAGCTTGAAACAGTGTGGTTTTTATTTATTTATTTTTTTTTCACCATTTTTTTCACCTGAATGTAACTTTTAAGGGTCGTAGGGTCAAAATTTCATGCACAAATATTGATTTAGCAGCCTGACTTTTGTTTCCCACAGTGACAAACTCTTGTAGTTAGCTGACAACAGCACTGGCTCGACCTGTTTCCACTGCTTGTGTTAAAGAGCGGCTGCTCTTTCTGCATACCGGGCGCACACGCTACAAATAAACAAATGAACTCTCTATTTTCAGAGTGGAACTAGACTAGTCGCAGCGGACGATTTGGTGTAACTCATTCAGTTGTTTTGAGGTAATTTGATTGGATTGAGAATAATTATACAAATTTGAATTCTGACACAGGTTAGGGGGAGCAAAAACCTAATGTAGCTGACATTTTTCTTTCACACAAACACTAAAGATGCAGAATTTGATGTAGTGCATATCTGTTTTGTGTAATATCTTTTATGTACATCTTCAAATATTAGTTTGCATAAATTGCTCGCAAATAACATTATTTTTTTATTAGTTTGCACCCGCAATTTAGAACCTGGCTTGATAAATCAGGCCCATTGACTTGTAACTAGGTATTAGGAAATCCTTCTATGAAAATATTTAGAATTTCGCAAAGTCCAAACTTATTAAGTAGGCCTTGGTATTGAGTGTCAATGATTGTTGTTACAAAAAAAAAAAACAAAAACAAAAAAACAGATGCTTTCCACATTTTGAGAAGCTTTGTAATGGTCTCTGTTATAAGCTAGAAACCATGTTATTTCCTCTGCTTTCTCTTTTTTCAAATATTGGTTCTTTCCAGAGACGCTAAACTCGGAGATGTAATTAGATTGTTGACATGTTTGAGCGTCTAACTGTGAGACCGGAGACACTTCTGAAGATGACTCACAGTTAGAAGCCCAAACATGTCAGCAACGCAATTACAACTCCTAATTTAGTGTCTTTTAAAAATGACTTTTGTGATGTTATGATGGTGTCTTCATTATCAGCTTAGTCGGAGTTGTACTTGGGTTAAGTCGACATGTTGGAGAGTTTTGTCTCATTATTGGGGGCATGGCCTGCTGATGGGGAGAGTCATGTTGGAAATTCTACTTAAGTTGTGTGAAGCTAATTGTTTACCTCATTTAAGACATTTTCTGGCAAACTGTGTATTTTTAGCACAACTAATTTAAGTCAAGTCGCAACCACAATTACATAGATGTGGTTGATGTGGCATAGCATTGTTAAATATATTACCATACTGTATTTGGACCCTAGGACTTTAGTCATCTCCATGTCTTCTATCTATATTTGACACAATTTCCTTAAGTCCACATTTGCTGTTGTAGCTTTTGAGCAGTGAGTGATAAAGCTGTTGTTCTGATTCACTCTCATGTTACATTCCCCAAGGAGGTCTTATTAGTGGCGTGTCCTCTGATGCCGACTGAATCTATTAGGTGTTTTAAAACAACAAAGGTGACAGGTTAAAAACTGTAAAAAAAAAAACATACAGTGACACGCCTATTTATAAAAGGGTACTATTTGTCTATCAGGGGATGCAAACATAGCCCGACAGCAGAAAAAACCTTGGCTAAATGACATAAGCTGTAGCAGCAACAATCTAACTACAAGAGTTCACTGTGAGAAAGCAAAAGTTATGCTGCCAAATCAACATTGTGAATGAAATTTGTCCTTACGATTCAACATAAATTGATAAAGTGATTAATGTGTTGTGGAAGACGTTCAATACTGTTAAAACTGATTTGTATGATAGAGGGAAAAATGCGGATTTGTTTTGGATGCCTGAAGCAGAAATAATGTGTTGGTTTTTAAAAAAGAAACATTTTGTGTGGCGATCTTTGTGAGAAAGCTTGAACTTTAAGACAAGAGGCGAGAGGACTTGACATGGATGTGATTGTTTAGTACCGTGTATGTCAGACCTATTCAACTTAAGGCCTGGGGGCAAAATTGGCCCTCCTTAACCATCTTCCAAAATAGCAGATATGCATATTTCTAGTTTGCAGGCTTAATTCTGGTGGTGCATCTTATATCTCAGTTTGTCCTTTTTCGTTTTGGTGTAATTTTGTTTTAGACCTGACACTAGCAGCCTAATGCCACTTTTGATTCAGACTTGGTTAATTCTGGTCTAGTCCTTGTTCAAATCAAACAGAAGCTATAGCAGCAGTGATTAACATGACTAAAACAAACAAACATACATTTGGCAACATTGGTCACGTGCTGTGTAACTACTTGGTCCAGTGACCATGGTCCGCTGAAACAATCTGGCCCCGGGAAGAGTTAACGGAAAAGTTGTTTATATTATTATGTGATGGACATTCTTCCTATTTCGCCGGTCATTCATTCATTCATACATGTTATATTCAAGTAAGTAAAAAAAAAAAAAAAAAAAGGGGAAAACATTGCCTCAAGCTTCAGGAGCCAGACGTCCTGTTGTCAAACCATCACACTGCTCATCCCACTCTCACCCCCTCCTTTCACCTTCTCCTGTACTCTTCAGGACTGCCCAGTTTACCAGCTCCATTTGATAACAAACACATTAATGCTACAGTGGAAGCAATGAAAAATGCATAATCAGACGTGTTGTGCTCACCTTGATGGCGGTGGAGGCATCTGGATGTGGTGGAGTTTGCGCAGGGTGCTCTCGCGGTCGATGAAATATGAGGCGGCCAGCTGGTGCAGCGTCTCCAAGGTAACCGCCGACGAGTTCCCCGACGAGTCCGACACTTCAGACTTTTTACTCAGCTTCCTCTTGTCCACGAAGATGGTCAAGGCCTCTTCTCCTGGAAACAGAAAACCGCAGTTCATTTAGACATGTCACAATACACTTGAATGAGGATGTAGTCGTATTTTACTGTATTACCTCCAGACAGTCTTTCTGAAATGAAACTTAGGAAGGATAATGTTAATTCAAAAGACCTGTACAACTTTTTTTAAATGTTTGTTTGACGTTGTGATGTCATCAAGCATGAATACAAACCTAACCAAACACTTCTTTTTTTAAGGAAAGTTTCAATGCAATTTTGAAACTTTGGCTTAAGAATAGACCAAAACCTGTAATCAACTTTCACAAAAAGCTGATTTCTTTTAAAAACACACACTTAAACTCTAAATCAGCACCAAAAAAAAAAAAAAAAAATCATCAACCCACATTTGAAAACATGTGTGTTTCGTTTGTGTGTTTGAGTTTTGAATACAGGTGCAGGTTTATTATCCAGGCTGGTGCTCACGAGTGCCGCCATTCAATTTCATTTCACTCCAGCTACTTGGTCAGGTATCACAAGACTGTAGAAGAAGCAAGAAGCATGGTCGTCCAATCAGCAAGCAGAGTGGAGTGGTATGTTGGCCTGAACCAACTCGAGTTGAACTAACAGACTGTATATGTTCTCCTCCTTTGACCTTGTGTCAAACATTGATATGTTTGTAAAGGAGCAGGGTTTATAAGAGTAATCTTCCTCCCGTCTCTTCTGTTCATGCTACAGTGGTAGGAGAATAAGAAAAAATGTATTGGGTTTTATTTTTTTCTTTCACTTATATGAATGTTGTGTTAACACAATTGATGGCATGCACAGTACATAAATGAATATTGTCATGACATAAGCTGCCCAAAAAACAAAAACAAACAAACAAAAAAACTTAGAATGTGATATTGTACTTTTTACATTGTACGTTTTCCACATAAAAACTAACCTGGCCAACCAGATGGTTTATCTTGCGATATTTGTGAATTCACAAACACAAGATAAACTATCTGGTCTTCCAGCCGCCCTATTGGTTTGGGAGTCCGAACCAGCGGTGTTTCGGTGGTGTTAAGACGGCTGTTAGCGCCGCCGAGTCTCATTCAAGTTAAGCAAAGATTGTGCTCTCATGGATGTACGTGTTTCTGCTGCTTTTGATGCGGTTTAGCAGAAATATAGAGTAATTTCTTTTTGAAAGAATAGCCGTATGTGTGACTCGTACTTGTTCTATCTCACATTACAAGTTGTTGCTGTGATTGGCTAAGCTCAAGTAAGGTAGGTCCCACACCCAATCAGCTCGAAGTCCCAGATGGATATAGTGAGAACTCAGATAGGAGCTCATCACATATCATATCATACAAAGAAACGGCAACAATCACTAACTCATGTTTATGCTCTTTTTTTTTATTTTTTTTTTATTTAGTCAGTTTTATTCTTCCATGTGTCAGTTAACATCACAAAAATTACAGTCATTAATTGACAGATTAATATATACACATGTTTGAAAATGGGAATGATGAAGAGCTATTCTTACATTACAAGTTTCAAGATACAGTAGATTCCAAGCTAACAACAACTTAACAAGGCTGAGCTCTCATATGACGCAGTTTGCATAACACAGGACTTTGAATATGTTATTTATTCATTTACTTTTAACATTTTTATTTGGGACCATGTTTTGCAATTTGGGTTTACATTTTTTGATGTTTTGCAGTTTTCAAATTAATTGAAATGTAATTGAATTTGTGTTTTAAAATGTGGAAGCGTGCTTTTGAATTGGGGTTGTGATTTACATTCTGGTCTAGTGTATTTTGAATGTGTGTTTGTTACTGAATCGTCCTTTCAGAATTAGCTGCAGATCCCAACATCACACATCTCTAGATTTTAATAAACATGACTGAACGCTCACATGACAGTTTTACGTAACACGGGACCTTTCATGTAACCCGTTGGCAGCCACTTGCGTCAGTCCGCCTCAGGGCAGCCGTGACTACACTTAGCTCCTTCACATCCTCCGCACCAGTGTTTACTTCACATTCTAACGCTCACACAGCCAGAGCTCCGGGATGCAGCCTGGAGCCATGGCTTTGGAGGATGAAAGTATGAAAAAGAATAAAAGATCACAGACTGTGCTGGAGGAAAGGTGAGGCAGCTCTGTACATGGACCACTTCATCATCTCTTCAGTCTGAATACTCTAATGTCATTTTTACCTTGGTCTGTCTGGACACTGGAGCTTGTCTGACAAAATGCACTTTTTTTTTCTTGTGTTGTTAAATACTGTTCATTATATATATATATATATATATATAATATATATATAATATATATATATATAATATATATATATATATATATATATATATATATATATATTATATATATAGTTTTTTGTTTTTTTTAGTATTAACCCTCTGTTCATCCTAGGGCACAAACGTGGCTTTTGACATTTTCATTTTTATGTCATTTTGTCTGTGTTTGCTGGATCGAGCTGAAAATGGTCTCAGGTTAATCATTTTTGAATATTTTGGCTATTTCACTTTTTGAAAAACACTTTTTTGAAAAACACTTCCGTTGCTGAGATACAGAAAAAGTCACACTCTTATCCCTTGGGACCGTTTTGTGGCCTTTTTTTTTAAACATCCATAAAATGGTCATATTTTCATCTTTTTTCCTACTTTAAAAACTCAGATTCATAGAACTACTTCTTCTTGACGCGTACATACCAAATATGTGTAATATTTCAAATATTTTTAACCCTTTATTGTCCAGTAAAAATGCAAAACACCGCTGTACAGCTGATGAAAAATCTAAAAAATAGAAATAACTTTAAAAAATCCATTCAAAATTGAATGAACTCTATATGCTTATTAGCCCTTGTCATTGGTCAATAGTTGGCAGTGAAATTATTTTTCCCAGTTTTGTAGTTTTTCTGTAAAGTGAGATTTAGTGTAAAAAATCACACTCTTATCCCTTGGGGCATAAACGTGGCTTTCTGTTCAAACCTCCATAGAATGGTCGTATTTTCATGTTTTTTTCTACTTTAAAAACTCTGATTCATTTAACTACTTCTTCTTGACGCGTACATACCAAATATATAACATACTTTTAATAATTTAACCCTTTATCTCCCAAAAAGCAACCAAAATCAACTATTTTATCCTAAAATAAATAAATAATAATAATTGGTATTGCTATAATAATCAGAAATGCATTTCAAATTGAGTAAGCTTTATATATTTGTTTAGCCCTTGGGGTAGTTCAAAGATTGGAAGTGAAAATAATGTCTTAAGTGTTTTTATTTTTATTGTATTGAGACATTCTGTACAAAAGTCACACTTTTTCCACTAGTGACCTCTAGGTGTACTCACCTTTACCCACCATAAAATCAACATACTGTAAACTTTTTTTCTACTTTAAAAACTCTGAATCATAGAACTACTTCTTCTTGACACATTCATACCAAATATGTTTGTAGTTTTTATTATTTTAACCCTTTATTTCCCAGTAAGTCGACAAACGTCTTCAATTATTCCACACACAGTGTTTATTTAGAATACCTAAATAAACACTGCAACATAGATTCCAACTTCGATGAGTTGGACCTTTTTAGTAAATCCTGACATGGGACAGTGATTGGTTGTAAGCTGTTTTTGAAACATTTATGAATTTTCTGTTGTGGCAAATTAAAATGAACTAAATATTTTTACATGACAAATCTGTGTTTATTGCACGCTTTCAAAAGTCTACGCATAACTTCTCCTTGCAGTTGGATTATTGTACATGAAAAAGTTTTTAGGATCAGAAGGGTGAAAAGTTGAGGGACATGGGTGTGATTAGACCCACCAAAAACATTTTTCTCACTGAAGAAACCTACTGAAGTCTTTCTCATCTCCTTCAACTAAAATACAACCTGCAGAATGATTGTAAACAAATCAGTGTTGTGTTTTGGTTTTCCTGCAGTCTCTGGTCGTTTACACAGGTGCACCTCTGCCACTGAGGTAGAAGTAAGAGCAGTAGGAGAGGACAACATGTTTCATTTGGAAAGAAGTCCAAGTACAGCAGAGAGGATGTCAACCTTCACCTTGTTCCTCACAGTCTAGAAAAATGATTGGAGCACATCTTGTTGAGATGTTGAGTCCTCCTCCGCTCCAAATCACAAGATCATGTCTAGAGATTCCTCTCTGCTGTACTTTGCCTTCTTTCCAAATGAAACATGTTCTCCCTCTCCTACTGCTCTTACTTCTACCTCAGTGGCAGAGGTGCACCTGTGTAAACGACCAGAGGAGACTGAGGGAAAACCAAAACACAACACTGATGTGTTTACAATCTATGTTGCAGTGTTTATATGTATTCTTTTTGAGTGTGGAATAATTGAAGACTTTTGTCGACTTACTGGGAAATAAAGGGTTAAAATAATAAAAACTACAAACAGATTTGGTATGAATGTGTCAAGAAGAAGTAGTTCTATGATTCAGAGTTTTTAAAGTAGAAAAAAAGTTTACAGTATGTTGATTTTATGGGTGGGTAAAGGTGAGTACACCTAGAGGTCACTAGTGGAAAAAGTGTGACTTTTGTACAGAATGTCTCAATACAATAAAAATAAAAACACTTAAGACATTATTTTCACTTCCAATCTTTGAACTACCCCAAGGCTAAACAAATATATAAAGCTTACTCAATTTGAAATGCATTTCTGATTATTATAGCAATACCAATTATTATTATTTATTTATTTTAGGATAAAATAGTTGATTTTGGTTGCTTTTTGGGAGATAAAGGGTTAAATTATTAAAAGTATGTTATATATTTGGTATGTACGTGTCAAGAAGAAGTAGTTCTATGAATCTGAGTTTTTAAAGTAGAAAAAAACATGAAAATATGACCATTCTATGGAGGTTTAATCAAGAAAGCCACGTTTATGCCCCAAGGGATAAGAGTGTGATTTTTTACACTAAATCTCACTTTACAGAAAAACTACAAAACTGGGAAAAAATAATTTCACTGCCAACTATTGACCAATGACAAGGGCTAATAAGCATATAGAGTTCATTCAATTTTGAATGGATTTTTTAAAGTTATTTCTATTTTTTAGATTTTTCATCAGCTGTACAGCGGTGTTTGCATGTTTACTGGACAATAAAGGGTTAAAAATATTTGAAATATTACACATATTTGGTATGTACGCGTCAAGAAGAAGTAGTTCTATGAATCTGAGTTTTTAAAGTAGGAAAAAAGATGAAAATATGACCATTCTAAGGAGGTTGAAACAAGAAAGCCACGTTTATGCCCAAGGGATAAGAGTGTAAGTTTTTTGAAGGGTAAACTGAGGGTTAAGTACACATAAGACGTCCTTTATCAAGCATTTGCTCATGTGCAAAACAGGTTAACTCTCAGGGCCTGCAAGTCAGGTGCTAAATTGCAGGTGCAAAAATGAAAAAAATATTTATGAGCATTTTACACAAATTTTAGTATTGGAAGGTGTACATACAACAAACTAAACAAAACATATCCGAACCACCTCAAATTCTGCATGTTTAGTGTGCGTGAGAGAGAAAAATGTCATCTCTGCCAAGGTTTTGCTGTCCCTAACCTGTTTTGCACATGAGCAAATGCTTGATAAATCTGGTCCTGAGTCTCATGATGTCAAGGACAACATCAAACAATACATTTTACTTAACAAGGAATATCCCTGGACCCATAAAAGCTAGAACTTAGACTGCGAGCTTTCCGATGACCCCCTGTATATTTCTGTGGGACGTCAGCACGCTGCGTAATGACGTCATGAAAAAACGGTTTTCCAATGCAAGCATGCCCTGAAGTCACATGGTGAGCTCCCTCCATTTTGATTGGAGGATGTTGTTCAGAAATCGTTTTTCAAGAAGGATCTCCCGTGTTTGTGTTTCCCAACACAAAATTCACACATTTTATTAAGACGTTTGTATTGGCTCTGCCTATTTTTATTTTATATTATTATTATTATTATTATTATTAGTAGTAGTAGTAGTAGTAGTAGTAGTAGTAGTAGTAGTAGTAGTAGTAGTAGTAGTAGTAGTAGTAGTAGTAGTAGTATAGTAGTAGTAGTAGTAGTAGTAGTAGTAGTAGTAGTAGTAGTAGTAGTAGTAGTAGTAGTAGTAGTAGTATTTTATTATTATTATTTTTTTTTTATATGTATATACATTTTAAGTCTCTAAAAGTCATTTTACCTCAGTTACTTTTAGATTTTGCAGAAGAATTGTCAAAACCCAAAATACGACAAATCTAGTGTAATTCAAGACTCAGCTGTAAAGACCAGGGGTCTCATTTATAAAGCCTACTTACGCACAAAATGAGCCTCGAAAAGTACGGAGCAGTCTTTTACGCAAAACTTGGGATTTATAAAAAACAGCTTGAACGTGAAACATTACGTATCTCTCCGCACATTTTAGACGTTGCGTATGTGAGACAGACTTCACTTAAACACGGCTCAGAGGCAGGAGAGACGGGAGAGGAGAGGACAAGAGGATGGCATGTTTGAGGAACATTTGAAATGGGCAAATATGACTTTATTTAAAAAAAAAAAAAAGAAAAATTTTTTTAAAGCGCTCATAAAGCTTATGGGTGCGCTCTTGTGCACGCTCTTACGTGCACGCTCTTACGTGCACGTGCGCTTCACGCTGAATGATCCCCCGCAGCAGTCGTATCTAGTCTCTATATAAACGTTCACTAGACAGTCTGACCCGCGTTAGGGACACGCGGTCACACGCACGAGCCCGTGTCCCACCGTCTTTTCCTCAAGTCGCCGCTTCTTCCCAAACCCCGGACCACAGCGCGGACACGTTCTTTACGTAGGGAAACACCCGCCTGCATGTGGCTGCAGGCTTTACAAAAGCGATATGACTTTTCTCCCTTCATGTCTGTTTAACAGCTGCACCAAAGCATTTGTTCTGATAAAGTAGACCAACGTGTTTAAAATGACAGTGTGTTTTCAATGACAGTGTGTAAAAGTGTCTCAGAGAAGCAAAGATCACTCTTGAATCAACTTTCCCTGAGCCTGTGCGGCGTGTGCTGCTGCAGCGTCTCTCCTCTGCTCCTCCCTCTGTCAGTCAAAACTCACTCATTATCAGCTCATGTTTATTTAAATCGCTCATTTGCGTATCAGTTTATGGCAGACGGAAGTGTGAAGGGGGCGTGGCCAGAGGCGGGATCCTGGCCGCAGATTTCTGCTGCTCAGTAGAAAAAGAGCGCTTACGGAAGGTTTTATAAATCTGGATAATTTTTCACTCAGGACAAATCTCATTTTTTTTCGTAGTAGCTTTTCCAAGTAGATTTTTACGCACTCTTTTATAAATGAGACCCCTGTTCTATCCTTATGTCTACTAAATGTCTTTGGTGGAAATTAGATTCTGTTTTTCTTTTGTTTGGAGAAAGTTCTCACTTCTGATCAGAGCCTGTGAGTTACCAGAAGCTAAAACTACAGAGTTACAGCTTCGCAAAGACTCCAGACATTTGTATGTGCTCAAAAACAGTTTTAGTTTGAAGTTTAGACGATTTCAGTCAGACGTGTGAAGGAAAAAGGGCCAGAATGATAAACTATGTAGACATTGATTACAGATGGTTTAGCGTTACTTTTGTTTAGCCTAAAGATTAGCATTAGCCATAATGTTTACATGCGAGTTGATTCAGTTGGACGCTTTGAAATGGGAAGTGGTATTTTTAGATTGGGAAATAACTAAGTTCCTGCCTGAAATGGAGCATTAGATAATCCTCCTTGGTGAGAAAAAAAAAAAAAAACAGCCAGTGGGAAATTGAATTAACACGACATAAGACAATTTATTATTTTAACAAGCACCAATTCCATTTATGCGGTTCTTTATTTCTACACTGATCTTTTTATGATTTTGCTTTTATGTTTTCCTATCATTTGTTATTTGTGAAGGTCCTAAAATGAAATGAGCTTTTATTCAGTTGTTATTGCTTACTTTTATCCGGCTTGTCTCTCAGAGTTTGTGGCAGCACTTTTTCATTCAAATGAAATGGATTTGAATTTAGTTTTCAAGCAATCAGACACGTTAAACTCACTTGCATTATTTGTTTGTGTTGTTTTGCTCTAAATTCTGTGAGATTTTCTAAGCCGCTCCAGGCTTTTGAGTCTAATACAAATGTTTGTGTATATTTGCAGTAATTAGTCTCAGTGAAACAGATAAACAAATGTGCTGCTGTGTTTGACCCTGGACTGGAGCTCCACGGAAAATATACTTTTAGATTTCATATTCAAGACATTTTCTTTGCTTGTTTATTTTAAGCCACAGTCAAATTGCTCACTTTTCACCTTATTTTGCCCCACCCACTTTTATTGGCAGCACACTTCCTGTTTAACTGTCATAAAATTCAGTCGCTGCGTTTATTTAAAACTATATCTGTTTGAGATTGCTGTGGGACAAACTAAAATGTTAGCTACCTGGAGAGGGCTAAACAGGAAGTGACCAGCCAAGAAATGTGGGCACTGCAGAATAAGGTGAATACACATTTGTAATAAGGCTACATTTGAAAAGCAACAAGTTAAAATGTATGCTATTAATGTGAACTGTCCAGTGTTTCACTCACACAAATTCTGAGAAAACAACATGCATGTGTTTCATCGCTAGATGA